>JARBWK010000004.1:4531156-5100026 GCA_030556195.1 Anolis apletophallus | reverse complement strand
CTGTGATTGAGGCGTTTTGATGCACTCTGTGCCTAACGGAAGATAACATAGGCTTAGAATGGATGGAACAGTACAGGTTGTGCTATGGGAGAATGTAATGCGAATTGAGAAAGCACTGCGCATGACAGAGAGTCTGACCCCTCCGTTGCTGGCACGAAGCCTGGAAGTCAATGTTTCAACCTGGGAACATCAGAGACTTAGCACTGATACTGTACTGTGAGAAAGACTAACATAATAAATGACTATTGTTCTTATTTAGAGGTGTAACTTAGAGATGTGATGCAAATGGAAATGTAATGTTTATTGGATTAATGAGATGTCATGTAATCAACAGTAATCACCAGCCAATTATGATTGTTTTTATCCATGAAGAAGGGGTGGGCTTAACTGAAATGCCTCCATTGGAGTATAAATGTCTTTGTGTTGAAAGTGACGGGGTCTTTTGCCCCTGATTGCAGCGTGTTCTGCTGGCAGAAGCCCACCAGCTGGTGCCAGAATAAACCTGTTTGATTTTTCACCTACTTCACAGTTGTCGTGTGTTTTCCCTCATCCTTGTACCCGCACGTTCAGGTAGCTTGATAAAGTTAACTTGATACTCGGAGTTCCATAACTCCTTGATTTGGCTGCTTCATATTAACTATATGTATTACTGTGTTAGAGTGTCATTTTGTGTCATTTTGGTTGGTGGTGTGCCACAGGATTTTGCGAATGTAAAAAGTGTGCCGCGGCTCAAAAAAGGTTGGGAAACACTGCCCCAGGCCAGTGTTTCCCAACCAGTGTGCCGCGGCACACTAGTGTGCCGTGCACGATCATCAGGTGTGCCGTGGGAAATTGGGACCTCCAACCCCCTTCCTTCCCCCCTCCTGCCAAACACCTTTTCTTCTCCACTCGGGCTCCCTTCTTCCCAGCCTTGCTCTGCTCGCTTGGCCTCGCTTGCTCTGGGGCGAGTCTGCGCAGTAGCGCCCGCATGGGTCTATTGCTGCAAAAAGTGACAGAGGTGTTTGGCAGTTAACAAACTAACAGATGCATTTATTTATTCACTTTTTGACAATGTGTAACCTTTCAGCCATTATTCTCATAATGGCTTGCAATTAAGAAGAAAATGTTATTAAAGTAACAGCAGCAGCAATAACAGTGTTACAAGAGGGACAGATTAAAAGAGAGGAGACAACTGTAAAACACTTGGCAGAGGAAAATGTCCTTGGTATCTTGTGTTTTTAAAAAGACACCAGCTTTCTGATTTTGAGGCATGGGAACATGGCTACCGCTGCCTGAAGAAGACATCCTATGTTGGTCATCGTCTAGAACAGTGTTTCCCAACCAGTGTGCCGTGGCACATTAGTGTGCCGTGAGCGATCATCAGGTTTGCCGTGGGAAATTGGAACCTCCAATACCCTTTCTTCCCCCTCCTGCCGAACATTTTTTCTTCTCCACTGGGGCTTCCTTCTTCCCAACCTCACTTTGCCTCGCTTTGCTCTGGGGCGAGTCTGCGCAGTAGCGCCCACACGGGTCACATCTTCCTCCCTCCCACCTCTCCTCCTGAACATGTTCATGCTGCCCCCTCAGATCAAAATGGCAGCAGAAGCGGCAGTGTAAAAGAAAAAGTAAGTGTTCGGCAGGAGGGGGAAGAAAGGGTGCGAAGGGGGAGGAAGAGGTCTCTGTCAAAAGCTGGCATGGGCAAACTTGGACCTTCCAGGTGTTTTGGACTCCAACTCCCACCATTCCTAGCAGCCTCAGGCCCTTTTCCCTTTCCCCCCTCAGCCACTTAAGCAGGAAAGGGCCTCAGGCTGTTAGGAATGGTGGAAGTTGAAGTCCAAAGCACCCAGAGGGCTGAAGTTTTCCCATGCCTGTTTTAGGGGCCTTAAAGTGGTGAGCCTCCTTCCAACATTGTGATTCTGTATAGAAAACAAACAACAACATAACTTAACTTTGTTTGAGTCCACAGTGCTCTCTGGGTGTAGGTGAACTACAACTTCCAAACTCAAGGTCAATTCCCGAGCAAACCCTTTCAGTACCTTCCGTTGGTAATGAGAGTTCAATATGCCAAGTTTGGTTCAATTCCATTGTTGCAAGAGTTCAGGATGCTCTTTGATTGTGTGTTAACTATAAATCCCAGAAACTGTAACTCCCAAATGTCAAGGTCTATTTTCCCCAAACTCCATCTGTGTTCACATTTGGGCATATTGAGTATTCATGCCAAGTTTGGTCCTGATCCAACATTGTTTGAGTCCACAGTCAAGGGCCCCCCCACAGAGAAGGCCCTGTTCCTTATCCCCACCAAATGTGACTGCGATGGCAGTGGAACCAAGAGCAGGGCCTCCACGGATGATCTGAAGGTCCTTGGTGGTTCGTAGAGGGAGATACGATTGGACGGGTAAACTGGTCTGGAACCATTTAGAGCTTTATAGGTTAAAACCAGTACTTTGTATTGTGTTTGAAAGCTAATAGGCAGCCAATGGAGCCAGCGTAACAAGGGAGATGTTACACTCCCTGTACCCCTCTCCCATGAGCAACCTGGCTGCCAAGCATTGAACTAGCTGGAGCTTAGTAGAAACAAAGTGAAAAAAATGAAACATTTCCTAAAGTTGTGCTTGGGGATACTGGAATCCTAAAAACAGTCTTGGGTGCTGCAGTAGTTACATGGATTGGACTTTCACCACCCTGTTGAAGACAATATTGAATTAGATGGGCTCACGGTTAGTTTAGAGCAGTGTTTCCCAACCAGTGTGCCGGGTGACACTAGTGTGCCGTGAGCGATCATCAGGTGTGCCGTGGGAAATTGGAACCTCCAGGAAGGGGGGGGGGGAGGAGTCTAGTGTGTTGAAGTATAAAAACCTTAAGAAACCTGCCTCGATAAAGACACAACATTACAAACACCCCCCTCCCCACCCGTTGTCTACTTGGTCTCTTCCTCTCCATGCATTGGGAAGGCCCTCCTCCCTTTCTCCAAGTAGAGACCTCCTCTTGCCTCCTGGGGGTTCTGTGTGGAAAGTTTGGCCCAGTTCTATCATTGGTGGGCTTCAGAATGCCCTTTGACTATAGGGGAACTATAAATCCCAGCAGCTACAACTCCCAAATGTCAACTCCCCTGAACTCCATCTGCGTTCATATTTGGGCATATTGAGTATTCATGCCAAGTTTGGTCCTGATCCAACATTGTTTGAGTCCACAGTGCTCTCTGGATGTCGGTGAACTACAACTCCAAAACCCAATGTCAATACCCACCAAATTCTTATAGCATTTTCTCTTGGTTATGGGAGTTCTGTGTGGGAAGTTTGTGTCTTTCTGCCATTCCTGCCAGGATATCCATGTTGAGTTTATTGAAACAGGCCCAGGTTTCACACTGAGTGTATAAATATATTTTAAAAACATATTAACTATATGTATGACTGTGTTAGAGTGTCATTTTGTGTCATTTTGGTTGGTGGTGTGCCCCAGGATTTTGCAAATGTAAAAAGTGTGCCGCGGCTCAAAAAAGGTTGGGAAACACTGCCCTAGGCTATCCAAAGCTATCTCTATCTGCCTATATGCGTGCCAGTGTCTGTTTGGCTGAACTTAAAACTTTCAAAACTTTACCTATCCCTACTTACATACAAATTCAACTTAAGAACAAACCTCTCTCTCAGCATTACTTCGCGAACGAAGATTCTTAGGAAGGACTCATCCCACGCTTTCTACAAGCGCGTTGATGACTAAAAAGGACAATCTGAGATAGGCAAGTCCAGTTGCAGAAAGCACAGCAGAAAGTCTCCTTGGGTGATGTTGTTTTCCAAGTTGCGGTTCTTTCTGCGTTGCCATTTCTCTTCGAGACCCGTTTGGCGTGTCTTCTCGAAAGAGGCTGCAGCATTGTGGATAGTGCGTCTCCATGCTTCCCGATGTGAGGCTAGGGTGGACCATTGTTGGTGATCAATCTGGCCAAGCCTGAGATGCTGTTTCATGGAGTCCTTATATCTCTTTTTTGGGCGCTTCTCTTGCGCTGACCCATGGCGAGTTCACCATAGAGTAGTATCTTTGGGAGGCGGTGGTCCTCCATCCTAGAGACATGCCCTGCCCAGCGTAGCTGTGTTCTCAGTAGCATGGCCTCAATGCTGGTGATCCCTGCTTGCTCAAGGACAGCAATATTCATCACATAGTCAGTCCAGTGTATATTTAGGATTGTGCAAAGACAGTGCTGATGAAAGCGTTCGAGGAGTTGTAGGTGTTGGCGATAGGTGACCCCATGTAGAGAGCATTGCAGTAGTCTATTTGGGATGTAACCAGAGCATGGACCACCGTGGCCAAGTCAGACTTCCCAAGGTACGGGCGCAGCTGGCACACAAGCTTTAACTATGCAAAAGCTCTCCCAGTCACCGCCGAAACCTGGGGTTCCAGGCTCAGCTATGAGTCCCAGGCCGCGAACCTGCACCTTCAGAGGGAGTGTAACCCCATCAAGCACAGGCTGTAACCCTATGCCCTGTTTGGCCTTACGATTGACCAGGAGTACCTCTGTCTTGTCTGGATTTATGATTGTCCCTTCACCTATATGGCAAGCACATCACACAATACATACTTAGATTCTGTTTAGATGTAAACAAACATATATTAGATATAGAACAGATATTTAAGGCAAAACTACGATTAGGTGGATCTATAATTGGTTAAGTGGACGAACCCAGACGGTGCTCACCAATGCTTCCTCTTCATCCTGGAAAGAAGAGACGAGTGGAGTGCCATCAGCAGGGTTCGGTCCTGGGCCCAGTTCTGTTCAACAACTTTATTAATGACTTAGATCAGTGTTTCTCAACCAGTGTGCCGTGGCACACTAGTGTGCCGCAAGCGATCATCAGGTGTGCCGCGAGAAAAGCTCTCTGCCCCCCTTCCTTCCCCCCTCCTCCTGCCAAACTCCTGCTGCTTGGGAGAGGAGGAGGAAGGGCCAGGTGGCGGTGAAGAAAAAGAAGGGACCGGGGCGCCGCCTCCTTCAGCCGTTTCCCCAACCAGCCTCCAATCCGCCATGACTCTCGCCATGACTCTCGCCCCTTGCTTGTTGAAGCCGTGCGGAGGAGCCCTGCCTACTGAAGCCCGTCCACCGCTCATGCTCCTCCTCTGTGGGAGAGCTGAAGGCGGGGGTGGGGGGGAGGAGGCATGATGCAGCCTGGTTTCGCTCCTTCCCCCCGGCTTCAGCACTCCCACAGCTTTGCCAGCCTTCAGGGGGCAATGCCAAGCCAGCGGTGGCAGAGACAGCACAATGCTGGCTTGGCACTGCCCTCTCAAAGCTGGCAAAGCTGTGGGAGAACTGAAGCCGGGGAGGAGTGGGGCAGGGCGTGGCCGGGCTACCCCCGTCCCCGGCTTCGGCACTCCCAGCAGGTCACCACCCCCAGCCGTTCTTTACTGTGTTACAGTATCAATTTGTGTCATTTGGTTGGTGGTGTGCCCCGGATTTTTAATGTCAAAAGTGTGCCACGGTCAAAAAAAGAGGTTGGGAAACACTAACTTAGATGAAAGGTGAGAAGGCATGATCATCAAGTTTGCAGATGACACCAAATTGAGAGGGATAGTCAATACTCCAGGAGGCAAGAGCAGAATTCAAAATGATCTTGACAGATTAGAGAGATGATGGGCCAAAACTAACAGAATGAAGTTCAACAGTGACAAATGCAAGATACTCCACTTAGGCAGAAAAAAATGAAATGCAAAGATACAGAATGAGGGACACCTGTCTCAAGAGCAGTAGGTGTGAAAAAGATCTTGGAGTCCTCGTGGACAACAAGTAAAACATGAGCCATCAATCCGATGCAGCATCTTTAAAAGTCAATGGGATTTTGGCCTGCATCAATGGGAGGATAGTGTCTAGATCAGGCCTGGGCAAACTTGGGCCTTTTAGGTGTTTTGGACTTCAACTCCCACAATTCCTCACAGCCAGTAGTAATTGTGTAGTCTTGAAAAGACAGCTGAAGCTCAACATCTCAAACGTTGAGTTGAAATTCTACAAAAAAAAAAAGTTTAATGTAGCATTTAATCTCGCAGGGATTGAGTTTTGCTTACATTAGACGATACGTTGCTTTTTGGGCAAAAAACAGCAACATGTGTATTCTTTTACAGCAGGGCTTAGAATTATATTCACTAGTACAGGCTGAATGCTAATGTGGGTCCTAGTTTGCAATTCTTGACACTAGGAACTTGAAATAGTGTGCATATGAAACATAAAATATACATGAGAACACAATGTGTATATGTGTTTATTACTTAAGATGCTGGCTATATCTAGGCATGACGTTAACATAATTATAAGGAACAAAACGTGTATTGTTCGATAATCAATTCAAGATAGGCGCTGCATTGAAAAATACCAGTTGATGCAATCTGATGGTAGTAAATTGTACATGGTGTTGCTTGACTTCTAGTGAATAGATTAATTGTTTACATCAACAGAATATAGTGAACCATCTCTATTTTGATTAAACAATCTATGTCAGCCGATTAGGCCAGGAATGATATAAAACAAGCCGAGAGACTGAGCATCCAACTCCTTCATAGTAAGAAGCTGTACTGTTCCTAGCTAACTGCCCAGATATACTGATAAAGACCTAATCTGGTAAGAGAGAATCTCTGCTCTCACCTAGCAGTGTATCTACACCAGGCATGGGAAACTTGGGCCCTTCAGGTGTTTTGGACTTCAACTCCCACAATTCTTAACAGCCTACAAGCTGTTAGGAATTATGGGTGTTGAAGTCCAAACACCTGGAGGGCCCAAGTTTTACCATGTTGAACTACTGTAAAATGAATGCAGTTTGACACCACTTTAACTCCCATGGCTCCATGTTATAGAATCGTAGGATTTGTAGTTTAGTAAGGTACCAGCACTCTTTGGTAGAAAAGGATAAAGACCTTCTAAAACTACAATTCTCATGATTCCATTGCACTGAGCCATGGCAATTTAAGTGGTGTCAAATGGTATTAATTATACAGTGTAGATGTACATTAGGCTATGTTAAATGGATATATATCCCACCATTATTGTTATCGATGTCTGTTATGCATGTTTATAGTTGTATAATGGATGCTGCTAAATATACAGTTCCTAGGGATGTTAACTGCTTTGATGCATGTGTGTTCACAAATGCCTGTTTAGAGATGTATAGTTCTACAACAGAAGTGTGTATTCTTTACTGCAGTGGTTTTCAAAAGTGTGCTCCTCCCCCCACCCTCCAAGCGTTCCCTCCTCTTTCCTGCTCCTCCTCCTCTCCCCACCTCCCTCACCCCCAAAAAAGCCCCTTTCCGTGGGCTCCTTCGCCCCCAAAATCCCCCTTTCCTTGCCGACAGATGACTCCTGGGGTTACTCCTATTACTATTATCAATACAAAGGCTGGGTGGCCATCTGTTGGGGGTGCTTTGATTGTGCTTTTCCTGCATGGCACAAAGGGGTTGGACTGGGTGCGCCTGGGGTCTCCCACTGAAATACTGTTACATTTATGTTGATTAAATCGTTCTTCATTTTAAATATTGTATTGTATTGTTTTTTTCTTTCCTTTTCCCTTTTTTGTACTACAAACGAGATACGTGCAAAGTTCACGGGAATTTGTTCTTTTTTTTCAATTAGTTCACAATGTGTCAAAAAGTTTGCCCATGCCTGAAATACACACACACACACACACACACATTACATTACATTAACACTTATTGGGTCTCCATGATAAACTTTTGCTTCAAAAGGGGCTCAGCAGCTGAAAAAGTTTGAGACCCCCAGCCTTAGCGGATAAATGACTACGGCCCCTTCCACACAGCTTTATAAAATCCACATTGAACTAGGTTATATGGCAGTGTGGACTCAGAGAATCCAATCCAAAGCAGATATTGTAGATTATATGGTTGTGTAGAATGGCCCTGAGTTACATTGTTTAAGATGGTACTTCTATATGTGTAGCTAAAGAGAAACTTTAGAAATGAAGAAATGAAGATGACATAAAGTTTCAGTCTTTAGGGACGTGTAACTATTACATACTATATTGTAATTAATGTATGATGATGTACATGTAATTGATGGGATAACAACAATGTGTCTAGAGATCTACATGTCCCTAAGGGAAGTTTTTATGTCTGTATATCTGTGACTGCATATAAATAATAGCCTAAAAGACTATTAGGGCCCTTCCACACAGCCATATAACCCAGAATATCAAGGCAGGTAATCCACAATATCTGCTTTGAACTGGATTATCTAAGGGCCCTTCCACACAGGCCATATATCCCAGGTTTTCTGTTTATCCCAAATTATCTGGCAGTGCGGACTTATATAATCCTGTTTAAAGCAGAAAACCTTGGATTGGATCCTGGGTTATAGAGCCTGTCTGGCAGGGCCCTGAGTCCACACTGCCATATAATCCAGTTCAATGTGGATTTTATACAGCTATGTGGAAGGGGCCTTAGAGTTTATGGCCATTCTCCCATATAAATTCTGATGAGCCCAAAGCCCAGACCAGCTCATACAGAGAGATGCAATCTGCTAAATAGCCTGTACCTAAGCCGTATAGGGCTTTATAGGTTAGACCCAGCACTTTGAATTGCACCAGAAACAAACTGACAGCCAGTGAAGCTGTTGCATCAAGGGAGTTATGTGCTCCCTGTAGCCAGCCCCAATTAACATCCTGCCTGCAGCTCTTTGGATGTGCTGAAGTTTCTGAACACTCTTCAAAGGCAGCCCCAAATAGTGTGTTACAATAATCCAAATGGGATGTAACTGAGGTATGTATCACTATGGCCAGATCCAACATCTCAAGGAATGGGCATAGTTCAGTGGTTCTCAACCTGTGGGTCCCAAATGTTTTGGCTTTCAACTCCCAGAAATCCTCACAGCTGGTAAACTGGTTGGGAGTTCTGGAAGTCGTAGGCCAAAACACCTGGGGACCCACAGGTTGAGAACCACTGGCATAATCGGTCCAAAAGACTTAATTGTGTGAAGGTACTACTGGCCACTGCGGGAATCTGGGTCTCCAGGTAAACACTGAGTTTAGGACTTGTGCAAACTTCTGGTTTCAAGGCAAGTGTAACCCCATCTAACTCAGACTGAATTTATTCCATAAACTGCTTTCCGACTGACCAGAAATACCTCTGTCTGGTCAATAATGGTCAATAGCACTGTGAATGTGGCGCAGCTGGTTAAGTGTCAGCTGCATAAGATCTCTCTGACCAGTAGGTCATGAGTTCGAGGCCTGCCCGGGTTGAGGTGGGTGTTCGACCTCAACCTGTTGTCGACCTTTGCAGCCCGAAAGACAGTTGCATCTGTCAAGTAGGAGATAAAGGTACCACATTAGGTGGGGAGGCAAACTTTGACTGAATTATGAGGCCATTAAAGTACTCCAGGAACGCTGAGGAATGTGGAAGGAACAACAAGGGATGCTGGGAACGCTGAGAGATGAGGAGTGCGTCAGCTCCCCCTGGTGGCCAGAATTTGCCTCTGTTTGTCCATATGTCTGTATGTGGAAATGGCAGGGATTGTCTGCTAAGTATGTGTACCTGTAATCTGCTCTGAGTCCCCTTTGGTGTGAGAAGAGCGGAATATAAATAAAGTAAATAAATAAATAAATAAATAAATAATGGGCTTCAGTTAATTTATCTTCATCCAGTCCATTATTGCTGATATGCACAAGTTTAGGATCAGGATAGCCCCCTTAGGTTTTGTTATCTTTCTCTCCTTTTCTTCTTCCCTCCCTTTTGCTTAGCTAGCGGCGGCGGCGATGCGCTAGCGGGAGGCAGCCAGGCACAACCGCGCATGCGCCGGCTGCCTTGGGCGCGGGGAAAGCTGGGAAATGTAGTCTCCCAACTGTTTTGGGATTTGTAAGTGATTGTCTTTTTTTCTTAAATTTTTCAGAGTGTTGGTCACACCTAGGACTGTTTGGCGTTGTGTGGCCAAATTTGGTGTGTTTTCGTTCAGGGTTTTTGTTGTTTTTAAGGTACTAATTACAACACGAGCATTTTTATATAGATAGATTAGCACAATCACTGAAAGGGATAATAATTGGAAAAATAATAATGGAAAAGGGAAAATGGGTACATGGGTAGAATGGATATAATTTGCTGTGGAAAATTCCTGTTAGCTTTTTAAAAGAGCTTATATGTAATTATGCATGTTAGATTTCCTCCTATTTCAGAAGGGTATGTGACTCTGTTTGGAAGCTATGCTTCTCAACAGGTATATGAGGAAAAATTCTAAGGAACAGACAGACATGAAGGTGCTGGTCTATGTCTCTTCTTTCACCTTTTAATCACCAAGAGCATTATGGGAAGCTAAGTTCTATCAGAGGTTACATTCTTATATCTGCTTCTTACCTCGTCTTCTTTGTTTGTATTGAATCTACAGCCTGAAAATATTCCTATTACTGAGGTGCAGGAGCATTACGAACAACCTATAGTCATACCTCCTTCCTCTGAGCCTCAATCCCAACTCCTTCAAATAGTATTGGCCATGGACGAGGAAATGGAAACATCTTCTGACTCACATCTGGAATCCCTTGGAAATTTGATGTTGCAAAATAAAATTGAGTTTCCACGTGGTTTGGTCAGATCAGTGGAAAAAATTGCACAGCCTCACGAAGCAGCACACGAGGAGGTGGCGCATGAGGAAGAAGCACATGAAGAGGTAGCACATGAAGAGGCAGCACACGAGGAAGTTATACATGAAGAAACTGCACATGAGGAAGCAGAACAACAGGTCGGCCCACCAGCTAAAACCACAGAGGAAGAAATCTTATACGAGCCCATGCCTGTGGTATATCAAGACCCCTTTGAGATTTCTCTTCAGTACATGGAGAAACATAACATTCTGCAGGTATTTCAGGTGAGAGGCTTGTCATAAATGACCCCCCGTTTCTGTCATGTGGGTGGTGAAATATGGGCTTATTGGAAATGCGCATCAACATTTTTGTTGATTTTAGCTGGTTATTTTGATTGGATAACTAAGCCCCTGGTGGTGCAACTGGGGAAACCACTGAAAAATCAGCAGTTCACATCTGGGGAGCGAGGTGAGCTCTCGCTGTTAGGCCCAGCTTCTGCCAACGTAGCAGTTCATAAACATGCAAGTGTTAATAGATCGATAGGTACCGCTTCAGCGGGAAGGTAACGGCACTCCATGCAGTCATGCCGGCCACATGACCTTGGAGGCATCTGTGGACAACACCGGCTCTTCAGCTTAGAAATGGAGAAGAGGAACCCCACCCCCCAACCCACCCCACCCTCGGAGTTGAACACAACTAGACTTAATGTCAAGGGAAAACCTTTATCTTTACCTTAACTAAACATGTTTAGATCTAATGGAGATGTATGCTTAATACAAGTCAGAGGAAAAGCACAAAAGTAAAAAAAACGGACCCACTCTTTCGAAACTATGAATTATGAAGTCTGAAAAATAGCCAAAACCGATCTACCTATTGTGTCCTGGATTGTGTGTGTGTTTAAATGTTTTACTTTTATGACCTGGATGCCGAGAATGTTGCTTTGGTTGCAACTTCTTTTCTGTTTTAGCTGTTACGCTTTTGTTCTTGTTTTGCTTTGTTTTTTTATAAGGTTATAACTAAGCCACTCTAAGGACCCTCGTGGTTGGGAGGGATATAAATAACTAAAACCTAATGTGTGTCTGTAATGCAGCTGAGCCAAATGTATTGTCAGATACATTTTAAACTTGCAACTTTCAGTTATTCATATCAGAGTCAGGCTGAAATATATTAAAATTTCAAATGATGGGAGCTAAAAGCCACTATAAACTAAAGTTAGTTTATCTGTGTGATGGATGTGTTTCAGTAAGAATAAAACTAAGCATCTTGTTTTGGTCCTTTCTTAAAAGCCAAGCCATCCTTGCCTGTGGCAATACGCCTTCATTATTAGCCTTCAGGAAAGAACTATAATCACTTCTGTCTTTCCCAGGAGATCACAGAAAACCTGGTGTATGAGAAGCCCGAAGAACCACTAGAGTTCATGTTGAAACAGGTACGTGGGCTTCCCAGGACACTCAGAACTTTTTTTCCCTCTTTGAAAAGAACCCCAGAGCTGAGGACACTGGCTTTTCTTAGTATAGTTCTGCGAGAAGAATACTGAATGCAAAAGAGAATAATGTAAGTGCCGTATGCACTCAAATATAAGCTGAGACTGTCGTGATGCAGATGCCAATTAAAGCCAAACCCAAGAGTAAAAAGGAATAACAAAGCGTTTATTGTTCAAGAAATGGGAATGGGACTAACAAAAACTAGCCTAACTGGCAACCCCTCCCCAAAAAAACCCCACAGAGAAGCCCAAAAATTGCAGAAGGAATGATCACAAGCAAACTAAAGACATCATCTGTGACGTCCTCAGAGGGTCGAGCCAATAGCTAGTCAATAACCAGTTCGGAGTCGTGGGCAGGAGAAAGACTGAGAAACGAGGAGACAATCCAAGGTCCACAGGAGCTAAATGCACGGGGACAACTTTATCGTAATCCCCACAAAACACATTGTCAACCTCCCTCCATATATACAATACCATTCTTGTAGCTTGTGACACTCACAGAAAGTCCAGCGGAGTTCAAACCCTGCCACAAGGAACACACGGCTGTAGCTGAAAAGAAAACAGAACATTGTAACCCAAAACTACCCACCTTTCCCAACTGCGGCAGCAGCATCTCAGCCCAAAAGGGCAGAGTAAAACCTCAACTCACGAGTAAACTGGATCAGGAACACGATGCAAGATATCAGGATACCAAGAACAATTCCTTGCTCACCGCAAGGAAACTCCCAAAAAGCCCACATTAAATAAACCTAGAGATCAGACTCACCCGAAGAGGACAATTTCCCCTGATTAGGTGATGCAGCTGCTTCTCTGTCTGCAGCTGAAACCCTTTGTGAGTCCCTCCAAGATCCCCAGCGTCTTTCAAAACTTAGTGTGTCCCAATCATTCCCTGAAGTTTCAGAGGGCCACTCATTATCACTATCAAACCCCAGAAAAGTATCACTACTGGTGTCTGCATCACACACATCCTGAATTTCCTTTACTTGAGTCCAGTCTAATTCAGTATCCCTGTCTTCTGACAATCTTTCCCCATCCCTTGGAAAACCCTCAAAGGACACAGAGTCAGTAGGATCCATAAGTATTTGCCGTACTCTCTTCCTTTGTGCCAAACTTTCCCTGCTGGAATTACTTGCAGCCCTCTTTCTGCCTGCTCCAGCGTTTAGGTTACTCTCAGCCCCACCCAGTTCCATACTACACTCAGATGCTGTAGATTCAGCATCCTCCCCAGCCCTACTCACAGGCAGAGCCACGGGCTCAATCACAACAGAGACACCTCATTTTACCATCAAAGACCTCCTGACATATGGCCATCCAGCCTTTGCCTAAAAGCTTCCAGAGAAGAAAACTCAACCACACTCCACGGCAGCATATTCCACTCTCAAACAGCAATTGTCACCAGGAATTTCTTCCTAATGTTTGGATGGAATCTCTTTTCATGTAGTTTGAATCCACTGCTCCATTTTTGGCCAAAATTATGGATTCTGATATGTCCCTTGAATAAGTCAAGGGTCATCTTGTGGAGCACCTTGCCGTCACAAGGCAGCTGCCCCTAGCCACCACTTCCATTTCCCTTGCCTTGGTATTTAAAAAGGCCAGAAGTAGCATCACAGAGAAAAGCATTGGAGTTGCTGCTTCTTTTAGGTTCTAGTGGTATGCACTAAGCTCTTGCCTTTCACCATTCTACTCAGAGAAGGGAGTGGCTCCTTTAAAAAAAAGAATTAAGGTACAGTACTTTACACTGATTTGTGTATAAGCCATCTCGGGTTTTTGTGTAGATTTTTTAAACTAAAATTTCTAGACTTATACATGAATATTAGGCCTGGTTGATCCAAAAAAAAAAAAAGCTTCAAAACTCATTTCAGATGTAGAGGGTGCTGGCGTTTCGTATCTGGTGGAGTTCCAAAATTTTCTGTGGAAATGTCAAAATTATTTAGTAAAAACTAACAAAATTCGTTAGTAATTTGTTAATGGCGGACGCGCATGCGCAATGCGCATACAGCTGCTAAAACTGGGTTTGACAGCCCAGGTCTTCCCTCCACCGCCACCTCCTCCTCCTTGGCAACGTTAGCTTTAACACACGTTGGTGCCTTCCCAGGCAGCGAGGAGTGGAAAGGATGCCCTTCACTCCTCGGCGCCTGAGAAGGAACCAACGCACGTTAAGGCTAATGCGCGTTGGTGCCTTCCCAGGCGCCGAGGAATGGAAAAGATGCCCTTCACTCCTCGGCGCCTGAGAAGGAACCAATGCACGTTAAGGCTAATGCGTGTTGGTACCTTCCCAGGCTCCGAGGAGTGGAAAGGATGCCCTTCACTCCTCGGCGCCTGAGAAGGAACCAATGCACGTTAAGGCTACTGCGCTTTGGTGCCTTCCCAGGCGCCGAGGAATGGAAAGGATGCCCTTCACTCCTCGCCGCCTGGGAAGGAACCAACACACGTTAAGGCTAATGCACGTTGGTGCCTTCCCAGGTGCCAAGGAGTGGAGAGGATGCCCTTTACTCCTCGCCGCCTGGGAAGGAACCAACGCGCGTTGAGAGAGAAGGGCGGAAATCATAAGGATCCCTTAATGCATCCAAAACCAATATGGCGACCGCGACTTCAAAACTAAAATGTCACTTCCGGGTTGCTTAAAGCACATCGAAACTGTTTCAAATGTACATTTTATACAAAATACAAACGAAAATTCGTTGAAATACGACGTACCTATCCATGCCTCTAATGCAGCACTTGGAGTAATGAAGGTGCAAGTTCTTGTTCAGATTGCAGCCAAGAGGAAGGAAGAGATGAAACCTGTCCTGCTACAGTCTTGCTCTGGTTTCCTTCAGAATTTGTTGTTCACATAAGAACAAACGCCTGTGCTGTTCCTTCTGCATAAGAAAGTTAATGTACAGTAAAAAATTAATGTGCACAAAGCCTTTAATTACTTTATATTTATCCTGCCTTTTCCCCAATATAGGGACGCAGGGTAGCTCAAACTGTCATTAGTGGGTGGCAGTAGTAGTAGTAGTAGTAGTAGTAATAATAATATACTTTATTTATACCCCGCCCCATCTCCCCAATGGGGACTCGGGGCAGCTCACACAAGGCCAAGCCCAAACAACAAATTAAAATAAAATCAAAACACCAGCAATGAAAACAATAAAAAGATACATACATATAAATAAAAACAATATACAACTAGATATCTAAAATCACAAAGACAGAGCGGGCTGCACGCACATATATAAAATGGTAAAACTCGGTGGGATACTCAAAATAGCATCCTTTACAGGGAAAACATCCTTTATGGGGGGAGAGGGGATGGACTCCAAGAACGGGGGTATTGAGGAGAGCAATGATAGAAATTAAATAACTACTCTCCGAAAGCACAGTGGAAGAGCCGAGTTTTCAGGGTTTTTTTAAAGGTCTCCAGAGTGGGGGTTTTCCTAATCCGGGCAAGGAATTCCAGAGTCGGGGGGCCACAGAGGAGAAGGCCCTCTCCCTTGTGCCCACCAGATGAGTCTGTGAGACTGCCAGGGCAACAGGAGGGCCTCCCCCGAAGAGTGGAGGGTTCGAGCTGGTTCATGGAGGAAAATCCGGTCTCGAAGGTAGTCGGGTCCCGAAACATTTAGGGCTTTTAGGTGATCACCTGCTCCTTGAATTGGGACCGGAAAATAAATGGCAGCCAATGCAGTTCTTTAAACAGGAGGGTTGACCACTCCCTGTAACTTGCCCCAGTTATTAATCTGGCTGCTGATTGCTGGACAAGTTGAAGTTTCCGGGCTGTCTTCAAGGGTAGCCCCACGTAGAGTGAATTGCAGTAAACCAGTCTAGAGGTAACCAAGGCATGGATCACCATGGTCAGGTCAGACTTCACGAGGTATGGTCACAGTTGGCGCACGAGTTTTAACTGTGCGAAGGCCCTCCCGGCCACCACCGACACCTGAGCATCAAGTGTCAGCGCTGAATCCAGGAGGACCCCCAAACTGTGGACCTATGACTTCAGGGGGAGTGTAACCCCATCCAGCACAGGTTGCCACCCAATACCCCGGTCAGACAAATGACTGACCTGGAGGACCTCTGTCTTATCAGGATTGATCCTCAGCTTGTTCCTCCTCATCCAGACCGTCACAGCGGCCAGGCACTGGTCCAGTATCTGAGCGGCTTCCTTGGAAACTGGTGGAAAAGAGTAGTGGAGTCGGGTGTTATCTGCGTAGAGGTGTCACCGTACTCCAAAACTTATGTAGTAGCTTATGTCGAGTCTTCTAGTTCTGATAGATTCCTTTCTCACTTGTTTGTTTTGCTACTTTTAGGTTCAGAATATCATAGAAACTAGGAAAATGGCCCAAGCAGTGGAAGAATTCTGAAAGATGACGGACCACTGAACGCTCAACAATTCGTTAGACATCTTCATGGTGCACCATGTTCGAGCACTGCTCTCATTTATGCTCCATATATGCAAACTATATATGTTTACAGAGTCAGAGATAGCTTATTTTCTCCACCTTGAGGAGTGTGTTGGATGGTCTAAAAGGATAGAAAATGTGCTGCTTCTTGGGAGCATACTTATTCACATGAATTCCAGGAAACATAACTACTGAGAATCTGCAGTATCCAAAAGTCATTTCTTTTGACGATAATAGTTTCTCTGCACAACTACAACTGGATAATGCCATTCCTAATGTACGTATGTCCCAATTTCAGATTACAGCTATGATTTCACAAGGTGAATGATACCACCCAAAATAATAACCCCTCCTTGTAGGTAAAAAGCCTACATTTCTGGAAGAAGAGCCTTCTTCCCGTAACACTAGTTTGTTGTATGTGAGTACGGATATTATTTTCTATGGCGAAATCTTCACAGATGTTATCTAGCACACCCCAACAGCTGGCTGATTTTTTGTTATGAATCATAAATTAAGTTAGATCATAACTTAATTCAGTTGTGTATATATATTGCTCATTCGGATACTTGCAGGTAAATATTTTGGGGATCAATATGCAAACCTCCAACATGGAAGGATTATGATTCCCTTAACATGCTGTTTTTGCTGCCAGTTGACTCTGAATGAGAAGTATGCTTCTGGACCTCAGAGGAACCATTTTTTGTTTAGTGGTTACTTCTGAATTCTAGACCTGGATTTCATAAAAGGCTATTTAAGGACAATCAGAACGACGCCGTTTAAGATTGTTTTGTCTAATTCAGGGGGAGGAAACCGTTTTGGACTCAGGGACTGGATTGACCCTCAGGTTGGCTGGCTGGATGATTACAGATGACACTCCCTCCTGATATCATTGTCCCCATGCTCTCCCCAGTATCTATTTTCAGTATTTCCATGGATTTGTGACCCTCTCTGCCTTACACAAGCCCTTTTGTGTGCCTCTTACAGTTCTGCTGGATATCGAAAGACACACAATCTTAATATTATACACATCCACAGGGATTCACCCTGCTCCACATCTTCCGACTTGAATCCACAAGCCATCTCCAGTTGGCCCCATTAAATTCAGTTAAGTGCCGGACAATCCATTTTATCCCTTCTGCTATTGTGATTCATGGTCTAAAGAAGTCTTCTGAAGTTTTTTATTGGTGGTTTCCTGTGTATTCAAAATGTTCAAGAACAAAATTACAACATGTATAGTGGATTGGGGTTTCTTTGCAGAAAAGAAATTGATGAAAACTAAGAATGGTTCTGATGCCATAAGCAGTGCTTAGCTGTTTTATGTACAGCTGCTGATCATGTGCCTATAAAAGGTGCCGATTCGACTGAATATAGTACCTGTGATATTTATTTATTTACGTTATTTCTATCCCACTCATATCAGCCCGAAGGCGACTTAGTCGGCAAAATTCGATGCTATATATAAAATACAAACATTGATAAAGGCAAAAAAGAAACAGTTGCAATGCATTTAAAATCATAAAAACAGAGGGCAGTAAAAAAATAAAACTGTCTTCATATTCAAGTCCTTATCTGTTCCATCGTCTTTGCCGTTCCTGTGTCATTTTCTGATTCAAGTTGTCTAGATCAGTGTTTCCCAACCAGTGTGCCGCAGCACACTAGTGTGCCGTAAGCGATCATCAGGTGTGCCATGGGAAATTGGAACCTCCAATACCCTTTTTGCACCCTCCTGCCAAACACTTTTTCTTCTCCGCTCGGGCTCCCTTCTTCCCAGCCTCGCTCTGCTCGTGTGTTCAGGAGGGAAGGGGGAGGGAGGAAGACGTGACCCGTGCGGGCGCTACTGCGCAGACTCGCCCCACGTCTTCCTCCCCCCCCCTTCCCTCCTGAACACGCTCGTGCCGCCCCCTTGGATCAAAATGGTGGCAGAAGCGGCAGTGTGAGCAAGGCGAGCAGAACGAGGCTGGGAAGAAGGGTGCCCGAGTGGAGAAGAACAAGTCAGTGTTCGGCAGGAGGGGGAAGAAAGGGCACGAAGGGGGAGGGGGAGGAAGAGGTCTCTGTCGAAAGCTGGCATGGACCTTCCGGGTGTTTTGGACTCCAACTCCCACCATTCCTAGCACCCTTAGGCCCTTTTCATCCCCCCCCCCCCAAGCCATTTAAGCAGGAAAGGGCCTCCAGACTAAACATCCAGCTCCCTAGGCCTCTCCTCGTAGGACCGAATCTCCAGAACCTATATCATATTGGTCGCCCTTCTTTGGGCATGTTTCAGCTTGTCAATATCTTTCCTGAACTGTAGAGTCCAGAACTGAACACAGTATTCCAGGGGAATTCTCACCAAAACAAAATAAAGTGGTAATATAGGTCTTTGATCTAACTATTTTCCTATTGATGCAACCTAACATTGCTTTGGCTTTTAAAGCAGCTATATAACACTGCTGTTTAACCCGGTGGTGCAGCGAGTTAAACCGCTGAGCTGCTGAACTTGCTGACCGAAAGGTTGGTGGTTTGAATCCGGAGAGCACTCCCGCTGTTAGCCTCAGCTTCTGCCAACCTAGCAGTTTGAAAACATGCAAATGTGAGTAGGTCAATAGGTACTGCTCCGGTGGGAAGGTAAACGGCACTCCATACAGTCATGCCAGCCACATGACCTAGGAGGTGTCGAATGTACAACACCAGCTCTTTGGCTTCGAGGTGAAGATGAGCACCCCCCAAGAGTCACACACAGCTAAACTTAAGAGGAAACCTTTACCTTTTTATGACATTTCCAGCTTGTGATTTAAGATTGCTAGATCCTTTCCACATGTACTGCTGTCAAGCCAAATGCGACCCATTCGATATCTCTACATTTCATCCTTTCCCCTCCTCCTTCCTCTTGCCTAAGTATACCTTACATTTCACCCTGTTGAAATGTATAGGTTTTGTTGGTTTGCAGTATTAGCCACCCCTCCTAATTTGGTGCCATCTGCAGATTTGATGGGCATGCCCTTTCTCCCATCATTGATAAAGATGTTGAAGTGTGATTCAATGTGGGTATGCAGTATTCCCAGTAGGCACAGAATGCTCACTCTTGGGAGCAGAGGAACATAAAGCCATGCGTGTAGAATACTCTATTATGGAAGAAAATATGGCTGGTGGGTTAGAACACACATTTTCCATTGTACAATACTTTATTTTTCTACAAGTGCTGAAGCTGTTTTCTTTTTACAAAACCAAAATATAACTTCTAGCATTACCAAGACGAAGCCAGGAGGTGGCAGCAAGAGGTTGCGGTCTTCTTGCGAAGAGAATTGTAATTGGAAGTGTGGCTTCAAGGTAAATAAACTAATGTGGCAGTTAACAAGGTCACTTACGTTCAAAGGCTTGCTAGCCAAAGGGAAACCTTTTGTGTGAACACCCACCTGGAACCACCGTCAGTTCAACTAATTCTAAAAAGCAGGCTTGCTCCACAGATTCTGAATCTAACAATTGTGAAGTATTTGCATAAATGTTTCCATGGCCATATAGCCCGAAAAAAACCTGCAACAACGCAATGTTTCCATTCTTTATTGCTTTCTAAGATAATCAGACATTGAACTGGATTGAAGTTTCTGAATAATAATGTCTAGCATGTTTTTCTAGCATCGAACGTGCCTCACATATATTATCTTTCTAACCTTTAGCAGGATTTCAAGGACAGTCTTGATCTTGTTATCCTTATCACTTAAAGGAAACCTTGGTTGTTGGCGGGTTTTTTTTTCAAAGTGGCATTCATATTTTAATTAAGATGCCTTAAAATTGGTATCTGTGATTCAAAACAGTTGATATTCTAAAAATTACAAAATGAATGAATAGTCCTTTCTATTCTGACCCATTTTGAGACCACAGAAGTTGTGGAGGTTAGTCTAAAGAAGCTCCAGTAATTTTAAAGTTGTTTGTTTAGTAATGTGTGTGTCTTCTCATTATTCTTTGCTTTGCCCTGTATCTAAGTGGACATTTTGACGTGTGTGTGTGTGTGTGTGTGTGTGTGTGTGTACAGCTAAAAGAGTGCTGATGGCCCTTCCAAAGATGGAGTGAAAGCCCTCAAAATGTTTGTCACAAGTGTATGTGGCTCATTGCTTTTTTAAAAAAATATTCCACACATGACAAACAATATTAAAATGTCCTTTACTTCCTATTCTTATTCCGTTAAAACACAAGCTTCTACTGAGTCACTTAAAAACAAGATGGCCTTGGTTTTTCCTTAAATGTTATTTAGTTATTTATCGTATCTGGAGCGAACCAAGGCTACAGTTGTAATGTATTTGAAAAACACAAAGTTATAAAACTTTGCATTCTATTAAATGTCCTCTGACCAGTAGCTGGCCACTTGGAGTGTCTTTGGTGTTGCTATAACGAGGTCCTCCATTGTGCATGTGCATTGTAGTAGGTGGCCTGTGGTCTTGAATGTTATGACAATGACAAGACTTATTACCGTCAATGACCAGCATAAAAAATTGTACAAACATCAGGATGTACAAACATCAGGGTACACATGCATGTACTAACACATGTACACAAATGTACAAACATCAGGGTACACACAGGCAAAATTTAAAACCCAATATTAAATAAGATAGTTAAAATGGTATAAAACATTTAAATGCTAAAATGACAATGGTAAAACCGAAATATAGATTAAAACTTTCTAAGACTGTGACAGCATCTTGCGCCGACAAGCTATTGCTGCTGCACAGAAGCTGGCGACCCTAACAGTGGACTTGGGGTGTTCGTCAGACAAGGGATAATCTATATACAACCTTACAGATCTCCCAGGTAGACTTTCTGAAATTGGATTTATAAAACGTTTACGAAGGTCACGGTAAAAAGAGCAATACAACAAAAAGTGCTCCACAGTTTCCACTGCCTGTGCCTCCACAGGGACATAGGCATTCATTGTATGGTACTTTTTTGTATCTTCCCTCCAATACAGCAGAAGGGAGTACGTTGAATTTAGCCAGAGAGAACGCCTTCCTATGTTTAGGGATGGTTAGGTTGCCTAAGTACTCTGCAGGAAGCAGCGCCCTTCCGTTATCTTTGAAGATCGGAAGGGTAGAGGCTGCTTTTAGGTAGTTTTGGAGCTCTGTGTCCCAGATACGCTGTTGTATGTTTTCTTTGGCTTTTGTATAGCCCATGGTCAGAATGGTATTAACTGAAAATTCAAAGTTTAGGATTTTCTCATGAACTATCTTTTCCCACCTTGATTGGAATGGATCACCGAGGGTCAATGGGGCAAACCTTTAGGCAAAAACATTAGTTTTAACCAAAGATTTAGTCTATAGATCCAGATCCGAGACTCAACAGAGACCTGACCTGTCTCTAGAAGTAAAATTACTTTAGGCACACAGCTTGGGAGGCTAAGGATACTTCTTAGGAATTTTGTTTGGATGGTTTCTAAAGCCTTAACACTTTTAAATGCACACAGTTGTGCTCCATATAACATTTGAGTCAAAATCTTAGCATTAAAAACTTTAATTGCTGAAGGTACATGCTGGCCACCTTTACCATAAAAAAATGAAATAAGTGAGTTGTAACTCCGCTGTGCATTTGCTATAGAATGGGACACTTGAGCATTCCAGGAACCGGTGGACTGGAAAAAGACTCCTAGATATTTATAGAGTTTGACTTGTTGTATTGGGTGCCCATTATGTACAGTGGTGAGCCCTGCTCCCAAAATAGTTTCAGCAGTTTGTATAGGTCTTAAAATTGAGACTAAAACCCAGAGTATGTTCACCATTCTACTGACATGGGGACTAACATCTGCCACTGCCTAGGGTTCTTCTTGCTCATCACCTCCGATTGAGGCAAAGCATATCATGCTCCCTCCATAATCTAGTTTAACCATCTTAACTCAATTTGTTTCTCGAGGAAAGCAGTTTTTATTACACATTGGGCTCTTCACTTTCCATCTTTGTTAGCAAACAATCCCATTTCCTTTTGCTCATTCGAAAGTCATTCTGACAAAAGGGATTTGCAGTAGAATCTTACAACATGGAGTACTCTAATGTGATCCATTACATTCAGATTCTCTCATATTTTCCATTTCCCAAACAAGAACTGTTCTGTTTCCACTGAACATATTCAATCTAACATGGATAGGGATTTTTCTTTATTTTTTCTGGATCCCCACCTCCTGTTGAGTTTCCTACTGATTGACTGATGCTCACCAATAATTTGTTATCCTAGAGAAAAGTAATGTCTGATTGTATATGTTGGGTCTAACTTTACTTAGCAATTCCATAAGTTACTTGTATGAAGAGGCAGATGGCATGCTTGCTAAATTTGAAAAGGATGTCAAACTAGGACAGGTAGGTAATACCCCTGAAGACAAAATCCGGATTGAAGGTGATCTTAACAGGTTGGAGACCTGGGCCAACTGCATTTCAAGAGAGAATATAAGATACTGCATTTATAGAGGAAAAGCTAGTGCACAAATATAGAATGAGTGACACCTGACTTGACAGCAGTATGTGTGAAAAGAATCCAAAGATATTAATAAACCACAAGCTAAACATGAGCCACGTGTTATGGCAGGAATAAATTCCTTTCAAGACTGCATCAACAGCACTCTCCTGGTCAGTTGAAAGGCCAAACAGGGCATAGGGTTACAGCCTGTGTTGGACGGGATTACACTCCCCCTGAAGACACAGGTTCTCAGCTTGGGAGTGATCCTGGATTCATCGCTGAGCTGCGCCCGTACCTTGGAAAGTCTGATCTGGCTATAGTTGTTCACACTCTGGTCACTGCAACGCACTCTACCTGGGGCCTTTGAAGACGGTTCGGAAACTGCAGCTAGTCCAGCGGGCGGCAGCCAGATTACTAACAGGAGCTACATACAGGGAGCACCTCCCTCCCCCTGTTGTGTCAGCTCCATTGGCTGCCTGTCCAATTCCGAGCTCAATTCAAAGTGCTGGTTCTGACCTACAAAGCTTTATACGGTTCTGGCCCAGCTTACTTGTCGAAGCGCATCTGCCCCTACGTCCCTCCCCGCAATTTAAGATCTTCCAGGAGATCCTATTCTCGCTCCCGCCAGCATCTCAAATGCGGCTGGCCGTGACTGTTGCGTCTCAGACTGGGAACGTGCCCCCCCCCCCCCAGACCACACACACACACAAGCGGCTCTATAAACTACTTTTATTTAGAATAGTATAGGGTTTTGGGGGGTTTTATGTTCTATGTGTTTTACTGTGTTGGCATCGAATTGTGCCTTTTTGGAAGCCGCTCTGAGTCCCCCCTCGGGGGTTGAGAAGAGCGGGGTAAAATGCCATAAATAAATAAATAGTATAGTCCAAAAAGGTAAAGGTATCAGGCAAAAACAAGTCCCAAGGTAAAACTGTAAAGGTTCTCCAAACCAGAGTAAATCCCAAAGAAAGCAATCCAAAATGGAGGCAGGCTGCTCTGGCGGCCGAAAGAGGAACTTAGAGTCCAAGGCAAACCGACACAACGGTCATCAGGGAACTTGATTCAGCAGGCAAAACTGCTCCTGCAGATAACTTGAACCTGGAGACTTAAGGCAAGAAACGTCCACTCCAAACGTAGCGTCCAGTCTGTTGAAATCTTTCCAGAGCCAGTCTTAAAAGCAAATCTATTTTCTGTGAGTCCACTGAATCCCATGCCTCAAATTCCAATCTCTCCTCCTAGATCTGATATTCGCCCTTCTATCAAAACCAGCCAGCTCATTCGTCGTACCAGGTGGACTCCTATCTTGGTGGGAAGACTCATCCTCCCTATTTCCCTGGGCCTCAGCTGGCAAGGGAGATGGGTTCCCGTGAGAGTCAAGGTTACAAGAATTCTCACTGGCAGTTTCAAAACTTATTTCCATAGAATCTTCATTAACCCCTTCCTCGGTCCAATACCCATGCAATCAATCGTTATCCCATGATAGGTCTGCATCTACAGAAGTGTCCACCTCAGGCCATTCATCCTCCTCATTCTGGGCCTGATCTTCTGGCACCAGTGGTACCTGACTTGGCCCACTAGGCTGGGGGGTCACACTAGTAGGCGGGGGGGCACACTACTAGGCTGGGACACCACAGTGACAGGGGACAGGGCCTTCTCGGCTGTGCCCCCCTGCCTGTGGAATGTGCTTCCAAGTGAAACACACTCCTCTCCATCTCTTCTGGCATTTAGAAAGAAACTAAAATCTTGGTTTTGGGACCAGGCCACAATAGCTTAAGCAACATCTTGACTGGAATGGATTAGTGATGGCGACAGACTTGAGGATATGGCTTATTGTTCTTATCAATTATTGTTCTTAATATACCACTCTGGGCTCCAGAGAGAGCGGTATATTAAGTCGAACAAATAAATAAATAAAATAAATAAATTCGAAAGTGTGGATGGAGTATTGTTCTGATTTCATTGCTCTTGATTATTGTTTTAACCTTACTGCTATTGTTTAACATTGTATTTATTAGGCATGAGAAAAAAGTTATGAAAATCAAAATAAATCGTAAGTGATTTGTATGTAATGGGACTTTCTAGTTTATACGCATCACGGCAGCTAACCAGGAAGTAGACTTTCTTTTACGGTCCTTGAGGCCAACAATTTGCGTTATGATCGTAATAAATTCTTAATTATTGTACTACTCACTTCTCCCTGTCTTCTCCCCCTCATTTCCTTCCCGCCTTCATTCAGCTTCTTCTTTTTCCTGCATTTCTATGGGGAACTGGAAGTGACGCTGCTGCTAGGCAATGCATTCTGGAAAGTGTAGTCCTCCACGCTTCTCCCCCCCTTCTCTTCCCCGTTGCTCTGTCTCGCAGGGGCCAACTTCTCACACACACACACGCGCACGCTTCTCCTCCTCTCTCTCCCATGCTTCTCTGCCCCCTCCTCTTTCCTGCTGGCTTCTCCCCCCTCCTTCTCTTCCCCGTTGCTCTGCCTTGCCCCATCGCACGGGCCAACTTCAGCCCTCCAGGTAGGTGTTTTGGACTTCAACTCCCACCATTCCTCACAGCCTCAGGCCTCTTCCTTTTCCTCTCAGCCTGGGCAAACTTGGGCCCTCGCTCCCTCAGGATCGGGGTGAGAGAGAGCAGCGAGGAGCGAGGGGGCTCCTCCTTTTTTGCTGCTTCCAAGAATAGAATACCCCTCTCCCTTCCCTCCTCCCTCCCTCCCTCCTTCCTATTTGGAGAGTCCCATCTAGAATTCAGTGTGATTTATTCAAGTTTTGGCCTACAACTCCCAGAAATCCCAGCCAATTTACCAGCTGTTAGGATTTCTGGGAGTTGTAGACCAAAACCATCTGGAATGCGCATGCTCTGGCATACGAACTACTAACGAATTTCGTTAGTAATTAAGTTACATTTTAGAAATTTTTGGAAATTTTTTTGTAAGTCTTTCTTTTACTAATCAAAAAAAATCCCCCCCCCCCCATTTGATTTTAGAATCGCCATTTTTGGGTTCGAAACCATGCCTAGTATTTATGGTTTATATGGTATTGATTGTGGCCTTGGGTTGCCTTTGATGGCCGCTCTGAGTCCCCCATCGGGGGTTGAGAAGGGCGGGGTAAAAACGCTGTGAATAAATAAATAATAAATCAGAAATAAAAATCCTATTCACCTTAGATGTTGAGAGATTTTAAGATAGATTGAAATCCCATCCCTTAGAAATGCCTTGGTTGTGCAATTCTGCAATTGTATGGGATTGGACTTGATGGCCCTTATAGTTCCTTCAAGCTCTAAGGTTATATGATTCACTCCAGTCTACTGACACCACTGTCTCATGTCGCTAGTTTTTGAATTGTATTGAGCTGAGTCCGACCCTCCTAAGTCATTCTCTCAAGCCCTCAAAACAAGATCTTGTTTTGCTCCTTCAATATATTCTTCACTGTAGGTAAGAGGAAGACCTCTAAAACATTTTTAAAAATGAGCAAATCACCTAATCCCCCAAACAGCATGGTAATGGCACTTAGGGGATTGTAAGAGTTGTATTCCCCCAAAAGTTATTTTCCTGATTTCTCCATGCTTGCCCACAACCAATCCAGACACAATGCTCTTACGTAGCTGGAGCAAAGGAAGCCTTCAAATCCCAAATCTATTGCTGCAAAAAGTGACAGAGGCTTTTGGCAGTTAACAAACTAACAGATGCCTTTATTTATTCACTTTTTGACAATGTGTAACCTTTCAGCCATTATTCTCATAATGGCTTGCAATTAAGAAGAAAATGTTATTAAAGTAACAGCAGCAGCAATACAGTGTTACAAGAGGGACAGATTAAAAGAGAGGAGACAACTGTAAAACACTTGGCAGAGGAAAATGTCCTTGGTATCTTGTGTTTTTAAAAAGACACCAGCTTTCTGATTTTGAGGCATGGGAACATGGCTACCGCTGCCTGAAGAACACATCCTATGTTGGTCATCGTCTAGACCAGTGTTTGCCAACCAGTGTGCCGTGGCACATTAGTGTGCCGTGAGTGATCATCAGGTTTGCCGTGGGAAATTGGAACCTCCAATACCCTTTCTTCCCCCTCCTGCTGAACATTTTTTCTTCTCCACTGGGGCTTCCTTCTTCCCAACCTCACTTTGCCTCGCTTTGCTCTGGGGCGAGTCTGCGCAGTAGCGCCCACGCGGGTCACATCTTCCTCCCTCCCCCCTCTCCTCCTGAACATGTTCACGCTGCCCCCTCAGATCAAAATGGCAGCAGAAGCGGCAGTGTAAAAGAAAAAGTAAGTGTTCGGCAGGAGGGGGAAGAAAGAGTGCGAAGGGGGAGGAAGAGGTCTCTGTCAAAAGCTGGCATGGGCAAACTTGGACCTTGCAGGTGTTTTGGACTCCAACTCCCACCATTCCTAGCAGCCTCAGACTCTTTTCCTTTTTTCCCTCAGTCATTTAAGCAGGAAAGGGCTTCAGGCTGTTAGGAATGGTGGGAGTTGAAGTCCAAAGCACCCAGAGGGCCGACATTTTCCCATGCCTGTTTTAGGGACCTTAAAGTGGTGAGCCTCCTTCCAACATTGTGATTCTGGATAGAAAACAAACAACAACATAACATTGTTTGAGTCCACAGTGCTCTCTGGGTGTAGGTGAACTACAACTTCCAAACTCAAGGTCAATTCCCAAGCAAACCCTTTCTGTACTTTCTGTTGGTAATGAGAGTTCAATATGCCAAGTTTGGTTCAATTCCATTGTTGCAAGAGTTCAGGATGCTCTTTGATTGTGTGTTAACTATAAATCCCAGAAACTGATGGGAGGGTGAGAAGAAGGTAGGGGTAGGCTTGTCCCAAATGTCAATTGTATGTCTATTTGTCCCCAAATGTCAAGGTCTATTTCTCCATCTGTGTTCACATTTGGGCACATTGAGTATTCATGCCAAGTTTGGTCCTGATCCAACATTGTTTGAGTCCACAGTGCTCTCTGGGTGTAGGTGAACTACAACTCCCAAACGTCAAGTTTAATGCCCACCAAACTCTTATAGTATTTTCTCTTGGTTATGGGAGTTCTGTGTGGGAAGTTTGTGTCTTTCTGCCATTCCTTCCAGGATATCTATGTTGTGTTCATCGAAACAGGCCCAGGTTTCACACTGAGTGTATAAATACATTTAAAAACATATTAACTATATGTATTACTGGGTTAGAGTGTCATTTTGGCTGGTGGCGTGTCCCGGGATTTTGTAAATGTAAAAAGTGTGCTCAAAAAAGGTTGGGAAACACTGGCCTAGAGAAATGATAGGACAGACAGGGGTTTCATTTTATTTTGTTTTGTGCCTAAGTTTTCAAAAAGCAGGTTGCAATATTTGGAAGAAGACATTGCTTTGAGTATCTTTGATATAAATTTTGTGGTTATGGGGAGTTGTATTGCTCCCCTTCCGGATTTGCTCCAGTGCCAAGATATTTCAGTACAACAGATGGTGGGGGGAAACACCTTCATGGGTATTTCTACTTTAAAACAAGATGTGTAGATACTGCAGCTCATTCTTAAGCAACTGCAATCTGTTGAAATGTATAAATAAACAAATGTTAGAAGCATAGTATCTTTTTTATGGAGAAGATCTTTTTCTGGAAATTTCTGTTGATATATTGAACAGTTTGCATATGTTTTTTAAACTAAGTATAATTAATGTGATTTATCAGGTATTTAACAAGAATGTAACTTGAATTACGTGCTATCCTAAGTTTTAAATCTTACTTTCTAATTGATATTTGTAATTTTTTGTAATGTAGCTGTTGAAGAAGCTCATTCAGTTCAATTTTCAGGCCAAAATGTGTTGGACTTTTTACAGATCAGAACATCCATTAAGGCATTTCATACAATAAAATATAGACAGTCAATAAGCATGTGGAGGCTCATTTTCCCTTTCCCAGCAATTTAGCACAGCAGACTAAACTGCTGGCTGCAGAAAAATTCTGCCAATTGAAAGGTCAGCAGTTCGAGCCCGGGTTGGGGTTGAGTACCCACTATCAGGCCCAGCTCACTTGCCCACATAGCGGGTCAAAAGCAGAAATGATAGTAGATAAATAGGTAGGTACCACTTTTACTGAAAAGGTAATATATCCTTAAGGACATTGATAGGAGGAAAATTATTTGGCATGGAAGATGGCGCAACAGCACCCCCCGTGATCAGAGTCGAGCATAGCCTCCAAGATGCCGGAAATAAGATGAGATAAACTGCTTTTACCTCTGTTGTGTTGTCTGCCCTTGTTAATTGTATAATCAGCATTGAATGTTTGCCGTATGTGCGTGAGAAGGATGGGGTATAAATACTGTAAATAAATAAATAAATAAATAAATAAATAAATAATATGTGCTCTCTAGTATCTGTTCATGGCTACATTCTACCAAACTGATAAGCATGAATATCTTGAATTTAGCGTCCAAACGCTGAGTCCAAAGAACTTACTGAGAGCTAATATTGCATGATTCCTGATTATGATGCCAGCATAATCTATATCAGGGGTGGGCAATTATTTTTTCCAAGGGGCCACATGAGAGCCAAAAATATTATGGAGGGCCGCACCTAAAGGCTGAACTACATTCTACATAATATCAATTGAATTTCTTTTTTAAAAAAATAAATAAATCTTTATTAAAGTTTCAAAGATATAAATTTAACAATGAAATAAAAGAATAGAAAGGGTGGATTTAAGGGTAAATAGAAGCATACCCAACATCTTTTAAAAGAAGAAAAAGAGATACAGTGTCTGAAAGTGGGGAAACAGAAAAGAGTTGGATAGGCAGAATCAAAATAGTCTATTGTCTATCAACAAAGCAACCCCCCCCCTTTTTTTCCCCTGGATGATATTGTCATTCTTCTTATATTTTCTCTAGTTACCTATGGAGTATAAAAACAAGGGAAAATCTATATGATTAACTTATCGTAGTTGTCTTACATATTATTTATATAATTGTATATTATTTACAGTATATGTCATAGAGTATATCCCGCCTTCCTTATATGTCTTATAGATTCTAGGAAAAAGTACTCCTATTTCAGCATGTTATATAATTCCTGTCCGGTGGTATATTTAATCCCAGTTTAGTTGTAGGGTAATATTATGTTCTTTTTTACAATACTCTTGTATACATCCCCAATCGCATTTCCCCCCAATACTACTGTCCTTGCTATTATCCTTTAAGGCATCGGTGAGCCATTCCATTTGAATGGTTTCCGTAATTTTTATTAATCATTCTTCTTTTGTTGGGAGCTTTCTGATTTCCAATACTTTGCATACATTGTTTTTGAAGCCGTAGTTATAATCAGAAATATCTTTTTTTCATTCTCATTAAAATTAAGATTGGGGTCCATTATTCCTAGAAGGTATTGTTCAGGATTTCTTGCGACTGGTTTCTTAAATATTTTTTGTACTTCTCTATTTATCATGGCCCAGAATTTTCTGGCCTTTTTGCAGGAGCTGTATGCCAAAATCATCAGTATTGAAACAAAAAAAGACCTGAAATATTTCAGTTGGTGTGCAATGAAACTAAAATATATGAAAGTTTAATTTTTATCATTACATTATGGAAAATAATGAACTTTAGCACTATATGCTAATTTTTTGAGAAGGACCTGTATATCATAGTAGTCAGGTTGAGAGGTACTGCACTAGCAACATAGTTTTTAGATCCTTCTAGATAGGAAAAAGGGTAAACAGTTCAGACAAAATTTGAAAAGAGATGGTTAAAAGGGGGACATGATTGTCATATTTAAATATTTGAAAGATTGAGCATATTGAAGATAGAGCAAGCTTGTTTTCTGCTGCTCCAGAAGCTAAGGCACAGCGCAATGGATTCAAACTACAGGTTCTACCTGATTACTGGGGAAAACATCCGGATGGTAAGAGCCTTCTGTGGAAGATTTTAAAAAGAGGCTGTTTGCTATTTTTCAGGACTGCTTTGATTGTGTATTCCTGCCTGGCAGGATGGGGTTCAACTGGGCGGCCCTTGGGGTCTCTTCCAATCCTATGATTCGGTTCTCTGATTTCTACCCAGGAGGATGCTCAGATGTAGCACCACTCCCAAGTCAGGCATGAGACACAACAATCAGGGCCGTAGCCAGGATTTTGTTTCGGAGGGGGCTGAGTTTGCTGATGAGGAAGAGGGTCTACAATTGTATTGTTATCCCAATAACCCCATTAATGTTATAATGAGCATGGTGATCAGATCATGATATGAATAAACATAACAGTTTAAATAATGTACCAGTCAGGCCTTCTCGGACCCTGACCCCTTAGCCCCCCCCCCCTGGCTACATGCCTGGCAACAATTTATCCAAAGCATTTATACCACAGGAAATTCACCAGTATTTAGGATACACAAAAGCTGTTTTTCTTTCTCCACCACCAAGAATGATTTCTTACAAAAGTTAAAGACTTATATGGTAGGATCCACTCAATGGGTCTCCAGACACCAATGAAAGATGGTATTGGTGTTGTGTGCTTTTGATATTTTGTGTAGGTATATTGAGACAGGTGAATAACAAATCTCACTTAAGAACAAGCACGGTATGGAGGGCAAGCTATGCTGCCTTTCATTTCTCCTGTTGTAGAAATACCTGATTCATCTTTGTCTCTCAGATTGATGAAAGCACTACAGAAAGAAGAATAGTAGCAACTTCATTCACCCCATTCTGGGGAAATGCAGCATAAAAACTGTCCACAGGATGAATTTCCAGTGTGTCCCATTACATTTCTCCTTGTCTCTTTCCACCATTTTCCTTATCTCCTGTCTCATTTGTGTCGTCTCCCCTGAGTATTGAGTCACATGTTATTGTATCTTAGGTCTGGTCTGTATCACATCATCAGTGTCACTATCACAACATTTATCTATAGATTTGAAGAGATTGGTATAAATGCACCCAACAGAGAAATCTGATGATCTATGTGCTGTACAGAAAACATTCTAGGTATGACTTTTATGCTACAGTATAAATCACAGCTAGTTTGTCTGGATCGATTGCTTCAGAGGGCATTGCTCAAAACTGAAGTTCCACAAATAGTTTCCTTAGGTTCAGATTATTTCGACAGCCCTGTGTGGGATTTGTAACCACCTTGAGTCCCATGGGGAGAAAGTCAAGAGTATGAATAAAGTAAATAACAACAACAACAACAACAATTGAAGGAGGAGACAAAATGCCTTATTCTTGCAGCCCAGGAGCAACTTTGTGGTCCAAATGATTAATTTGAACTTTTGTCATAAGTACCACCTGCCAGTAGCAAAGAACTGGTGGGATCATAAACCTGCAAAGGTAGTGGAAAAATAACTACTGTGGGATTTTCCAATCCAGACTGACAAAGTTTTGGAACACAATACACCAGACATCACAACTGGGGGAGTTTGGATTATTGATGTCACCATACCAAGTGACTGCTACATTGAGGAAAAGGACATTCAAGTGCCACCTCGGAGTTGGTTGAGGTAGGCAGGATTTCCCGGGTACTGGTTGTGGGGGGTCGGGAGCAGGTCAGGGTTTTGCCCTCCCTTCTGCTCGAGATCCCCGTGTACAACTGGTGGGCCACTGTGTGATACAGAATGCTGGACTAGATGGGCTGAGGTCCGATTCAGCATGGCTCTTCTTATGTTCTTATGTTCTTAAAAACTACAGGAAAAACTCAGCCGTTATCAGGACCTCAAAATTAAACTGCAAAGGTTCTGGCATAAACCAGTACAGGTGGTCTCAGTGGTCATTGGCACACTGCGTGCTGTACCAAAAGATCTCAGTCGGCATTTAGAAACAATAAACACTGACAAAATCACGATCTGTCAACTGCAAAAGGCCATCTTACTTGAATCTGCGCACATCATTCGAAAATACATCACACAGTCCTAGACGTGTTCCAACTTGTGATTTTGTGATACGAAATCCAGCATATATGTCTCGTTTGCTGTGACATACTGTGTTTTTGTGTCAGTATAGGGCTGCTATGTGTTTTCTGGGCTGTATGGCCATGTTCCACAGCCCGGAAAACTCATAGCAACCCAGTTTCTCAAGTGGCAACTTCACCTGAGCCCCAATATAATCTGCCCCACTTCTCCTAAATGGTTTGAAGTCTTGTGGAGGACTTCATCCTGTCATTAGTGCTGAAGAAGAGCTCAGCTTCCAGTCCAACTCCTGTACATTTGATGAAGGGCCATTGGAGGTCCATCTTTGTCATTGACCTCAGAAAAAAGGTAACTACACTGAAAACTAGAGACAAGTTTCGGGGGCTTTGATTGTGTTTTTCCTGTATGGCAGGGGATTGGACTGGATAGCCCATTGAGTCTCTTCCAACTAAATTATTATATACCTTTAACAGTTGTGTTGCAAAAGGAATTTCAGCAAGTTTGCTTGTTGACTGCTAAGTGCTATGAAAGCAAAATTTTAAATTTCCCCTTCTATATAAATTAAAAGGACAGAGGGTAGGGTGGCTGGTTTAAAGGACTATTACTGTGCTGTTGCTTTCACTCACAGCTTTGTGCTAGAGCAACAGCTGAATCTGTTGAATGCTTTACTACTGTATTTCTTTGATTCTTAGTTGTGTTTTCCCCCCTGAATATACATCTCTAAAACGTGTGTCTTGGAATGACCTCTGCTTTTTATATATTCATAAATAAAGCTCGTTTGTTGTTCATTTGTTCAGTTGCTTCCGACTTTTTGTGACCTCATGGACCATCCCATGCCAGAGCGCCCTGTTGGCCATCACCTCCCCCAGCTCCTTCAGAGTCAAGCCAGTCACTTCAAGGATGCCATCCATCCATCTTGCCCTTGGTGGGCCCCTCTTCCTTTCTCCTTCCATTTTCCCCAGCATCATTGTCTTCTCTTAGCTTTCCTTTCTTCTCATGATGTGGCCAAAGTACTCCACCTTTGCCTCTAATATCCTTCCCTCCAATGAGCAGTCGGGTTTTATTTCCTGGAGTATGGACTGGTTGGATCTTCTCGTGGTCCAAGGCACTCTCAGAACCTTCCTCGAACACCACAGTTCAAAAGCATCTATGTATCTTCCTTCGCTCAGCCTTCCCCATGGTCCAGCTCTCACATCCACATCCACATGCCATTGCTTTGACTATGCAGATCTTTGTTGCCAGTGTGATACTCTTCACTATTTTATCAAGGTTGGACATTGCTCTCCTCCCAAGAAGTAAGCGTCTTCCGATTTCCAGCTGCAATCTGCATCTGCAGTAATCTTTACACCTAGAAATACAAAGTCTGTCACGGCCTCCACATTTTCTCCCTCTGTTTGCCAGTTATCAATCAGTCTAGTTGCCCTAACCTTGGTTTTTTTGATCTTTAACTGCAACCCAGCTTTTGTACTTTCTTCTTTCTCCTTGGTTAGAAGGCTCCTCAGCTCCTCCTCGCTTTCGGCCATAAAAGTGGTATCATCTGCATATCTAAGATTGTTAATGTTTCTTCCAGCTATTTTAACCCCAATCTTGCATTCATCAAGCCCCGCACATCGCATGATGTGTTCTGCATACAAGTTGAATAGGTTGGGTGAGAGTATACAACCCTGTCGTACGCCTTTCCCAATCTTGAACCAGTCTGTTTTTTGGTCATAGTGGCACCAAAGTTAGTGTTCACCTTACAATCAAGCCAGCTGACAGTGGGGGGATTCGCCAAATAGCATGGTGAATCTTTAGGGCAGCAGGGGAAACTGTCACCCCATGCCTCACATCTCCTGTATCATTGCTTTCCCTATTACATGAGGGAAAGTGTTGCTGTCAAGCTTCCCCCGTAATAGCTTCTGCATCATGTGATGATCTTTGGCAGGCTCCGTCCTGGAAGTGTCCTAGGACTGAGCCCAAGGCTAATGTGATAAGGTCCTTAGAATCACAGAAATGTGGTAAATATCTGGCCTAATTCCTTGAAGAACTGCTGGGTGGAGGGTCATGGGTATGTTCACACAGCACAGAAACATCAGGTCTGGTGGTGCATGAATCATGGTCTCATAATAGGGTGGGGCCGGTCTTATTAAACCAATGTGCTCCAGCCTAGAAAACAAAGGCATCACTTCCTTTCTCTCCAAATGTCTAACTGCTTGTCTGCCTGGATGCTTTCATAGCACCTGGCAGAGAAGCAGAAAGGAAATGAAACACAGAAATATCCTTGCAGGCTAGTGGTATTGACCAACCAAGCTTGAAAAATTGCTCCCAAAGATTATTGGAGTTACAAGCATCTAAAAATAATTTTTGAGAATTGAGAAGGTGCTTGTATGACTTTAAAAGCATCAAGGGCCAGGGCTGTATCCAACTCTGTGAGCAAAATTGTCATTCAAAACAGGTTTTTGCAAAATCTGCCAAGTCTTTCACAATCTTTATTGGTGTCAAACAGGTAGTCTGCAGTTTCAAATTTCTTTCAGGGAGTTCCATGACAACATGGAAACACCTCACTTATTCCATTTAAGCTCTTTACACAGAAATTAATATTGTGTGTATGTCTGTCTCTCTGAGAAAGAGAGTTGAGCATCCAGAAGTATCCCCATTTCTCTGTATGGTCCTGAGAAGGATTAGTATAGTTTAATGTTGCTGAGTGCCTTCAAGATGTTTCCAGGCTATAGTGACCCTAAGGCGAATCTATTACAGGGTTTGCTTAACAACATTTGTTCAGAAGAGGTTTACCACCGCCTTCCTCAGAGGCCGAGAGAGTGTGACTTGCCCAAGATCACCCAGTGCATTGTATTGCCATTGACCAGGTGGGAATTCAAACCCTGGTCTTCAGAGTCATAGTCCAATACTCAAAGCATTACACCATACTTGCGTGTGATGGCTAAGAGATTCTGTACTTTTGGTTTGTTTTACTCAGGCTCTTCTCCAAATATGTCAGTAGTCATTCCCTACCTGGAATGTTATATGGTATTAAAATGTAAGGAAACTGGATGCTGCACTTCACTGAATAAAAGTCAGGATTTGGAGCCTCAGGCCGCACCTTTAATTCATCTTTATGAAACAAGTCTGTTGTCTCTGATGGGTGGGGTTCCCATTTCCTTTCACAAAACTTACTGACGAATGCAAGGTTACAAGGTGTGTGTGTCTCTCAAGTGACAGGTGAGTTTCAGCTGCGTAAATCTTTGCCCTGGGGTTTTTTGGTTTGCAGCAGAAATTAGGGACAGGCAGTTATTGCCAATATAAGGTTCCTATTTAAAAACCAAAACCAAAACACGGCTCTGCTTTGTTTGTTGTTCTGGAAAACTGGGTGCAACAGACTTTTGAAAAAGTTATTTTTTAATGCTACAACTCCCTAAATGCTGGCTGGAGGAATCGGGAAGTTACAATCTCCTAAAATAACATTTTCAAACCGCAATGTCTACCATCTGAAAGGATTGGCTGACCCTTCTATTTCAAAACTCTAAAGACCATTCTGCTGCCATGTAATACTGCTTCCTATGGTTGAGCCGCTTGGTGCTATATTTTCTTAGTCAAACACTTATTCTATCAAAAATGGATAAAATAGATACGTTTCTTTCAAACTACAAAGTTATAGCAATTTGTCCCCACTTGAACTGCCATGGCTACGTTTTACAGAATCCTGAAATTTGTAGTCTGCTGGAGCACTGGAGATCTTTGCCAGAAAATCTTCAATCCCTCACAAAACTACAAACCCTGGGATAGTAAAGGATAGTATGTACCATGGCACCTACAGTAATATAAAAGTACTATCATTGTATAGGCTGAAAGAGACATTTTGCACATTTAGCCAGGAGTAAGTTTCAATAACCAGGAATGTAAGTTTCAATAACCTGCCCGGGTCGGGGTGAGCTCTCGACCAATTGTGTAGCTCGTTGTCTGTCTATATATTTGTATGTCTATGGCATTGAATGTTTGCCTGTATATGTGCATTGTGATCCACTCTGAGTCCCCTGCGGGGTGAAAAGGGCGGAATATAAATGATGTAAATAAATAAATAAATAATAACTTTATTGTTGTACACCACCTCCATCTCCCTGAAGGGACTTGGGGTGGCTTACATATGGCACAACGTGATGAGACCAAACATAAAATAAATACACATAAGGTAAAAACTATAGCATATAAAACAATAATTGAAAGCTCAGAACAATGCCCAATGGTGACAACTCCCATAAGACATGGCCAAGCTGTAAACAAGACAAGGGAATGGGATAGTGCACATTGTAACTAAAGAACAGGGCATGGGATGAAATTGCAGTGCTGTGCCCTTGATTGTAGACCATCGAGACTAGACCTTCTCAAAGGCTTGTTTAACCATCCAAATCTTCAGATCCTAAAGGCGCACCTACACTGTAGAATTAATAGAGTTTGACACGACTTTAAGTGCTGTGGTTCAATGCTATAGAATCATGTGGGCTGTGGTTTTACAAGATCTCTAGCCTCCTCTGCCAAAGATTGCTGGTTTCTCACCAAACTATAATTCCCATGATTCCATAGCATTGAGCCATGGCAGGTGAAGTTATGGTCAAACTGCTTTAATTCTCCAGTTACCCTAAATCTACTCAGAAGCAATCCCTACTAAAATCAGAGGGACTTACTTCTGAGTAGACTCATAGAGCAACAACATATGCAACCCTGTTTGAACACACAGGTGTGAGCTCTTTTCTAAAAACAAAAGCCTTAACCCCATGGCTTGCTTCGTGAGTTAACTTTCCCTGTTCATTTAATAAATTTGTTGCACTGTCAGCCTGTTAAGCTAGTTTGGGCAAAAGCAATTCTTGCTTGACAATACTGGCAGCAAAAGGGCAAATTCCATTATGTCCTTGACACCCTCTGAGGAGATTAATGTTGCAATGTGTGTCCGGAACCACCTTATAACCAGGCTTTGTGTGTCAAATACGATGCCTCTAATGATCCATTCTCTTAAAATGGATGGACAAAAGTGCAGCCTTTCAAATGTAGTTGGATTGCAATTTACAATATTCCTCACCATTGATTAGAGAAGCTAGAAACTGTAACTTGACAACCTCTGGAAGACCACAGTGTGCTCACCTCTGTCTTTGACTCGGGGGGAATGCATAACAAGTGAGACATAGTTTCACCACCGCTAGCCCTAGTTAGACACAGTATTGGACTCCCCGCCCCTTCCATTCCTCTGCATTCAGAAGCCAGGAGGATGAGCTTGTGTCAACCAGTTCCAAAATGTCAGAGCTTTCCTTTCTTTGAGAAAAAAACCCCTTCTGAACATAACCAGGTATTCTAATGCTAGTGTTGTCTGAACTTTGACTCCAGAGATTAGACTCCACCCAGGGTTACTGAAGTGCACAATTTTGCCACTGAAGATTGCTTAAAAGGAGAAGAAATTGGTGTTACATACTTCCTTCCATTTCCATAGGAACAAAAATTGAGTGTGGGCATTGCAAATAGTCAGGGGTAGTTTTTCCACCAAAGCAACAGCTTCAGGTAGAAAATGATGCAGTGGCAGCAAGTATATTCCAAGGTTGCGGTGAATTTTCCGGGCTGTATGGCCATGTTTTATTTATTTATTTATTTTTCAGTTTTATATGCCGCCACTCCCCGAGTGCTCGGAGCAGCTTACAACTCAGAAAATAGATAACATACTCAGATGACTCCCAATTACAATTAAAATCACCACTACCGAGACGGCCCTGTCCCTCGTCCCTGCCAAACGTATTTGCGACGAAGGTGGGATCGAGAGCAGGGCCTCCCCGGAAAATTGTAGATTTCTTAGTAACCTGGCTGCTGCCCGCTGGACTAATTGAAGTTTCCAAACAGTCTTCAAAGGCAGCCCCACGTAGAGTGCATTGCAGTAATCTATTCGGGATGTAACCAGGGCGTGGACCGCTGTGGCCAAATAAGACTTCCCAAGACTTCTATATAAGAACTTCCTTATATGGGTGATAATGGAAAGTGAAAAAAGAAAAAGAAACAATATATAGAAAATATATACTTTAGAACATTGTCCGTTATATTTATCTTGGTCCATTTTCTCTGAATTACTAAATTACAAACTTTAGCTTGTTTTTTTCATCCAATCTTTAAACGGCTTCCAATCGGTCCTGTTTCTGCTTTTTCCCTGGGATTTGGCGATCATGAATGTCAGTTCATCCATGTTCATGATGTCCAGCATTTTAAATGCAGCTGGAAAAGTGAGGTGACATAGAGATTGTTCTGCCAAATCAAGATGGTTGCAGGGTAAGGAAGCTGTGATGAAACATTGGAATATACAGTTTTGCATGCAACACAGCTTTCTTCAACTCATGATACCGCCCCCTTTCTCAGGATACTGTTATTTCTTTAGCCAGTACTAAAGCCTCTCCATTGGTGCCCCTTTGTTGTAGGGGAGAGGCTTGCGTACCCTAATGAAGTTGTGAGCTATGCTGTCGGTGGCATAATAGCAACTGGTAGGGCCTCCCATGCCAGACAGGTCACAACCGAAGGGTCTGACAAAGAGTGTCAATGGGCAGAATGGGCTCTATAGCTTTTCGGCAACCATCCTGGGAGAAAGAAAACTCCAATTTCAAACCCAGGCAGATGGTGCTCATCTAACCCTGTAAGGTCAACCATCTAGAGAAGGAAACTAAAGTCAAACCTACGACCTGAGGACCTCGCTACCACCGCCCTAAGCTTGCTAGGCCCCGGCAGATGAACCTTTGGTTTAAAGGGTGAGGCCAGTTCTGTGCACGCTGCGCTCCACCAGAAAGGTCCATTGCACAGGCTCGAAGGACACATCCAACCTTCTTAGACATCAACGCGCTTGTAGAAAGCGTAGGATGAGTCCTTCATTTGTGAAGTAATGCCAGAGAGAGAGACTAAAGTAAGGTTTAATGTATGGAATGAAGAGTGCCATCTTTTCCTTCATAGCACACAGCTACCCATTTCACACCTCCGCCAACCCTGCAGATAGAAGGGGGACATGAATACGCTATTTATCCCTTGATCCCCCCTTGTCCTATGCCTCATCTTGGTAGTGATGAGGAATAAAGGGGGATGAACCTACAACAACAACAACTTTATTTTTGTATCCCACCTCCATCTCCCTGAAGGGACTCTGGGCGGCTTACACATGGCACAATGTGCCGAAAATGACACATAAAAAACACACTATGCAATAAAAGCTCAAACCAATAGCATATAAAACAATAATTTAAGCTCAAAACAGTGTCCAATAACCTATGGAGAGAACTGTCACAAAACATGGCCAACTGTATACAGGAACAAGGGAACAGGCTAGTGCAAGTTGTCGCTCATAAACTAGGGCATGGGATAAAAGTGCAGTGCTGTGTCATTAAGTGTGGGCCATTGGGGCTAGACATTCTTAAAGGCTTGTCCAAACAACCAAGTCTTCAATTCCTTCTGGAAGGAGGATAGTGTGGGGGCCTGCCTAATCTCCCTAGGGAAGGTGTTCCATAGCCGGGGAGCCACCACTAAGAATGCCCTGTCCCTTGTCCCCACCAGCAGTGCCTGTGATGGTGGAGGGACCGTAAGGAGGGCCTCCCCATCAGATCGTAATACTCGTGCAGGAGCACCTATAAAGAAGTGTAGCTTTATTAACTGATTTATAACTGTACATTAGGAGTTCCCGGTAGTGCAGTGGGTTAAAGCACTGAGCTGCTGAACTTGCTAACCAAAAGGTCAAATATTTGAATCCGGGGAGCAGGATGAGCTCCCATTTTTAGACAAAGCTTCTTCCAACCTAGCAGTTCGAAAACATGCAAATGTGAGTAGATCAATAGGTACCACTCTGGCAGGAAGGTAACGGTGCTCCATGCAGTCATGCTGGCCACATGGCCTTGGAGGTGTCTATGGACAATGCCGGCTCTTCAGTTTAGAAATTGAGATGAGCACCAACATCCCCGAATCAGATATGACTGAACTTAATATCAGGGGAAAATCTTTACCTTTACCTTAAAAGTTTTGCTTTGGACATAATGGCCTGATGGGGGTGAAGTGGAATTCTTTAGGTGCATGTGTATATGGCTGCATTCACCTTAAAATTAAGATTGAATTCTATGAAGTTCTCATTTCTTCAGCCTCAAAGTTTTTTACTTGTGGCACCTTTAAGCTGAAATTACCTTTTATGAATGCTCTGAGATCACAGCTCAGGCTGCTCACAAGTCTGTTCCAACACACTTAAAGTAAATCATCTTCCATTGACTTCACTGCATTAAAATTATAATAAGGTTCACCCCTAGAATAAAGATTTTGAGGGGGAGGAAATGAATGTCTCCCCGTTTCTTTGCATTTTTAAGAATTGGCCTTTATTGGGGCTTTTTTTGAAAGGTTACCAAAATGCCTTGATTCATTTCTGGAAAAAGGACGTGACCTCTTATCTGCTCCCACTGCCTATAATGGTAGCAGATAGAAGAATGCCTCCCTAATTACCTTTTAAAACCATCTTTTTCCTTCTCAAGACACATTTGGCCATTTAAAAATATTTTCCTCTGCTAATAACACAAAATGACGTGAAGCCATCCTTGAGTGTGCTGCCTCCTGCGTGTAGGCTGTGTGACCTTTTGCAGAGATTTGCTGAAGCACATGTGGAGGAGGAGGTTGGAAAATGTGTTGAAAGCACTTTTCCATTCTGTTATTCAAGCAAGAAGATTCAGCCTCTCTTCCCAGCCGTTGCTAAATCGAGCACTTGTTGAAATTCTGGCTGCCATACAGCTGCAAACAATCCTTTAATCTGACCACTACCCTCCTCATAGGAAACCTCTGTCCAGGGCCGTAGCCAGGATTTTGATTCGGGGGGCTGAGTTTGGTTCGGGGGGGGCTGAGACTGGGTGGAAGAGGGTCTACCCTAGCAAACCTTTTGTATTGTTATCCCAATAACCCCATTAATGTGGGATATAATGAGCATGGTGATCAGATAATGATATGAATTAACATAACAGTTTAAATAATGTACCAGTAAGGCCTTCTCGCGGACCACCCTGAGAATTTTGGGGGGGCTGAAGCCCCCTTAGCCCCCCCCCCCCTGGCTACATGCCTGCCTCTGTCTATGGGCTTTCTGGATAAGGAGATGCCTTGCAAAAGCTTCCTTTGTTGATATGAGACCTCCCTAACACTTAGTATCCATTTCCTTCCCTTGGTAAGACTTTTACTTGCATGAGCAAGAGTGCATGACACTACAGACAGGGTATGGGGCCATTCTAAACCAGGCTTAGCTCAATTATCACGATGTCATGTCAAATCAAGCATGACATCTTAATTCAGTCACAGGTGATTTTCTGGGGGTATAGGGAAAAATGAAGGAAGCCACTGAAATAGCTGAAGCAATACTGGCAGCAGTACTCATGTTCTGGTTCTGTTCGCAAGATTGGCGGTTTTCTAGACTTGCTATTTAAATAGTGACTTAGGCATTAAGGGATTAGTTGGCGAAGCTTTAAATTCCTGGCCTGGAGAAAACCATAGGATGTGACTAAATTTCATGGGATACTTTTATCTTTATAGTATAAGAAGTTGTCCTCTCCGTTGGCACCCCCTTGTTGTGGGGGAGAGGCTTGCATACCCTAATGCAGTGATTTTCAACCAGTGTGCCGCGGAACACTAGTGTGTCATGAAAGATCATCAGGGGTACCGTGGGAAATTATTTTCGAACTTCATTCATATACTGTATAAACTATAAGGCGCATCTGTCCCTTTAAGAAATGGAACCATAGCACCTAAGAAGAGACACGGGAGTGCTATGGTCGCACCATCTTGGATTCGCTCAGACGCGAATGAAACTGAAACAAGATCGTAGTTTAAAGCTAAAATTTGCAGATCTTCCTTTGGACCGTTTTTGGTTAAATGTTGCCAGGGAGTTCCCCATTCTGGCCAACAAAGCTATTTTGACATTGCTCCCGTTTTCAACCACATATTTGTGTGAGATGAACTTCTCAAGCTTGACTGCGATAAAAACTAAAAACAGAGACTGACAGCTGTTGAGCAAGAGCTTCGTGTGTGTCTTTCTATCATTCCTGCCAGGATATCTATTTTGTGTTCATCGAAACAGGCCCAGGTTTCACACTAAGTGAGTGTATAAATACATTTAAAACATATTAACTATGTGTATTACTGTGTCATTTTGTGTCATTTTAGTTGGTGGTATGCCCCAGGATTTTGTAAATGCCGCGGCTCAAAAAAGGTTGAAAATCACTGCCCTAATGCAGTTGTGAGCTATGCTGGCGGTGGCATAATAACCACCGGTAGGGCCTCCCATGCCAGACAGGTCACAACCAAAGGGTCTGATGAAGTGCGTCAAATGGCAGGATGGGCTCTCTAGCCTTTTGGCAACCATCCTAAGAGAAGGAAAACTCTGATTTCAAACCCGGGCAGATGGTGCTTGTCTAACCTTACAGGTCAACCATCTAAGAGAAGGAAACTCGAACCAAACCTACGACCTGAGGACCTCGCTACCACCGTCCAAGCTTGCTAGGCCCGGCAGACGAACCTTTGGTTTAAAGGGTGAGGCCAGTTCTGGGCACGCTGCGCTCCACCAGAAACATCCATTGCACAGGCTCGAAGGACACATCCAACCTCTGAATCATCAACACACTTGTAGAAAGTGTGGGACGAGTCCTTCCTCAATCTTCGTTCACGAGGAAAAGCCAAAATAAGAAGTTGTAGCACAGTTTGCTTTCGCAGTGATGATGGTGCGGCGAGATGCTTACTTAGAAATCCAGTGTATTGTATAAAGCAGTGGTTCTCAACTGTGGGTCCCTGGGTGTTTTGGCCTACAACTCCCAGAAATCCCAGCCAGTTTACCAGTTGTTAGCATTTCTGGGAGTTGAAGGCCAAAACATCTGTGGACCCACAGGTTGAGGATCACTAGTTTAAGGTCTGCTAAGGTAGAAACTGTTACTCTGAACATGCTTACAAGTAGAATATAGCAGTCTTTTGTGGTAGGCTCCATTTGTTCTATTTCCTTATTTTCTAATGGGTGGACATCATGGAACGTATTGCTGGACTTTAACTAGCTCAAACTTCAATAGTTTGAGGAAGCGGGAACCTCAACAACAAATATTTGAGTTGGGGTTGATAGATTGCAACCCATCAATAGATCCCCAACCTTTGGTCCTCGAGGTACTTTGGTGTTCAGGATTCATGACAGTTTGCCAAACATTCTGGGACCTCTGATAATGAAATCCCAAACACCTACTGTATAAAAGCAAATGTTGGGTATCACTGAACTATGTGAAGGGTTTTACAGTAGAGTCTCACTTATCCAACCTTCACTCATCCAACATTCTGTAGTTTCCTGCCCAGATCAACAGCTGTTTCAATACATTGTGATGTTTTGGTGCTAAATTCGTAAATACAGTAATTGCTACATAACTTTACCATGTATTAAACTGCTTTTTCTATCGATTTGTTGTAAAACATGATGTTTTGGAGTTTAATTTGTAAAAACAAAGTAATTTGGCATTTAATAGGCTTTTCCTTAATCCCTCCTTATTATCCAACATTTTTGCTTATCCAACATTTTATTGGCCCATTTATTTTATTTATTTATTTACTTACTTACTTATTTTGCTTCTATACCGCAATTTCTCAGCCCTCGGGTGACTCAATGCGGTGAACAATAGCAAAATTCAATGCCAAACATCACAAAACATACATACAAAGGCAATTAAGCAATACAATGACAATCAATTAAACATCATTAAAAACAAATCAATTGCGTCTCATAATTAAAACAAGATCCGGTCTCGTAATCCAATTTTCCATATTCCAGTGTTCATTAGCTGCCTATTTAAATGCCTGCTCAAACAACCAGGTCTTCACTTTGCTTTGAAATGCCAACAGAGAGGGGGCAGATCTAATTTATGTAGGAAGGGCGTCGTTCCACAGCCGAGGGGCCATCACTGAGAAGGCCCTGTCTCTCGTTCCCGCCAAACGTACTTGAGAAGCAGGCAGGACCGAGAGCAGGGCCTCCCAGATGATCTTAACATCCTAGCTGGTTCATAGAAGGAGACGCATTTGGACAGGTAAGTTGGGCCAGAACCATTTAGGGCTTTATAGGCTAACGCCAGCACTTTGAATTGTGCCCGGTAGCAAACTGGCAGCCAGTGGAGCTGGCGCAACAGAGGAGTTGTATACTCCCTGAGTGCCGCTCCTGTTAGTAACCTGGCTGCCGTACATTGGACCATTTGAAGCTTCTGGACAGTCTTCAGAGGCAACCTCATGTAGAGAGCATTGCAGTAGTCTATACGGGATGTAACTAGAGTGTGGACTACCGTAGCCAAGTCAGACTTCCCAAGGTATGGATTTATTTTGGATAAGTGAGACTTTACTGTATATCCAAAATATTTCTGATTTATATTTGTCTAAATAGAAAACAGATTACAATTGGATGTTTGATGTAAATTATTTTAAGTAATAATGGAAATCTGGGGAATACTTTTTTCTCTCTCATTCTCTATTGTAATTTTTTGTTTTTCGTTTTTTTCGGGGTTTTGGGGAGCCATGATAAAGATATCACAAACTCTTTTGTTTCACTTTTCTTTCTCCCTTGCACAAAGCTTGTCTTTAAATTTGATTTTACTTCTCTCTTCAGAATGCTTTCTCAACCATTTGTGTTCTTATTTTTTTATGTCTATTCACTTTAATGCACTCATATAGATGAGTCACCTGTACATTTCTGACAGAATGAAAGAATAGAAACAACACAGAATTTAGTGAATGGATATGTGTACAACAACATTCCGGCATAATCGGAGAATCTTCAAGCCAGAGACACCCACTGGCCCAACTCTACCTGAAGAACAGGTTGGGTCAGATCGAGGGCTGTCTCATGTGATGTGCCCCTCACCAATCATCTGCCATCACTCTTGGGTGCTTTGGGCTCTTTTAAAGGGTGACCGAGGGGGAACACCTTGAGTGCTGCGTAGGAGTGCTGCTGAGCCTGAAACAGTGGAAGAAGCAGAGCGGAAAGTGAGTAACGGTTTCCTGAGCCACTGGATCTCTTTGTTGTGATATATCAGATTTTAATGTTCTTCTGAAAGTTTTGGAAGTTTGATAAAGGCTAGCAGTGACTATTGGTTAGATAAAAACAAATTTCTTACCAGTGCTGCTTCTTTCTAAGGATACAAACTTGCCCATTGAATTCCATAGCATTGGAAGTTGAGTAGACCTGCATGATCTACTCAGTGGTCTCCACATAGTTAAATTGCAGTCCTGTGTACACTTCAACTGCTTAATTTCATCAAATTTAATCTATGCGTAATGTAGCAACTTGAAGCCTTTTATCTATTTCCTACAGGCATTAAAATGTTGATGCTGCTCATGATAACGCCATTGAGCGCCGTTGCTTAAAGACAGTACAGGTTGAAAGAAAGGGAAAAAACCCAAGATTTTAAAGAACAAGTGAAGAATTCAAAATTCCTTTCATTTTCTGGGAATGAGAGCAAGATAAAGAATAATGAGTTTCTCCTGGTTCAGTAAAGTTAATAGAAATGTGACATGCACATGCTGTACCGTTTTCTGCTTAACTAATTCTTCTTAATGTTGTGATATGAATTGGTCTACCTTACTCCTTGACGCACTGCTTCTGGTGGGAGGTAGCTATCAACATCGCTTTTTTGGAAGGCACATTATGATGAGAAACTCAGAGCTGTCTGAAATACGTGACTGTTCTCTAAGCTTTTGTAAACAGTGTGGTGTATCTGCTGTTTGCAACTTATTCTTCTGCTTTGGCTGAATACTCTCAAGCTAATGAGTTGTCATTAAAAAAAATCCTGAAGTCTTATTGTACTTGAAAGTCCCACTAGGCCAAATGGGGTTTGTTCCCAACCACGTTGCAAGCTAACAAAGTGCTTTATGTCATGCCTTGGCCCCCATCTCCACCTTTCCACAAGGAGTTGGCATCTTTTTCCTTCTAATATCTTTGATTATTGCCTTTTCCATTATATGCTGTTCTAGAAGCCAGAAATTGTATAAAGATGATTGTATATATTTTCAAAAGCAAAACTTTACCTACTTTAAAGGACCTGAATGTAACACATAACTGCTAATTCCTGCAGTTATGTTGCTCGTATTAGGAATTCAAGTACAATCAAACCTCCCTTAGTTTAGTGCTAGTTTTGTTCTCTCTGAAGCATCTTAGAGTGTGTTTATAGCAGGCCTGGGCAAACTCTGGCCCTCCAGGTGTTTTGGACTTCAACTCCCATAATTCCTTTTTGCCTGGTTTATAGTACCGAATATTCCGGTGTATAAGACGACTGGGCGTATAAGATGACACCCCAACTTTTACAGTTAAAATACAGATTTTGGGATACACTCGCCGTATAAGACCACCCCTCTTCCAATGCACACCAAATAAAATGCCCCCCCGCCATCCCTAAGCAAGCATGAAGAGTCATCCCTGAAGGAAGAGGCAGGGATGGAGGAGGGCGGAGGAGGGAGGAGAAGAGGAGAAGCTCTGGGAGAGCTGAAGCCGGGGAAAAGGGTGGGTCATGGCGCGGCCTGGCTCTGCCCCCTCCTCCCGGCTTCAGCACTCCCAGCAGCTGCTCCCAGCAGGCCACCATCCCCCAGCCGTTCTTTAAGGTAACGCGGCCTCACGCTCCTCCTCCTCACCCCCTTCCTCCTCCCTCTCTTGTCCTCCTCAGGCTGCGCCACTCGGGATGGTGAGGGAGGCAGGCAGCTGCCCACTGGCTGGAGCAGGTTTCGGCTTCCACAGCAGTCGAAGCAGAGACCAAAGGGACCCCGCGATATCCAGCGTATAAGACAACTCCCCATTTTGGAAATTATTTTGGGGGGTTCAAAAGTTGTCTTGTACCCAGGAATATACATAAGAACATAAGAACATAAGAACATAAGAAGAGCCATGCTGAATCGGACCTCAGCCCATCTAGTCCAGCATTCTGTATCACACAGTGGCCCACCAGTTGTACACGGGGATCTCGAGCAGAAGGGAGGGCAAAACCCTGACCTGCTCCCGACCCCCCCCCAACCAGTACCCAGGGAAATCCTGCCTACCTCAACCAACTCCGAGGTGGCACTTGAATGTCCTTTTCAGTAACTACCGATACACTTGGTATCCATGAATCTGTCTAATCCTGCCTTGAAGTTGTTCAGGCTGACAGCTGTCACAACCTCCTCTGGAAGTGAGTTCCATAACCCAATGACCCTCTGGGTGAAGAAATATTTCCCTTTATTAGTCCTAATTTTCCTACCTTGGAGCTTCAGGGAGTGCCCTCTAGTCCTAGTGTTTTGTGACAAAGAAAATAATTTTTCTTTATTCACCTTTTCTATCCCATGCAGTATATCTCTGTGTGTGATGGTGGTGTGGTGTCACTTATTATTACCTTTCATACTGGTGAAGAAGTAGAACTATTTCCACTGTCAAAACAATAGTGGGTGGAGAAGATCGCACCCTTATGGACTTTGCTGTCTACACAATACTGCCCATATAAATGGTGCTTTTGTTCCTCTTGCTTCATGAAAATGTTTACAGTGATACATTTTAGCAGCTCACCATGCTAAGTATACTTTGAAGCAAATCCTGGATTAAATCGATATAAGAAAATGAGATTATTGATCTAAATTTACAATTTCTCTAATTTTGGCTACAGCCTTCCCAATGGTTGGGTGTCACAAAGATTGGGGTGAAGCATTTTCTTCCATTAGATGGGAAACCATTTGAAAACTGTTCTGGGGGAAATGAAGGTGTGGTTGTAACACATTGAGAGTTTAGGACAAGTTATTACAAGGAAAAGCAAAGTCAGGGCAGGGTGGGAGAACTTCAGAATTCTTTTAGTATTTGCTTTGTTATGCTTGGATGCCTTTCCATGGGCATATTGTAGCATCTGGTGTAAACCCTGCCCTGAAAAAGGATTAATAGCAAAGTGAGAGATTTAACAAGAGCTCTTCTTGATCTAATATTCCTAGTTTGAAAGCTGGAGTAGGTTCAGATATGTCAGAGTGAGAAATGACAGTAAAGGCAGGCCAGGATTACCTGTAAGGCCAACCTAGGCCATGGCCTAGGGGTGCAAGCCGAGGGGGGTGCAGATCACGAACCAATTTTTTAAAAATAAAAATGTTGAAACAAATAAAAACGCTATGCGCATGGGAATGAGGAAGGAAGGATCCTGGAGGTCGTCCTTTTCGGCGACGCCCCGGCCCCTTCCTGAATACCAGCTCCTGCCTCTGCTATTGTGGTGCAAACGGCGTATGTGCAGGGGCTCTCGACACTGGCGTCGACGTCAACAGGAGGAACAATTAACTCCCTCGATGCCGACAGCATCCACTTGCTGGCTCCTTCAGTGCCAGTACCGGAAACTCAATTGCGCAGTCTGCGCATGCCCTAACACCATGAAAACTGGTATTCCTCCTCCAACACAAGGAGTAGGAGACTCCTCCTTACTGGAGAGAGAAGCGCAACTGCTGGCTATGGCACATGCGCAAACCCCAGTACAGGAAAGAAGCCCAACGCGACAAGCCCTGGTATCGGGAGAAGCGCAGCATCAGTACAGCTGCTGACTACAACGCCTGCGCAATCCCCGATACCGGGTAGGAGCCAAGTGCCTCAAGCCCCGGCATCGGGAAGGAGGCTCCTCCCCCCATGCTTGCATCCATCGTGCCTGCCGAGAGGGAAACTCCTGTGGCGGACTTAGTGGGGCTACACCGGGAGAGCTGGATGCGGGGATGAGCGGATGAAAGGATGTGTGTGTGTGTGTGTGGGGGGGTGTGTGCGGTAGAGGTTGGCTTAAAGGGGGCGTAATTCCAAAGTGTGGCCTAGGGCGCAAAAAGGTGTTCATCTGGGCCTGAGTACAGGAATGGTTTGGAGGTAGATAGCTCCCAATAATGAGACTGAAATGGGAAAAGGGATAGCTGAAATAAGTGTACACATTCCATCTTGAAGGCTGTAATTCTTCTTTATCTCATGTTAAATGTAACTGAATGCAGCTGAATTTCCTTCTAAATAAACATGCACTGGTTGTGGGGGGTCGGGAGCAGGTCAGGGTTTTGCCCTCCCTTCTGCTCGAGATCCCCGTGTACAACTGGTGGGCCACTGTGTGACACAGAATGCTGGAGTAGATGGGCTGAGGTCCGATTCAGCATGGCTCTTCTTATGTTCTTATGTTCATAGGGTTACACAAGAATTTCCAGGACGTGCAGAGGCCAAGAGTAAGGCCTTTTTCAAAAGCCACATTTCTTTTGATCAAATGCTTCTTCATTAACAAACACTTAGATCCGAATCCAATTGCTAGACTTCCAGCTAGCGTTGGAATCTGCCCAAACATATCCGGTCTAAATTCAAGGTGCTTGTGGTGACATTAAAAGCTCTACACAGCTTACGATCTTTACGGTATATTTGTGGGATTGCCTCTCCCTACAAATTTCTGCCTGAGGGCTTTACGCAACTGGCGGTCCCTACTCTATATCTTGCCAATGAAGTCAAAATGCTGTGTGAGGATGTGAGGGAGGTCCTTCTCAGATGTGGAAACCCTTATCTCCAACCACATAAAACATGTGTAACAAATGCATTTCACAGTGTTTATGGTTTTAAACTATTTCAACCCATTTGAACTGGTTAATATGGCTAATATGTTTTAATCAAATTGTTTTTAATTATGTTAGTTGCGTTTCTATAGATTTTACTTATGTGCCACCTTGAGAGCTTGGGTAGAGGGCATCACTGCTTCTTTTAGTTCTCCCCCCGGATAGACTACTCTCTCGCCTTTCATTATCTACTCGGAGAAAGGGATGGTTCCCATAAGAGTTCAGGTATATTAATCACATTGGCCCATGGATAAATTGACCCAGCCTAGATTATTTGGGTTGATTTTTAATCAAAATTTCTAAACAGATACATGAGTATATAGGGTAGTTAAGAGCAAATTTATGTTGACATGAAAGGATGACAGGTTCTAAGTTATAATTAATAATTGTCACAGAGAAATCAATATTTGGGTAGAATATGTTGATTCAATGAATCTACTCTAGTTGAGAGTAACTGCGTTTTGACTATAGTTGCTGCAGATGTCATATATATAGTGTTTTATTTATTATTTACATCATTTATATTCCGCCCTTCTCACCCCGCAGGGGACTCAGGGCGGATCACAATGCACATATACAGGCAAACATTCAATGCCATAGACATACAACATATATAGACAGACAACGAGCTACACAATTGGTCAAGAGCTCACCCCGACCCAGGCAGGCCTTGAACTCATGACCTTCTGGTCAGTAGAGATCTTACACAGCTGACTCCCAGCCAGCTGCGCCACATTCCCAGTGTTTGCCCTTACTGATTGCTACAGTAAAATCTATTTTAAAGTATGCACCTGGAACTCTGTCTCTAATACATACACTGCTGTCCATTGTTATAATATTGATCTCCAGAAATCCACTAATATTTTGTACAACATGTGTGATCAACCCCACCACCACCCTCTGTTAAAATTCTACATTATTTTTTAATCAGTAGCACATTTCCTCAGGGGTTTTAATGAGCCGAGAAGCAACAAACAAATATATTAATAAATCTATCATGGGTGGTTATTTAATGCCATTACTGTAAATGACTTTTGACTTTCAGTGACCTTGTATGAAAAAAGACCAGCTCTGCCATCTTTTGGGAGCTTACAATCTTGATACATTAAGGGTAATGCAAAGTCAGGCAGGAGACTGACTTTGTGTGTGTGTGTGTGTGTGTATGAAAATGTATATGCTACAAGTTAGCGTAAATATAAGATTAAGTATACTTCATGAACTTCCTTCCCATCTGAGATCAGTCTGGAATTTAACTTATAAAACTGTGTCCACTATGGATAGATTTAGTATTTTGTTATAACTTCATTCTGCAGAAAATGTCAGAGATACAACAACTCTTGATGCCTGTGTTTCTGTAGGTAAGGAGTAAATTATTAGAGCTCCTCAAGTTTTTATATTGTGATCCTTTGTTTGCTCAACCTGAGCTGATCTTCCTCTTGACCTTGGTCAAAACTTTTATTCGCGGGCATCATCTTCCCTGCCTCTTCTCATGTTTCTTTGTATCCTCCATGAAGGAGAAGACAACTTGGCTTTTCCCCAAGAAACAGGAGGCAACCATGGCACCCAGCTGCTTTGGACTAGTTAGCACAAGATCGGCCTTATCTTTCTATCACAATGTATTTCTTTCACAATGCATTTCTCTTAAAGATTAGCTTTCATACTTAAGAAAGAAGACTCAGTGTGCGATTGCTTTACAGGGGAAGAGACAAACTCTTCAACAGTCTGGTATTCAAAGAAGCTTGATCCATATTTCACACTGTGAATCCACACTCTGCTGTCATATTCTACCTTTTTTTAATTTCACACCAATTACTTATATAATGCATGTATGGCTTCATTTTGCATTCTGTGATAGAGCCAGGCAAATGCAAGCTGGAATCTTGGTGTTGAAAACAGGCATGCCCTGTGTGTTTTGGAAGGCACGATACATATAAATGCTACTCCTCTATTCAGCTTTGGTTAGACCAGTGTTTTTCAACATTTTTTGAGCCGCGGCACATTTTGTACATTTACAAAATCCTGGGGCACACCACCAACCAAAATGACACAAAATGACACTCTAACACAGTAATACATATAGTTAATATGTTTTTAAATGTATTTATGCACTCAGTGTGAAACAAGGGCCTGTTTCGATGAACACAACATATATATGACTTCCTCTCACATACTTATACATGGCTATCATATCTTCTCTCAGCCTTCTCTTCTTCAGGCTAAAAATGCCCAGCTCTTCAAGCCGCTCCTCATAAGGCTTGTTCTCCAGACCCTTGTGAAATTTCACCCTGAGTGAAACTTGCTTCCAGTTAACTATGGATGTCATGAAGCTGTTACAAACAGTTCCTAGGGGTGGGGGGAGGCAACTATTTTAAAATTTAAAATAGTAAAAAAAAACCATTTCCAAGCGGAGAGGCTCAATTTGTTTCTTGGAAACCTGTGAATGGGTAGTCTATACGTTTCATAGATCTGTGTGGCCTCTTTCGTTGCCTCCCTCTGCAAAAGCAGAGCACTGGACGGAAATGATTGAGTTGGCATTTTCACGTTGGCTTGGATTTCTCGCGAGAACAGCCAAAGCCAGAAGCTCCACGTCGGTGAATTGGGCAGTGAGCAAACCTAGGAGCATCAGGAGGCTGAAGCAGCCCTGAGTGGTAGCTGGAGCCATGCTGAGTCGAGGCTCCTGAAGGCTTCCTCAAGGCGGGCCTGGCCCTGGCATTCGGCGGAGCCCTTCCTTTGCCTCGGGGAGGATCTTTGGGGAGGGAAAGAGGGAGAAAGAGCTGCTAGGAGGGGGAAGAAAGGGTATTGGAGGTTCCAATTTCCCACGGCACACCTGATGATCGCTCATGGCATACTAGTGTGCCGTGGCACACCGGTTGGGAAACACTGGGTTAGACCACACCTGGAATCACACTGTGTCAAATTCTGGGCACCACATTTGAAGGGAGATATTGACAAGCTGGAATGTGTTCGGAGGAGGGTAACCAAAATGATCAAGGGTATAGAGAACAAGCCCTATGAGGAGCAGCTTAAAGAACTGGGCATGTTTATCCTTCAGAAGAGAAGGCTGAGAGGAGACATGATAGCCATGTATAAATATGTGAGGGGAAGTCACAGGGAGGAGGGAGCAAGGTTGTTTTCAGCTGCCCTGCAGACTTATTTATTATTTTATATAATAATATAATATGATATGATATAATGTTATATTATATTATAATGCAATATAATATAATATAATGTCAATATATTGTATTATGTTATAGTATAATAATTGTAATGTAATGTATTGTTTTAGAATAATAATATGATATAATGTTATGTTATATTATAGTGTCAATATATTATAATATAATGATTATAATGTAATGTAGTGTAAGATAATGATATAATATATTATAATATGAGTTTGGTATTATATATTGTCTATACATTGATACAATATAATACTACTAATGATATTGTGATATTATAATTGTATATTTGTTTTACATGCAATATTACTAATTATATTGCGATATAATATTATAGTGCAATGTGATGTGTAGTACTGATATTGTGCTATGGCAGTAATGTTGTTTGGTGTATTTCCAGTTTGCTGTAAGCCGCTCTGAGTCCCCTTCGGGGTTGAGAAGGGCGGCATATACAGTGGACGCAGAACAGTGGCTTCAAACTACAGGAAAAGAGATTCCACCTGAACATTAGGAAGAACTTCCCAACTATGAGAGCCAGGCATGTAGCCAGGGGGCTAAGGGGGCTTCAGCCCCCCCCCCCCCGAAATTCTCAGGGTGGTCCGCGAAAAGGCCTTACTGGTACATTATTTAAACTGTTATGTTTATTCATATCATGATCTGATCACCATGCTCATTATATCCCACATTCATGGCGTTATTGGGATAACAATACAAAAGGTTTGCTAGGGTAGACCCTCTTCCACCCAGTCTCAGCCCCCCCGACCAAACTCAGCCCCCCGAATCAAAATCCTGGCTACGGCCCTGAAGAGAGCTGTTCACTTGTGGAACTCTCTGCCTTGGAGTGTGGTGGAGACTCCTTCTTTGGAGGCTTTTAAGCAGAGGCTGGATGGCCATTTATCGGGGGTGCTTTAAATGCAGTTTTCCTATTTTTTTGGCAGGGGGTTGGACTGGTTGGCCCACGAAATCTCTTCCAACTCTATGATTCTCGTATATACACTAATATGGGATAATGGAAAGCCTGTTCACCTTGACAAGGAACTGGTCTGGGCAGGGACTTGTTGGCTTTTTTGCCATAAAGGACCATATTGCCTGATTCCAAAAGTCTTCAGGGCACATTGGCATGGATGCCACTTCTTTAGGGGAAAGAATACAGACAAAAGCAGTTCAAAACCGAGTACAGCTTTATCTGTCTTCACTACTTAATGATATGCCCTCATTCTTCAGTGAGACTCCTCAATAAACCTGTTTAGGATCAATAATGATATCAGGGTACTGGTTGTGGGGGGTCGGGAGCAGGTGAGGGTTTTGCCCTCCCTTCTGCTAGAGATCCCCGTGTTTGGGCCACTGTGTGACACAGAATGTACTAGATCAAATGTTCTTATGTTCCCAATTTGATGCATTTGTAATGTACTCAAATGCCCAATTTAGCCAGCATTTAATGGGGTCTCTCTCAATTGATGGTGGAAATGCTTTTTTTTAGCTATGGCTGCATTTTTCTTGCCTAGGACTTCTGAGGTATCAAGAAAGCCATAAGATGGGGAGAGAAAATCGAGAAGAGTACTATGTTTCTCATTAATCTATGCCATGACCAAAGGAAAAAAAATAAGCTACTGCTGATCAAGTCTTGTACTGTTCTGTACCTGTTCAACGTATAAGATTTTAGTCACAAATGCAAATGTTATTTCCTGATGTCTGGGGAAGAAATATCATTGTAGGCAAGCTGTAGATTTCAGATTCCCTTGAGCCTCTTTGGCTATGAGCAAAGGTAGGACTCATTATGAGTTTGTTTCTCCGATGTCCAGAAATGATCTGATTGAATCTGAATAGAGCAATCAGGTAGAATTAGATACTGCAGAAATGCCTAATTAACCTCCCTCCACCCCAAAACAGCCAATCTCCAATGCAATGAAGTATCTTTCTCGCATAGAAAAGTAGGGGGAAATAATGGTTGACAGGATTTTAGTCGCTTCTCCTGTTAAAACGCCTTCAACACAGTGGCCATAACTACAGTTCAGTCCTGTATAGAAAAACCTTTTATACTATGCCTCCTCTTTGTCATCAGAAGGGAGGAAATCTGAGTTAGTAAATACATGTTGCCTTTCTAAAATGTTTTATGGCATGGATCCCAACTTGTGTGACTCCAGATATGGTGGGAATACGAGAATTCAGGATCGCTCACTATGGGCCTTTTTTGGGAAGCTACGTCTGGGCATCTAAACTTGGGAACAAGAGATACCTTGAGAAAAAACTGGTTAAGATATCGCTGTATCAGGACCAGGGAAACTATTTCTCAACAGTCATTTTCTGTGTAATCTCCCTTATAATGGGCCATGTTCTGAATTCATGACAATCGATAGACTCACTAATGTCCTTTGCCACATAATATTGCAAGCTTTTTAGTAGGCATGATCATATAGTAAGAGAAAGCAATCCTGATAAGACAGAGGTCCTCCAGGTCAGTCGTTCATCTGACCGGGATATTGGGTGGCAACAACCTGTGCTGGATGGGGTTGCACTCCCCCTGAAGTCACAGGTCCGCAGTTTGGGGGTCCTTCTGGATTCAGCACTGACATTTGATGCTCAGGTGTTGAGTTTGTTCGCACAGTTAAAACCTGTGCGCCAACTGCGACCATACCTCGTGAAGTCTGACTTAATAATAATAATAATAATACTTTAATATTTGTGAGTCGCCCTCCACCGGCGGTGCTCCGGGCGACTTACAACAGTTAAAACCCTAGGGTGAACAATGTACAACAGTTTAAAAACATGGAATATGAACAGGAGGGGTGGCTCAGGTAGTCCAGGGTACCGAGCCAGTCCCGAACGCTAGGCGGAAGAGCCAGGTCTTCAAGGCTGGCCGGAATCAGATAGAGTCGGAGAGGCTCTGAGGGTGGGCGGCAGTGAGTTCCAAGTCGAAGGGGCCGCGACGGAGAAGGCTCTCCGCCGAGTTTCCGCCAGTCTAGCCTCCCGCACTCCAGGGGTAGTCAGGCGGTCACCGTTGATGGAGCGTGCTGGCCTCTCGCTGCATTGGGCCGTCAGCCGGTCACTCAGATAGGAAGGCCCAATGTTGTGCCGGGCTTTAAAGGTGAGCACCAGGAGTTTGTAAAGGGCTCTGAACTCTAGGGGCAGCCTAGAGTTCAGAGCCATGGTGGTCCACGCCTTAGTTACCTCTAGACTGAATTACTGCAATGCACTCTATGTGGGGCTGCCCTTGAAGACTTCAACTTGTTCAGCGATCAGCAGCCAGATTAATAACTAGGGCAAGTTACAGGGAGTAGTCAACCCCTCTGTTTAAAGAGCTTCACTGGCTGCCATTTATTTTCTGGTCCCAATTCAAGGTACAGGTGATAATCTATAAATCCCTAAATGGTTCAGGGCCCACCTACCTTTGTGACCGGATCTCCCTCCATGAACCAGCTCGAACCCTCCGCTCCTCGGGGGAGGCCCTCCTGTCGCCCCTGCCAGTCTCACAGATTTGTCTGGTGGGCACAAGGGAGAGGGCCTTCTCCTCTGTGCCCCCCCCGACTCTGGAATTCCTTGCCCTGAGAGACTAGGAAAGCCCCCACTCTGGAGACCTTTAAAAACACCTAAAACCTGGCGTTCCACTGTGCCTTCGGAGAGTATCTATTTAAGTTCTACCATTGTTTCTCCTCAATGCCCCCATTCTTGGAGTCTATCCCCCTCCCCCATAAAGTACATTTCCCCCCCATAAAGGATGCTATTCCGCTTATCTCACCCTGAGTTTTTAACACTTTATATGTGTGCCTGCGGCCCGCCCTATTTTTGTGATTTTAGATATCTCTTTGTATATTGTATTTATTTATATGTATGTATTTTCTTTTTTTTATTATTGTGTTTATTGCTAAAGTTTGATTTTATTTTATTGTAATTTGGTATTTGGGCTTGGCCTCGTGTGAGCCGCCCTGAGTCCCCATTGGGGAGATGGGGCAGGGTACAAATAAAGTGTGTTATTATTATTCCTTACCCTTGGTTCTGTGAGATAGGATTGATTGGAGTTGGCCCAATAACAAATGCACTACATCTTTCTTTAATGGATAAGCATTGTAATATAGACAATTATTGATGGGGTAGCTTACAACATTCTTATCTACACTGGAAAGGTTTCACCTGGTGAATTCAACAGAGGTTCGGTTCATGAACAATGCAGCAACCTTAGTTAATGCTGACCTATCTTGAGCCCATGCCAGATTGTTCCTGTTCATGGCAGCGTAGGGTGAGTTGCAGCTGAAACAGAGGACACATTCCTTTGATTTAAATAGAACACTGGGCTTGTTAAATCTATGCGCTCTGCCCAAGTGGGCATCTCGGAGACCATGTACATTCTTTTGAGAATGCTTGGGACTGGAATGTGAAGTCGAAAGTGTCAGGATTTTGAAAAATGCAATTAGAATGTCAGTTTCCCGGTTTCCTATCTTCTAGCTGCGACTGTTTGTTCACATTCTCTTCTTGGGCTTGTTCTTTCACAGATTTTGTGGCATATTTCTCATTTTTTTGTTATGGGTGTGAGTTTCCCACTAGAAAGGTTGAGTCAGGTTGGCTTCAGGGTATCTACTGTGAAATGGGACGTGACATTTTCAACCATGCAGCAGAAACCATAGTCCAGTGTAGAAGGTGCCTTCTCGGCTGAACGTGGGCATGAGGATATGTGGGGAAACTCACATATGCCACAACTATAGACCTGGTGGCAGTGGAATGATGTCAATGCAAATATAGGTGGTTTGAGTGAGGAATTGTATTCTTTAAAAAGGTCAAAGTATAGGCTCTGTGTCAAAATTATAGTAGTGTGGTAGTAGGGGAAAGTAATTGCTTAGGCTGTAATTCTGCCTTTGTAGCTTCATAACCTCTGATGAGATCTCATGTAATGAGCAGGGTGGGACAACCCACTGCTGTCAAATTTATCTATACAGTGATTTTATCCGTATGTCGTTTGTTTTAAAAAAAATCTGAATCATTCTTCTGTTGAATGGCTTCTCATTATATATGATTCATGGCTATGTTTGTGTGGAAATTTTAATCTAGAAAGTGTAGAGCATTGTCCCAGATTTTCAAGTTTTGAACATCTTTGAGCTGTTCCATTTTTCATTTGACTGGGGCTGATCCAAGGTTATCATCAATCAAAAGTGGGTAAAGTTTGGCCCCCAAGCTGCACCAGGCTTTGGGGAAAACATCTGGAGGAGCTTAAAAACTCCTAACAATCATGTAAAATGGTGCAGAACTATTCAACGTGTGTTTTTTTAATGCTTTTTAAAATATCCCATGCTTGTCACTAAAGCAGCCAAACAACCAGGAATTGGGTTAAATCTGGAAGTGATTTCAAACCCTTATTATTTTTTTATTTATAATTACTTTTATTCTTAAAATGCATTTTCAACCAACTTACAATACAGATGGAAATTTTTGAAACTAGGAAGCAAACTGCCCATTTAAGGCAACAAGAGGACCAAAATGTTGCAACTGTGTGGAGGAAGGAGTGCTCTCAAATCATCTCCCTCAGACCATCACTGTAGGAGGAGGCACAGGATCTCCCAGTTTTAGAAGTGGACTGAAATGATTAGCTTCAAGATACATGGAAATGATGAGTGCCATTTTAAACTAACACTAGCACTAGATGTTTTAACAATTCCACAATCCCCAACAGCCTATTGGCTGTTATATTGACCAAAACACCTGAGTTTAAACTAACACAAAAATGTTTTAACAATTGGGCATATTGACCAATGAGTTGACAAATGCATTAATTCTAGTGATCCCAGTCACAATTTAACATTAGTACTTTGAGGACACACTTCGCTTCTGTTTTGTTTCTAGTTTCCCCACCCCAAGCTGATAGCCATGGAGGAGCCCAGAGTTGGTTAGAAGCTGGGTAGCTTCACTGGCGCCAAACACATGACAAGGGGAAGATTGGCAGCCTATTTAAGGCAGCGAGCCCCTCCCATGTCTCCTATCCTTTGTGACCCACCCTCCCACCCTAAGGACAGTGTGAGGGAAAACTGGTTGCATATGGACCAGGTAGAAATGTTTCTTCCTGAAGTGTTTTGGCTGGGTGTTGTAATGCTACCTTGGCATGGTAAAGGTGAAATAATCCTGATAGGCACCATGGCACCTCCTTTTAAGGCATGAAGGGTTGACTTCCATAACAGTTCCCATGAGTTTTGGGTGTGGGGGCTGCCAAAGGGGGTTTCCCTTGGGACTGGAATAAGAGTTCTCACTCTTAAAACCTATGAGGTTTGGGAGGGAGCACCCTCAGGATGGCCTTCTAGTGATGATTAGCCAAGAGGTGCCGCCAAAGAATTTTGGGTAGCCTTGGGATCTATGGTGTTTGCATATCCAGGGTGGTGGTCAGAGGGTGTGACACCTGGCTAGGGGACATTTCTCACTAACAATCCAAGAGTTATATTTTACAGGATAATTCCCCTTAATGGTGTTTTTATTCACAGGTTATTCCAGAAGTTAAATAAATACGTCAGGAAATGACCCTTTAGATCAGTGGTTCTCAACCTGCTGGTCCCCAGATGTTTTGGGGACAACTCCCAAAAAAACTAACAGCTGGTAAACTAGCTGGGATTTCAGGGGGTTGTAGGCCAAAACACCAGGGGATCCACAGGTTGAGAACCACTGCTTTAGAGCCATTTCCCCATGTCTGATCTTTTTATTTAATGGTTGGAGTTCAAATATCTGATTCCCCCCTCCGCAAAAAGAGATCTGGAGGCATATAAAACTGGTTAGTTGAATCTCCCAATTACTCAGCAGTTGCCTACCCTGATTAAAAGGGCACCTTCATGTTTACGGTATGCAATGGAGCGTATATCCATTTGCTCTCTTCCTGCTGTGGTAGGCTGTCTGGTTCGTACAGGATGACTTTGAAATTCATGGAGCTTTCTACTCCTAGGCCAATAGTTCTCGACCTGTGGGTCCCCAGATGTTTTGGCCTTCAACTCCCAGAAATCCTAACATTTGGTAAACTGGCTGGGATTTCTGGGAGTTGTAGGCCAAAAACACCTGGGGACCCACAGGTTGAGAACCACTGTCCTAGGCTTCATTTATAAAGAGATCTGATATATTTAACCCTGTATATGCCGGTTATTTACTTGGAGATAACCCTCGTTTTCTGGAGCAGTGCTTCTTAAGCTACCTAAAATGATGAACCTGTCCGTCCCCCCCTCCCATTGTGCCAAGGGCACAATGGGACCAGGTAGAAATGTTTCTTCTTGAAGTGTTTTGACTGAGTGTTGTAATGCTACCCTGGCATGGTAAAGGTGAAATAATCCTGATATGCAACAGTTGAGCTCATTGGCTACAACTGTTGCATTCTTCTCCTTCCACAAACCAGCATGCAGTGATTTATAGACTGCTATGGTTCCATGGACCATGATTTTGAATGCATTCTTCTTTGGTCCAATATAAAGGGCATTTCCTATTTATTTTGTTTTTGGGCCAGGTTTCATATTATTTCTGGGTGTACTTTTAAATAGATCCTCTAAATTTACCCAATGTGATATATCATTTCCATTTTCCAAGGGCAGGAATGAGTGGAACATGCAATGCTGGTTACAGGAATGCCCAATAAAATGTTATATGGATAAGTTATTCTGATGCAATTTATGGCGATTCTATCAGGAACCAGATCTACTCTATTGAAGAAGTTTCGGCGTGGCTTGTAAAGATAGGAAAGGTCGCTGATCTATAATGCTGATAAATTTTTCACTCTCTTCTAGATTGCAAGACAAGTTTAAAATGGCAAAAGGTGATACTGGGGTGAGATGTTTCCAAGCCCTACTGATCATGGGGAATGTTGTTTTAGGGGTAAGTGAATTTCAACAATGTACTCTCAGAGCATCTATATCAGCAATGCCCTCCATTTTCAATTCAATATGAGTATATGAATATAATCAGCCTTCCATACTTGTAGGTTTAATAGATAATTCACAGATTTGACCATTGTGTTCTCTGTAGGAATCTCTATGTCTTCAGCATAACCAAAGGCAGTTGACCATGGAGTCATTCTGGAGGACTTACATATTTTAGAGAGAACATCTTTCTAGGAACTTCTAGGTCATACCTGCACAATATGTGGCCCTCCAGGTGTTTGTAACTTCAACTCCCAGAAGCCCTAGCCAGCTTGTCGGGAATTCTGGGAGCTCAAGTCCAAAACACCTGGAGGGTTACAGGTTGTGCAGGCCTACTCTAGATCTTCCAGTGTGATGTGATGGCCACCATCTGGAAGGAAAAATAATAGGTTTTTTATTTGTGTTTTTTCAATTTATTTATTTATTTAATTTATTATTCGGGCTTTTATGCCGCCGACTCCCTGGGGCTCGCGGCGGCTTACAAGAGCCGATAGGCATAAAAACAGGCAATAAAATAATTAAAACAGTTAAAAAGAGCACACAACGCAATAAAACAATAGAACAGTAGCACCGCTCAACAATAGGCAGCCCATCATCCTAACGCGAACGGCCAAGAGGCGGGACATGGGAAGGACCTACCCACCAAAGGCCTGCTTAAACAGGTGGGTTTTACAGGCCCGCCTGAACGGGAGCAGGTCCTTCATGGCTCGGGTTTCGGCCGGGAGGGCGTTCCATAGTGTGGGCGCTATAACAGAGAACGCCCTCCGGCGGGTCGATGTCAGTCTTGCAAATTTGGCCGAGGGAATCTCCAAGAGATTGGAGTCCTCGGACCGTAGTGATCTCAAAGGGCAGTATGGGGTGAGACGGTCCCTCAGATACGCTGGCCCCAGACCGTGCAAGGCCTTGAAGGTGAGAACCAACACTTTGAAGGTGATCCGGTGCTCGATAGGCAGCCAGTGCAGATCCTGCAAGACGGGTGTTATGTGGCTACCTGTTGGCGTGCCAGACAGGAGCCGGGCGGCAGTGTTCTGCACTAGCCTGAGCTTCCGGGTCACCGACAGAGGAAGGCCAACGTAGAGCGCATTGCAGTAATTTGACCTGCATCCCTAATCCCTGCAAAAGTGGGCACTAATTCAAAGGTTTGGTGTCTATGCATATCCCTAGATTTCTAGATCTTACAAATCAGGGATGTAAAATCTTAATCAATTTTCAAGCACTTTGTCAACAAAGAAGGGTTCCCAGGCTTTGAAAAAGGCATTTTCTAGCCAAGAAAATGAGGATGTGGTGCCAATTTTCATTGTTTTGGCCTTTCCTATACAAATTTTACTCATATTGACTCAAGTGAACATTTGTGCAAAATGCAAGTGATTTGTTGTGCAGGAAACTTAATTTGCATCCTTTTTAAAAAAAGCATTTTTAAAATGTACAAACAAATATAGTTTCTACTCCTGGAGGTAAAAAGGTGGTAGAAAATGTTGAAACTCCCCCCCCCCCCAATTTTAGTACAACAATGTACTAAAATGTACTCCATATTCCCCAAAGTAACAGGATGTCAACAACATTCAGAGGTGACTCAGTGTGACATGTGAAGTTAAAGGTAGACCACACCAGCAATCTTTTTTTTCTCTGCTCACAAGAAGGAATGAGAAGAATACTCATTAGCACACATATATTTGAACAAAAGAATTTAATCCAATTAAGGCTCAAAGCAGGAATATCATTTCTTATTTTCTGTGTGAACTGGAAAAAAAATGAAGATTTGCATCCCTACTCCTAAGTTTGTGCAAGCAATGTTTGATCTGGAATAACAAGAGGATTAAGTGCAAGCTTTGAACAATGTATTTGAGGATTTAGGGGACAATGGTTCCCTCCTCAAGAAAAGAAACCCAAAAATGCTGACTCAGGTTGACTCCCATGTGTATCTTTGGTTCTCAGTGTTGTGGCCTTGCACTAATGGCGGAGTGCATATTCTTCGTCTCAGATCAACACTCAATTTACCCATTGCTGGAAGCTACTGACAATGATGACATCTTTGGAGCTGCCTGGATTGGGATCTTCACTGGTTTTTGTTTCTTCTGTCTTTCTGTCCTGGGCATTGTTGGTGTCTTGAAGTCAAACAGAACAATGTTACTGGTGGTAAGTTGGATAGTAAATAATATTGTGTGGCCTTCTCATAATCTAACGCAGTGATTTTCAACCAGTGTGCCGCGGAACACTAGTGTGTTGTGAGAAATATATCAGGTGTGCCGTGGGAAATTATTTTCGAACTTCATTCATATATAAACTATAAGGCGCATCTGTCCCTTTAAGAAATGGAACCATAGCACTCTCGCATCACCTAAGAAGTAACGCGAGAGTGCTATGGTCGTGCCATCTTGGGTTAGCTCAGATGTGGCTAAGTAAACAAAGTTAGAGTTAGTGCTGCAGCTGCGCGTCAAGTGACAGTGGCAATTTGAGATCACAGCCCCAGGTTTCACACTAACTGAGTGTATAAATACATTAAAAATATATTACCTATATGTATTACTGTGTTAGAGTGTGATTTTGTGTCATTTTGGTTGGTGGTGTGGCCCAGGATTTTGTAAATGTAAAAATGTGTCGTGGCTCAAAAAAGGTTGAAAATCACTGATTTAAGGACAGTGGTTCTCAACCTTTTGTTCTCTAAATGTTTTGAACTTCAGCTAGTAGAGCCAAAGTTCAGAAACTGTGATAACTGAAGACCAACATTTTGAAGGACCAAAGGCTAACAGTCACTGATGTATGATACCAGACAACTTGGGAGTTCCTGCATGCCTGACCTTTTCCCCAAGAAGGAGTTACAGAATCATAGATTCACAAGTACAGTTAAAGAATCCTAAGCAGATGGCCATCTAACCTCTGTTTCAAAACCTCCAATAAAAGATAGTCCAACATGTTAATCTACTGTTGAGCAGCTCTTAGTGTCAGGCACTTCCTGACAGTGATGACTATGTGGGAGAAAGCAATACCTAGGCTGTCAAAGTAATATGTCTGCAGAATAGCAGAAGCGAGAATAATCATAGGTATTAGCACTTTCTCAACAAATTAAACTCACTGCTCCAGCTTCCACATTGTCACGGTTCCAGCACAGAAAGACTAGAAACTAATTTCCCCCCAAGTTACAGATATACATGCATAGTTTGCTGTCAATCATTCTGGCAAAAAAGAGAGAATTCATTTTAGCGGAAGCAGGTAATGTCCTGTATCTTGTCACCAACATCTCACAAAACCCAGTTTTGTCAATGAAGTAAATGTGCCCAGGAAGATTTTTTTTAAATTTTACTTGATAAAACTTTTGTGTGGTCAGCTTCTTTTTATGAGATACACAGCTATTACTCTGAAATAAATGGATGTTCATTAGATACTCCTTTTAAGATGCTTAATTTGATTGTAACACACCCGCTCCTGGGTTAGGAATAGTTCCCACAATATGGAATAATAATAATAATAATAAACCTTTATTTATACCCCGCCCTATCTCCCCACTGGGGACTTGGGGCGGCTCGCATGAGGCCAAGCCCAAACAACAAATTACAATACTACAAAAATAAAACATCAACAATAAACACAATATAAATGCATACATATAAATACAAGAACAATATACAAATAGATATCTAAAATCACAAATGACAAGGGGGGGCCACATGTATGAATATGAAATGTTAAAAACTCAGGGTGAGATAAGCAGAGTAGCTTCTTTGTGAGGGAGAGCACACATAAACATGTAAACATGTAAACAAGGAGGGAGGGAAATGGACTCCAAAACCGGGGGCATTGAGGAGAGCAATGGCAGAAAATTTAATTACTACTCTCTGAAGGCACAGCAGAAAAGCCAGGTTTTAAGGTGTTTTTGAAGGCCTCTAGAGTGGGGGCTTTCCTAATCTCTCCGGGCAAGGAGAGATTCGGAGTTGGGGGGGGCACAGAGGAAAAGGCCCCCTCCCTTGTGCCCACCAGATGAGTCTGTGAGATTGGCAGGGGCGAAAGGAGGGCCTCCCCAGACCCTCCTGGCTTGTAATCCGCCTTCGCCTGGTTTAATTGAGTACGTAGCAAGTCTTGAAGTGCAGTGAGCTTCTGAAGCCAATCCTCCGCCGCCGGTACTTCCCCCGAATGGGCCACCGGAGGGTTCGATCTGGTTGATGGAGGGAGATCTGGTCACGAAGGTAGGTGGGTCCCGAACCGTTTAGGGCTTTATAGGTGATCACCTGCACCTTGAATTGGGACCGGAAAATAAACGGCAGCCAGTGAAGCTCTTTAAACAGGGTGATTCACCGCTCTCTGTAACTTGCCCCTGTTATTAATCTGGCTGCTGATCGCTGGACAAGTTGAAGTTTCTGGGCCGTCTTCAAGGGTAGCCCCACGTAGAGTGCATTGCAGTAATCCAGTCTAGAGGTAACCAAGGCATGGACCACCATGGTCAAGTCAGACTTCACTAGGTATGGTCGCAGTTGACATTTACAAAATTCTGCTATGAGAAATGGACAGAGTGTTATTTGCAGTCAGATATTTTTCTCTAGTTTCATTTACAAAGTTAAACATTTATAAAGGACCCTCATGTAATAGGATGCCTCTCCCAGAGCTTGAAAATAATGTGACATGTGGAAGAAGGTTTAGCAAAGTGTTAGCTTGCATAACTGCTTACTAGTACCTCCCCGGCCTTACGGGATGACCTGCCTGTCTGACTGAGCTATTGATACTATAGACTTATTGAATGATATGATAAAGAGTTAAACTATTATTTTTCTGACCCACCCGTAGGTAGCACAAAAATGGCAAAAAAGATGCCAATACAGATTTGTCTAATGTAAAGTTTCATTGCTTTTAAATGTAATAGAAACAGGTGCCTTCTCAGCTCAGCTCCCACCTCATTGACATTGGTGTCTATGCAACCAGTAAATGTACATTCACTAGACCTTTACACAGTAAAAGAGAGGAGATAAGGGAAATGACATTCAATTAAGAGGATTTTGGGTGCTTAGTTCTATTAGATCACATCTCAAGTAGTTCTAAGAAAGGTGGCCATATATTGAGTATTTCTGAGTAAAACGCAAGGAAAGAATCCTTTGCTTCTGTTATAGAGTCAGCAAGTCATCCTGAAATGGTTAAAACTTCATATCGGAGCATGGAAACTACCAGAAAGCAATACTGGGAAGGCCTGCAGTAAACAAAATACTAACACCCACTCAGAAACCATTCATCCAAAAGGGAAATGCTTGGAAATCCCCCTGAAAACATCAGAGAGCCAGACAAAGCCAGGCTATTCATAGTTGAATAGTTCGAAATGTGGACTGCCCAACTAAAGGTGCCTGTTGACACAAGTGTAAACAGCCCTGGGACACTTTCCGGCAGCTTACTATATTAAGGATATAACCTAAGTAGATTCACAGACAATGTCCACATTTTCAAGATGAGAGTGCAGAATCTATTGTTTGTGATGGTACAGATTAAAGAAAACAATTGCTAGTCTCTCTGTATAGATGAAAAAGTCTTGACTCCTACTTCTGAAACTAATTTGATTGTAGGCAACTTCCAGGAGCTAGAGGGCTGCTACTGACCACAGGAGAATACTAGAAATAGCCACACATTCAACCCCATGTAACTTTATCCCTATGCCTTTCATGTTCCTCCAGGTTTAGGTTGTCCAAAAATTGTTATGTTACCAAATGGTCCATAGTGTCCTTATGGTGTGAAAGAAGGGGCACTTATGGGGTTATTTCATTAAATAAATAAATAAATATGGGTTGAACCCTTGTACTGGCAGGACTGAAGACGGACAGGTCGCAAGTTCAAATCTGGGGAGAGTGTGGATAAGCTTCCTCTGTCGGCTCCAGCTCCCCATGCGGGGGCATGAGAGAAGCCTCCCACAAGAATGGTCAAACCTCCCCTGGGCAACGTCCTTGCAGACGGCCCATTCTCTCACACCAGAAGCGACTTGCAGTTTTTCAAGACATTCCTGACACCCCCCCAAAAGATAATCCACTTCCTTGCTTTTTAGGACCCCCCACCCCCGGCAAAAAAAAAGTCTGGGTAAGGACCAAAAACATTTTATAAAATGTTGTGAAATGACTCATGTTATGAGCCATTTGGGGGCAAATATATTTTTGAACCCTCTTGTCTCAATTTAAGGATAGGTTGGGGCACTTTGGAGGCTGAAAGAACAAAACTAAGAAGACCACATGTAGGCTGTATTTTGTCACACCTGTATCACATATTTCTGTTTGGATTGATAGAGAAAGCAAAAGTAAAAACCTTCCTCAGAAGAATGATTTCTTTCTCTTGTAGATCAAAACCTGAAATGTAAGTATACTCAACATTCTTCTGTGTAACATGTGGTGTGCATTTTGCTTTGTTTTCAGTATATCCTCCTGATGATGGTTGTCTTTGCCTTTGAAGTTGCCTCTAGCATCACAGCTGTAGTGCATCGAGACTTCGTAAGTACTCCAACGTTCACCTGGGCTCCTCTGCTCTCTCAAATGTTTTCAGCCTCAGGCTTGAGGTTCACAAGATACAGAATTGGGACACAATTCTGCTAAAAGTTGAAAACTGTAAACAGAAATACAGATGATGGTGGAGGGGATGGTTCTGGGCCGCAAGGAATTAAGTTAAATATTATATTTGAATTACTGAAAGGTAATCTTTTTTTAGGTCAAAGATATTGAAATCTCCCTGTCCACATTTGAGTACCCAAAGAAGCAGTGCTGGAGAAAGTATGATCCACAAGCTAAATATGGCCCCAGGGACTCTATTTTGAAGTCCCAAAGCCTCTCCCCCATAAGAAATTGGCACAAAATCCAGCCCAAACATACCTACACAATCCTTCCTTCTTGGCTTTTCTTCGCGAACGAAGATTCAGGAAGGACTCATCCCACGCTTTCTACATGTGTCCTTCAAGCCTGTGCAATGGATTTTTCTGGTGGAGTGCACCAATATTATTATTATTATTATTATTATTATGCACATAACTGGCTTCACCCTTTAAACCAAAGATTCATCTGCCGGGGCCTAGCAAGCTTGGACAGTGGCAGCGAGGTCCTCAGGTCATAGGTTTGACTTGAGTTTCCTTCTCCAGATGGTTGACCTTACAGGGTTAGATGAGCACCATCTGCCTGGGTTTGAAATTAGAGTTTTCCTTCTCTTGGGATGGTTGCCAAAAGGCTAGAGAGCCCATCCTGCCCATTGACGCTCTTTGTCAGACCCTTCAGTTGTGACCTGTCTGGCATGGGAGGCCCTACTGGTGGCTATCATGCCACCGCCATCATAGCTCACAACTTCATTAGGATATGCAAGCCTCTCCCCCACGGCAAGGGGGCACCAATGGAGAGGTACATACCTACACAATCACCACCTCAAAAATTGGATGATTGGGGCCTTTTTGCTCCCAGCCCTCATTACTGCTCAAAACCCTTGTCTCTCAAAAGCCATTATATTTTGTCTGTTTTGGACCAGATTCCCAGTGAAGGAGCTGGCACTACATCACTTCCAGCCACATTGGTAGATGTGATGGAGACTCAAGGAGGGAAATTTACACACATCACACATAGTAGCCCACTCATTTACTAAGAGAATCAATAGGGCTCGTATCCCAAAGAAATGTGGGACTGAAGTGTGTGTGGGTGTGTATTCATTCATTCATTTCTGTATCACTTCCCAGCCCACAAGGGCTCCCAAGGTGGTGAATAAATAAGCCAATTAAAACAATCAACACAAAGAGGAAAACATTTTAAAAATACATTAAAATAGTCTTTAAAATTCCTAAAATCAGCCTAGAACAATCCTACAATCCAGTTGTAAAACATTTAAAACAGTTGTACTGCCCATTAGAAGCTTAAGCCTAAGTCTTTTGGGAAGGGAGTTCCATAGTCAAGGTGCTGTGCTGAGAAAGCATGTTTCTGATCAAGGAGTTGTCTGTCAAACTATGGGTATGGGCATATTGGTTTTTAGTAAACTACTTAGCAGTGTGTAGTGGAAGAGAGAATTTAGCTATAAATATCTAACAACATAATGCTTGATTTTATTAGGGAGCCTAGAATATTTTTCAATAATAATAGTAAGAATTTTATTTCTTACCTGCCTCTCCTCATGGCCCCAGGCAGGTTACAGAATAATTAAAACATATGAATATTGTAAAGATACTACAAACAAACTTATTAAAATATATTTCTATGAAAAATACATATTAAAGCATATTTCTATAAAGGAACCACCCCCAAGAGGGCCTAAGTGTTTGGGACGGATTGTGTGGGAGAATACGATCCTGTAGGTAACGTAGACCCAAACCATGTATGGCTTTAAAAGTCGAAACCAACACCTTGTAATTTGCTCAGAAACTAATTGGCAGCCAGTGGAGTGACTTTAGGATAGGTGCGATATGCTCACTCCTAGATGTTCCTGTAACCAATCTGGCTGTCATATTTTGAACCAACTGGAGTTTCTGAATTTGACACAAAGGTAGCCCAATGCAAAGCACATTGCAGAAGTCCAAGCTTGAGGTTACCATGTCTTCCAAATCTAGGAAGGGATGCAGCTGGCGTATCAGCCAAAGATGATAATAAGCACTCCTGATCGTTGCATCTACCTGAACTGACATTTGGAAAGACGGATCCAGGTGTACTCCCAAACTGCGAACACAGTCTTTTAGGGGGAGTGTAACCCTACCTGAACTGGTTGACACACCTCTATCCCCAGATTAGGGCCCTTGATGACAAGTGTCTTCATTTTGTCTGGATTCAGTTTCAGTTTGTTTTTCCTCATCCAGCTCATGACCTCCTCCAGGCACTAATTCAGAGGAGACACACTATCCTTAGTTGAAGCTGTTTTTGAAGGCATGGGGTCCGTTTAAGTCTAATATTTCCTCTCCTCACTTATTGCTGTGTAGCTCACACCCAATCTCTTCTTGAAGCAAATGTTGGAGAAATATCAGAATCCAGATCCAATCAACAATGATGACAGATGGAAGAGTGAGGGTATCACCAAGACATGGAACCGTCTCATGGTGCTGGTAAGGCTAACTTCTAGGTTGCCTGGAGGGATATAGCCTTTTGAAACATTCAGAATACCTTTGAAAAGATTTCAGGACTCTTAATTATCTTGTTTTTTTCTGTCTAGTAAATGAAAAATTTCCTACTGAACGTACACAGCTCTGTTTTCTAGAATGTTAAGAATGAAATTTTAGTAACATCTTAATTTGTCTAAGGCTTTTGACATGTTTCTGAAGTCTTGCTCAGTATTGTAATTCCTGATGGAAATACTATGTGAGTCCAGCATGCCAAGTTGTTCTGCCCTCAATATAATGCATGCCAAATGTCCCTTCCCTTGGCATCTGTGCATGCATCTGTAGAATGAGTATTTTTGGAACATTAATATGAATGGAGGCTACAGGCATGGATAGATAGATATTTATTTATTTACGGTCGAAGACCAACATCATATTATACAGAAAATAGAACAATATAAATGTTAAAACTCCATTCAACTCTAAAATTAACACCAAAAGTATCTGGCCTATTGTGTTTCCGCGTGCAGTTTATTATGCTGGTTCCTCGTGACCAGAACGGCCATGAGATATTTGGCCACCATGGATACTTTGCCTCAGGCAGCAAATGTCTTGGAATGATCCTGCATGGTCCTTCCTATGGACGTTCACACAAATGTTCTGGGGAAACACTACTTGATGTACATGATACTGGGATAAAGCAATAATCCTAGTTGTCAGTAAATCTTACCAGTATATGTAACACAAGAATAGTACTTCAGTGTTTTGTTTGTCCATATTTTTATACTGATCTTTGGGAAATTACTTTTGGAGGCTATAGCTTCACCCTAGAAGTTTAGCCAGTGGTCAAAAGAGCAATAGTTCCTAGTTCTGCATATGTTTCTTGCTGTTCTTTCTTCATTTACTTACAATATTTTTAAGGATAGGCAATATACTTAATTTTTTTTCAATAGTGCAAAGCCTCAAAAAAGCCCTAATTGAAATTTTATATCTCTTCTCTTTATGATCTTTCCTTCACCTATATGTCATCCAGATTACATGATACACACTTAGATTCTGTATAGATACATATAAAACAACATTGAAACTGCTGAATGAAATGATTGTGATGATGTTTATTTAGCAAGTAGACATCATTAATATTAACATATTAATATATCAAAAATATTAGGCATAATATTACCCGAATATATTGAAATTATAATATATAATATAACATATTATATTATTTATTATATTATTTAATTATTATTATAAAATTATTATACAATAATAATAAAAACCACTAAAATAAAATAATGCTTCCTTGTAGTCCCCTTCTCTGGAGAACCCTAGATGCTTCATTCATGACCATCCATAGGATTAAAATGGGTTTGGATTTCTAACATGGAGGAGGTTACAAAGATTTAGCCTGAGTCCATTGGATAATTTATGTCATCCAATCAACATTATTGCCTTACAAATTCCTTCCATGTGAAATTATGGGGTTACTTTTTAAGATTATCCAAGAATTGGAAAATTCATTTGAATTCAATCAAAGTAATTTTTGTCCATTTGTTTCCAGTGATATGAGTTTAATAGCAATATCTTGTAAAATCACCTACCTAAGGAATCCTTCACCTAAAAGACTATTGATAGGGTCTTGCTATTTGGTCTAGTACTGCTATATTCCGGTGACATTGCCCCCTGTGGAGCGTAAGAGATGCCGGTTTACTAGATGTGAGCCGTTCACAGGCTGCACTTCATTGCTTTCCTTCTCAGTTAATTCCTCTCTGATGTAGTTTATATGACAAAATAATGCATTTAATTCCTATACCACTAACAAAACAACTTTCCTATCAACCCAGGATAATTGCTGTGGTGTGACTGGGCCAAGAGACTGGCAGAACTATACCTCTGTTTTCAGGACAGTGAGCAATGATGCAGACTTTCCCTGGCCACGGCAGTGCTGTGCTACAGATGTCCTAGGAAAGCCAACCAACTTAGATGGCTGCAAATTGGGAGTGTCCGGGTATTACTATGAAACGGTAAATACTTCGTCTTGATCCTGCTTTTGCAGTAATTGAAATGCTGACATTTTGATTATTCCTTGATTTGACTATGACTAACTGAGAAAACAACCAACAACTACATTCAGAGTATTAGGAAATAAATCAGTTCTAAAACTGTCAGACTCATAATGACACAATGGACATCTCTGGTTCAACCATCTTTGACTCTCTAGTATCTACACTTCAAAAAAGATATTGTAGAGCTGGAAAAATGTTCATGATCAACAAAACAAAATGATCAAAGGGTTGGAGTAATGCACCTATGAAGAAAGGTTACGTTGTTTAGAGTTGTTTAACTTAGGGATGGAAGACATTCAAGTGCCACCTCGGAGTTGGTTGAGGTAGGCAGGATTTCCCTGGGTACTGGTTGTGGGGGGTCGGGAGCAGGTTAGGGTTTTGCCCTCCCTTCTGCTCGAGATCCCCGTGTACAACTGGTGGGCCACTGTGTGATACAGAATGCTGGACTAGATGGGCTGAGGTCCGATTCAGCATGGCTCTTCTTATGTTCTTATGTTAAGATAAGTAGATGGGAGAAGATCATAAATTCGATAATGTAAAATTATATAATTTAGATTTTCTTCCTATCCCATAACACTTTAAGCCGCAGTCCTCCAGTGAAACTTGGTGGCAGGAGATTCTCACAACACATATTTAAAACTATAGAATTTATAGTAGTGGCCACCAAAGTGGGTGTTTTAAGAAGGGCATTAGCCCAATTCATGGACAATACAGCTATCTATGGCTATTCCTCATGCTGGTTATGTATTATGTATTGGCGAGTAGGCCCGGATATCTTTAAGTATGCTATTGCTGAACTGTGTTGTTGTTCCTTCTACCATTGCTATTTTAACTGTTTTTATTGTTCTTATTGTTTTGTTTTTTACTGTGCCTTTGGCTCTGTAGCCGCCCATGAGCCCCTGGGAGTGGCAAAAATAATAAATAAATAAATAATAAAAATATTACCTCCAGTATCAGTGGCAAAATTCCTCTGTTACCAGTTGCCAGAGAACACAAGCATGAGTATGCGATTGCATTCATGTTGTGCTAGTGGGCTTCCTGGAACATCTAATTTGCTGATATGGGAAGACAACACAAGACAGATAGATATTTGGTCTAATCCAGCATGGCTGCTACTCTTATATTCTTAAGTGGAACAGCATTGCAAAAGGTTAATTCTTAAATCAGGTTGCTTTTCTCTAGGGATGAAAAGAATATTCCAACATTTTTGTATAATGGATGAAAAATGGGTGTCTGAGAGTTATGAAACTCTGATTAGGAGAATCCTGGGCCAAACAAAATCTGCACAGTTCAGGACGTTTTCTGCATGTGGATTTTGGTGCAGAAAAAAATATTTATCTCTACAGAGAGTAACATTTTGTCTGAGAAATAATTTTTCCAACACAGAAATTGCTCTTAATAAATCCACACAACTCCTACATACGTTTTTCTGCAGATTAAATTCCGAACTGTGAAAAGTTCTCAAAAACTGCTATTTTGAAGGATTTTCTTGCAGGGGGTGTAGACTGAAATATTATTTGTATCTGTCGATAAGGATGAAATTTGTAAAGATTTGGTTTCCTACATGTCATCCTCTCCTCATTCTGTCGCTCAATAGATTTTCCCCCAAGACTACTAAAAAAATTAAAAGATTGACATGTACCTTCTTTGTTTGTTATGATGATGACCTGAGAAAGTATTGAAAGCACATTGCTTCATGAAGCTGTTTTTAAATATGAGGCAACTGGATTACAATAATGATATAAAACCAAACTCTTTGAAGCACATTGAAGACCATCAAATTGATTTTGTCATCCTTGTTTTCAGACTTAAGTTTCAGTTCACCTGACTGGACTTGGTGATACTGAAAATTAATTTGTATCTGTTGTCGATACTAGATGAAATTTGTAAAGATTTGGTTTCCTACATTTTTTGTCATCCTCTCCTCATTCTGTTTGGTCGCTTTCAATAGATTTTCCCCCTAGACTACTAAAAAAATTAAAAAGATTGACATGTACCTTCTTTGTTTGTTATGATAATGACCTGAGAAATTATTTTTAAGATATTGCTTCATGAAGCTGTTTTTAAATGTGAGGCAACTGGATTACAATAATGATATAAAACCAAACTCTTTGAAGCACCATGAAGACCATCAAATTGATTTTGTCATCCTTGTTTTCAGACTTAAGTTTTAGTTCACCTGACTGGACTTGGTGATACCAAAATTAATTTGCCAGGTTATTAAGGTGTCTGAAGACTCTTGTTGAATAAGATACGATCACAGCAAGCTTGGGGAATCACAGGGTTTGCACATATATCTTGGGAACAGAAGAGAACTTCTCTCTGGCATTACTTCGCGAATGAAGATTCTTAGGAAGGACTCATCCCACGCTTTCTACAAGCACGTGGATGATGAAGGTTGGATGTGTCCTTCGAGCCTGTGCAATGGACCTTTCTGGTGGAGCGCAGCGTGCACAGAACTGGCCTCATCCTTTAAACCAAAGATTCATCTGCCAGGGCCTAGCAAGCTGGGACGGTGGCAGTGAGGTCCTCAGGTCGTAGGTTTGGTTTGTGTTTCCTTCTCTTAGATGGTTGACCTTACAGGGTTAGACGAGCACCATCTGCCCGGGTTTGAAATCAGAGTTTTCCTTCTCTTAGGATGGTTGCCAAAAGGCTAGAGAGCCCATCCTGCCCATTGACGCTCTTTGTCAGACCCTTCGGTTGTGACCTATCTGGCATGGGAGGCCCTACCGGTGGCTATTATGCCACCGCCAGCATAGCTCACAACTTCATTAGGGTACGCAAGCCTCTCCCACACGACAAGGGGGTGATAAGAGAACTTAAAACAATGAGAAAGGGTCATGTAAGAGGCCACAGGATACTGACTATGGGAGGAGATGACAAAAGGAAATCATGGGAAAAGGAATAGAATATCATTGGGGGACGGGGGACGGACGGATGGGGACATGAGAGTCACTTCTCTTGGCCATGTGGTTGTAGCCACTGGATAAATCTTACCCAGTGCTGCAACCCACATGACCTTTATATTTAAGAAGTAGAACCTGACATTTTGGGGATTAACATTGTAGATTATGTCTCAGTGATACAATTTCTATCTTGCTCAAAGAACATATTGTAAGCAGGCTTTTACTTAGCATATGTAGTAGTGTCCTTGCTTTAACCTTGATGATTACACCAGCGTGTTCAGAATCTGAGAAACCTCAGAGTAATATTGAGTGGGAGACAGTACATTCTGTTGTTGTGACACAGCGCATGCTGAAAGCATTTTCAGTTGTTCCGTTTCCTATCTATGCTCCTGTTCACATTGTTCCCATTCAGTCTAAATCTCTAAGTGGACAAGCACCACAATCTTAAATGCAGGTTTGAAATTTCTTTAAATACCATATATTATTTGGTTGCCTGAATTGACTCTCCGAATTGTTCTTCTCTCAGGGCTGCTATGATACCATTTCTGGTCCAATGAACAGACATGCTTGGGGTGTTGCCTGGTATGGATTTGCCGTTCTTTGCTGGGCTGTAAGTTTCTAACAGTATTTAATTCATTATATGTCATATGTGCAGATTACTCTTAACTATGAAGGCATACAAGTTGTTCCCATTCAGACTTGTTATTTATTACCAGTTGAAACAATGGATGGGTTTTGACATAAAAATGTGTCATTCTTGTTTTTTCTCATAAATTCCCTGTCGGTTTACAAGATTTACAAGATTACTCATCCCTTTCTTGAAAAGAAATTTATTTATTTATTTATTTATTTTATATCCCGCTCTTCTCACCCCGAAGGGGACTCAGAGCGGATTACAGGCACACATACTTAGCAGACAATCCCTGCAGTTTCCACATACACACATATAGATGAACAGAGGCAAACTCTGGCCACCAGGGGGAGATGATGCACTCCTCATCTTTCAGCGTTCCCAGTGTCCCTTGTTGTTCCTTCCACATTCTCAGCATTCCTGGAGTTCTTTAATGGCCTCATAATTCAGTCAAAATTTGCCTCCCCACTTTATCTCCTACTTGACAGGTGCAACTGTCTTCCGGGCTGCAAAGGTCGACAGCAGGCTACACTTAAAGGCCGAGCACCCACCTTGACCCGGGCAGGCCTTGAACTCATGACCTACTGGTCAGAGAGATCTTATGCAGCTGACACTTAGCCAGCTGCACCACATTCCCAGTGCATTATTGTGGGGTTTGAAGCCCCCTTTATAATGTACATATTTTATTGCATCCTTTTCACTGATTAATCCAAGTGGATGTACAATGTAAACATGCATTCATTTTTAATAATAAGTATTGGTTTACATATGTATAATTTTAGTTAAAGTATAATTTGACACTATAGAAGCTTCCTTTCACTGATCAGAAACCAAAAATATGTATGCTATCAGCTACAACACTATCTTCCGGTAATAGTTTCATAAGTCTAGTAAATGGATAAATATGAACGAAAGCTTGATTGAGGCAGATACCTTTTCTATCTGTATAAAAAGGAGGCAGGGTGGGAGGAATTGAGGTGTGGTAGCCAATTTTAGGATAAAATTTGAGAAAGCTCATGTTAAAATAACTACTTTAGTCTTGACAGTACGGAAGACTCCTCTCCTCTTCTTTTTATATTGATATAGATTTGTCTTGAACCCCCCGTCGTTTTCCATTCAAAAATATTGGGTTGTTACTAATGTGTACCATAGTTGTGGAGTTATACAATGACTTCTGGCCCAACTCTAATCCCCATTTGAATCATTGGGAAACAGCCACTGTGATCAGCAGGTATTATTCCCCTCTCCTTCAGTAAGCCGCTGATTGAAATTTCCATTCCCTCTCATGCATAGCCTCCACTAGAAGCCGGGACTCTTTTGCCATTTCCTCTCACACTAAAGATTTCTCACATATGGAGGATGAAAACATTAGTCAGCTACTTCCCAGTTGCCTTGTGACAGCAACAAAACCCCATCTATCACAGCAGATGCTTCCCAGTTAGTTGGGATTGAGGTCCTTTCATAGGCACATCCTCTTGTTTCAACCTTTTTTGAGTCCCTGCACATTTCAAAATCCAGGGGCACACCACCAACCAAAACGACACAAAATGACACTCTAACACAGTTTGGTAATAGGAGTTTTGGAGTTGTAGTTCACCTTCATCCAGAGAGAACTCTGGGACTGGCGAAGCAGGCAGGAAGGAAGGCGCCGCGGTGGTGGACAGGGAGCCGGAGGGAGGCCGAGAGCGGTTTCCCGTGCACTGGGGAAGAGGGGGAGGAAGGAGGGGCGGGGCCCTATGGGGATCCATTCTCCCGGTTCGCCGCTCCGCCGGGCTTGGTAGAGCGGTGAACCGGGAGAAAGGCTCCCCGCAAGAAACAGGCCCTGCGGGGAGCAGCGTTTGGCCGGCTCGCGTCTCCTGTTGGGCTCGGTGGAAGATGCGAGCCAGACAAACTCGGCTCCCAGGCAGGGCCTGGGCCCTGCAGGGATCCATTTTCCCGGTTTGCCGCTCTGCTGGGCTCGGTGGAGCCACGAACTGGGAGAAAGACTCCCAGGTTCCCGCCTCCTCCTCCACCTTCTCCGGAAGTGAGCCCACAGGATAGACTCTATCCGAGGTAGAGGAGGCTCAGGAGGGGAGGGGCCAGGTGACGCTCTCCTCCTCCTCCGGAAGTGAGCCCACAGGATAGACTCTATCCTGTGGGCTCACTCCGGAGGAGGAGAGAGCGTCACCTGGCCCCCCCCCTGAGCCTCTTCTACCTCTCTAGGTCCTAGAGAGGGTCGTGTTTCCCAACCACTGTTCCACGATCAGCTGGTGTGCCGTGGGAAAACCTCTGTCAGCAGCAGGAGGGGGAAGAAAGGGGAGAGAGGTTTTCTCGTGGAACACCAGCTGATCTCTCACGGAACACGAGTGTGCCGCGGAACAGCGGTTGGGAAACACTGCTCCAAACTAGGAGCTACATAAGGATTGTGAATAACACACAATTATGAGAATGTAACTTCCCTGCAAGATTCTGACGATTGTTCTTTGATATTTAGATTCCTCCCCACAAAAAAGCCATTGCTTCTGTAGGAGAATGATAAAAATCAGATTACTTTTGCTACCTAAGCTTTAGCTTCTGTGTTTGCCTTTTTTTGCTTCAGAGCCTTTGTATAGTCACACTTAATTCCTTTAGAGCCTCTCGAGGAAGCTTAAATTGCTGGGAGCTAAATCTTTCTTGTTGTACTGATTAGGACGATATGGCTGCACGCTCCCCTCAGTAGCATAAATTGTTGTTAGTGATTTCTACTTTCTCCTTTTTATTTAGTTAGTTTCATTGTTATACAGTGCCCTGTAATTTTAAATAAAATAAATATTACAACAATAATCCTCTGTCCCTCTCCTGCTATATATATATTTTACGGAAGACAACCTCATTCCTAGCTGAAACAAAAGCAAAAGCACATAGAAAAGCATTTTATGTACACTCATTCCTTGTTACTTGCTGCTTGATTTTCACCCTTTTGCTATTTTAAACATGTTAATTGCTTCTGCAAAAATGTATTTCTTGCTCATAGTACCCTATATATTCTTGTATACATCTAGAAATTCTAATAAAAACCCAGTCCAAAAAACCTGGGTTAACATATCTACAGGTCAAGGTGAGTACTATACTTAATTTTCAAAAAAGAGAGCATCTCCTTCTCTGAGTGGAGTGGTAAAAAGCAAAAGCTTAGTCAATCACAGGAGAACCTAAATGAAGCAGAAACCTCCCCAACTTTCCCCTTTCCGCTTTTGAGTGTCTATTTGGGGAAATGGTGAGATGTCCCTCAAAGTCCATAATTTTGAATCAAAAGCTGCCCTTGATTTATATATGATATTGAGTTACACCTATATACCATACTATGTAAACTGACAGAAATATCAGTGATACATATCTGCATTCCTTATATACTTGTTTTTCACTTATATTATTCTCCTCCATTGGTATTGATAATATTATAATGTAATACAATATAATACTACTACTAATAATATGACATTCTAATTATATATTTTATATTACACCTGCTTGGGGACCCGGCGATGCCCGGGTTATTTGAGGAAGGTATTGTGTGCCAAGGTTGGTTCCTATTAGATATTTCTTGGCACCTCCGCACCTCCCAGAAAATGAACATTCCATTTCCAATGGAAAAAATGTCATTTGGCTAACTCAAGCATTCAGTTGCATTTTGTTTTGCTGGCCAATCAGAGTCCTTTATGCAAATTGTCTCTCAGTGGCAACCAATGCCCTCTGTCTGGTGCCTTAGAGTGTTGGAGTTCTGAGGCTGGCCAATCAGAGTCCTCTATGCAAATAATCCCACAGTGGCAACCAATCGAAATGCTGGCACATATTCTTCCCTCCGCATCACCGCACCACCGCAAACACTGACTTTTATTATATAGATAGATAGATGTAATATTACTAATAATATTATAGTATAGCGTTATAGTACAATGTAATATATAATATTAATATTGTGCGATGGCAATAATATAATATATTGTATTTACAGTTTATTTGTAAGCCGCTTTGAGTCCCCCTCAGGGTGAGAAGTGCGGGATATAAATGGTGCAAATAAATAAAGAAATAAATAGTTGGACATTAGACAAATTCTGAAAAATGATATTGCCTATTTGCTTGAGAGTGGTACCTGGGAGGATTCCAAATTTCCCCCCTAACTGTTCTGGAATTAGTCCTATGATTTAAAGCTCTGTTTGAGCCAGTTTAAGGTCAGATAAGCCTCTTGTGTCCAGGATAACTGGTTTGCAATACCCACTTTGTTCAGTGTGTCCTCCCAGGCCAATTGCAACAGCATTCCACTTTTACGCAGTGCCTAGACCAGTCTAACAAGTCTCAATGTAAACATGAAGGACCTCTAGGGAGATATTTCAATAAATGTGGGAAGACTGGTTTTTGACTAATCATAGTAATGTAAGCAAAAATGTGGTAGGCATGTCACATAAATGATGGTCATAAAACATAAAAATGTGGACAGCAAATGAGATGTTAGATTTGGGTTAAAAGAAAGAAAGACCATATATACATTTGAAGATCGTAGAAATATATAATATGGTGAAATATATATACCAACGTTTACTCCGTTCGGGAAAACCCAGTGTAAAGTCAATATACACACATAGTCCATAGGTGAAGTTCTAGGAAGGTCCGTAAAGGATGCAAGCTAAGAGCCGACGGTATGCAAATGCTTCCGATATAGCGGCTACGAAAAACCGTTTCGGGACAACCTTTTCAAGGCTCAAGATACATCATCAAGGCATCTACAGTATCTATAGGAATAAGTACATCATAAGGAAAATTCGGTATAATTTAAAAAAACACGAAACCTAGGCCCATGTAACAACCTCATTACTTACCTTTGGGTCATCCTGCTCCAATATGGGCAGGGTTATGTCTGTTTCATCACTATGATTGATATGTATTCCATATTATTGTTACATGGGCCTAGGTTTGGTGTTTTTTTTAAAATTATACCGAATTTTCCTTGAAAAAGTTGTCCCAAAACGGTTTTTCGTGGCCGCTGTATCAGAAGCATTTGCATACCGTCAGTATGGTATGCAAATGTATGGTCTTTCTTTCAATTTTACACAGCCTCCAGATAATATACAGTACCTGGTTAGATAAGATTGTTTCTTCACCGCTGTAGCGTTCAGTTTGTAATTACCTAGCCTGCTCGTTGTTTTTTCAGATTTGGGTTAAAGAAAGCTAAATTGATTAGTAATCAGAACTGTAGACAACATCATAATTGTTTGTTTGTTTGTTGTTGTTGTTATCCTGCTTTTCCATTTTAAAAAAGCAATTCAGGCAGCTAGCACACAGCATTAAAAGATATTGGTAAATATTAGATAATAAAATCACTGGAAAGTTTTAAACATCAAAATGTTTAATGGCTGAGATCCTAAATAGTTAAACATAACATAAGAACTCCATATGCAGGAATCTGTCACCAGTCTGAAGAATCACAAAGTTACTCCAAGAGCCGTCTTTAAAAAGTAACTTTTCTGATATCTGTTCAGGATGGCCAGATCTGCATCTTCTGGAAGATGTTTGTAGCAGCACAGTCTAACCAGAGGAATGTCTTGCATTGTTCTGTCTAGATTTTGTCTAGAAATAATAAAGATTGACAATCCTAGATCATATATGGACATTTCTCCAATCTTCTCCCCTCTCCTGCCTTCATGCCCCCCCCCCCCCAAACCCTGACAGTTGGCTGAATAGTGTCAAAATCAATATTGTGTAGCATTCATGAATACAAACATCACAGTTAGTTAACTGTTTCATTTTACAGTTAGTTAACTGTTTCAAATTCTGAAACGTTAGTCATGATTTGGACACTATTTCTACAATTTTAATTCACCTCCATTCAACCTACTTTATTAGGCATAAACTACATTATTATTTCAAATTATTATTATTATTTCAAATTTATAGGCCGCCACTCCCCGGGGGCTCAGAGGTCAATTCTGCCCAGAAAAGGAGCATGGTTGAATTGTGTTTCTACCATTTTCATTTGAGTTTCTCCATCCTGTAAGAAGTACAACTCTGAGCTTAGCATTGTATATACTCATGTGTAGGTCGATGTCATGTATGAGTTGACAGCAGATTTTGAGGCAACATTAGGGATTTTGATATAGCCCATGGCCCTACTTCAGGAGGCCAGTCATGCCTGACCACTTCTGGTGTCATTTTATTTTGTTTATTTATCATTTTTCTATACCGCCCCTCTCACCCCGAAGGCGACTCGGGGCGGTTTACACAAGGCAGTCTCTGCCCTTCAATCAAAAACACAAGCAAAACAAAACCAAACAATAACCATGTAACATAACAATTAGCAATTAAAACATACAAATGCAGTCTCAGCGTCATGTTGAAATCAATTTCCGTCATATCGTCGTCATTCCATAGATCTAATTAAACCGTTAGATTTCATCAGCAAATGCCTGCTCAAATAGCCATGTCTTGACTTTCTTACGAAATGTCAGGAGGAAGGGGGCCAATCTGATGTCTCTAGGGAGAGCATTCCAAAGCCAAGGAGCCACCACTGAAAAGGCCCTGTCTCTCGTCCCCGCCAATTGCGCCTGCGAAGAAGGCGGGACCGAGAGCAGGGCCTCTCCGGATGATCTTAAACATCTCAATGGTTCATAGGGAGAGATGCATTTGGACAGGTAAGTTGGACCAGAACCGTTTAGGGCTTTAAAGGCTAAAGCCAGAACTTTGAATTGTGCCCGGTAGCAAACTGGCAGCCAGTGGAGCTGGCACAACACGGGAGTTGTACGCTCTCACCCAGGCTTTGAGAAAAGCCAGAAGTAGTGCCAAGATGGAGAAAGTAGAAGGGGTTGGTGCTTCATTTACGTTCTTCCAGTCCATCCTCATCTTTCACCACTATTCAGAGAAGAAGATAGTTCTTTTTACAATTAGAGTTAAGGAACAATGCTGCTTACACTGACCTGTGGATAAGTTAACACAGGATTTTGGGACTGAATTTTTTTTGTTATACATGAATCCATTCTGGTTAATAGACTGTCTGCATGCCAGCTGGCCTTTCCAGTTGCCAAAGTTTTAAGGGCAAAGCCTGCAGTAGAGACATAAATAAAATGTGGTCGTGGCAGAATGTGTGGCTCTTTCTAAATCATTTTCCTTTCCTTTCAGACCTGGGTCCTTCTTTGTACGATGTTCTACTGGAGCCGGATTGAATATTAATATAAGCAGAGTCTGGTGTATTTGTTGTCCATGAAAGATTTATTTGCTTTTGGTAACACGATGGCTGTGTGATGTGTTTTCCACTCTGGATGTTCTGAAGATCTCTCTCGAACCCTTCCTTCCCTTTTGCAAAGCAGTTCCCTTCTCATTCTGCATTTCAAACAGGCTTTGATACCGACGAGATGGAAAATGAATCATCTACTGTGTGTGCAGAAATAATTGTCTCTGTGTTAAACACCATTGGTTGTGTATGCAATGCCTAGAGGTAGCAATGCAGGAAGACCTGACTCCAAATACATCAACCAATTTGAAGCCAATTGTCTGGAGCAAGTATGTTTCAAGATGATATGCTCCATCAAGTATTACTGAAGTCATTTCCCTTTTCTCTGAGACTGTGTGTTGCTCTTTCTTTCCACTGCAATGTACGAACTACTTCTAAAAGGAACCTATCATCAGTTGACATGTGTGCAAGATAAGAAACAACTTTATTTACATGAACCTAGAAAATTTGGCACCAAAGATAGTTAGTTGGTTTGTTGCCCTGATCATTGAACTACATTTGTGACACTATTAAGGGCTACCTCTTTTTGTTGATCATTGATATCTAAGCAAAATGGCATTTACTACTTTTCCTATAGTATTTTATCAAGCCAGCCCATGTACATCCTATAAACCATTGGTTTTGGAGGTTTTTTTTTAAAGTGACAGAACTTAGAAGAATTGTATTTGCAAATATATTAAAAGAACTTATTTTCAACATTATTTTCACTTTTTGACATGTAGGTTCTTGATACACTTTATTAGACGAATGTGAAATAGGCCAATAGGCTATACAATAATAATAATAATACACTTTATTTATATTCTGCACTTCTCACCCCGAAGGGGACTCAGTGCGGATCACAGAACACATACAGCAGACAATCCCTGCCGTTTTGATGTACAAGACATGACAACATATATATATAGCAGGAGGATCTTTCTGGATTGCTTTCCACCAAGTGGTGTTGCTATGTTCATCACTGGGTGCTGCTGCTTTATTTCGTCACAGGGGGGCGCTGTTGTTCCATCCTCCTCCTTTTGATGTCTTAAGAGCCTGCCAGCCAGCCAGCCAAATCCTCTTCCGGTCTTCAATATTTTTATTGAAGTTAAAAAGTCTTTCAAGATACCTCCTCCGCTTATCCGGTACCTAATTTTTCTACTTGCAGCTAGCTGCTTTCGACCGCTTAGGTCAACAGGGGCAGGGCTTTTCAGCTGACTTACCCAAGTCAGCCTGGGATTCAAACTTGCCACGTTCAGATCTTACAGCTCACAGCTTGCAGCTACATCTACTGTTTTAACCGCTGTGCTAAACTCCCGGCCCTAAGGAAATTGAAGCTCATGAGATTTTTATTTATTTTTCTACATCATTTATACTCCGCCTATATCAGCCCAAAGGTTCATTGTACATAATGTTATGAGAAGCCTCCCCCCCCCCCCCCACACACACACCAAACTAATGGACACTTTAAGAACATACTATTTGCTCTGTTTGTTGTTCTACATGAAGTGGATTTTGTTAAGCACATACACAAACTTAGGACAAATGAAACTTTCTCTTAGACCTCACAATCTCTGAAAATGCCTGCTACAGATGCAGGCGAAATGTCAGGAGATAATGTTTCTAGAACATAGCCATATAGCCCGAAAAACCTACAACAACCCAAACTGTCTCTTAAATATTATCATCATCCTAGGAGCTGTCCTGAGGCTAATGACAAAATGGCACCCCTATCCTTGATTGTATGGGCCATTAAAGTTTACCTCTACACTCTCATGGAAAGGCATGATCCATTACACCTAAGGCAGCAGAAATTGGGTTATCTGCCATATACAGCTTTTTCCTTCATTAGAAGGAACACATAGTTCATGAGGAACATGAACTATGCCTAATGGTAGGGCTGGCCCTGCCAAGTCATACTGACTATATATTGTCACATACCCAAGCTCCTAGTTGTCTAAATCTGAAGAACTCTAATACAGTTAGCTTCCAGGATCCACAGATTCTCTATCAATGCATTCAATCATCTGAGCCTTGAAAAAATATTTTTTAAAATTCCAAAAAGCAAGCCTTGATTTATCATTTTATATAAGGGAGACAATTTTTCTACATCACTTTATATAATGGGACATGAGCATCCATTGATGTGGTAGCCATAGAGGAACTGGAAACAAATCCCAGCTGATACCAAGACCCCCTTATATATACTGTACATGTTTTGGATTGGCAACAGATTTAAGCCCCAGACCTCGGTCCTTTGTATATCAATTAATTATTGAGACCTTAACACAGCTATTCTGCTCATTTATTTGTCGTTTGACCAACAGATTTAGTAATGTTTTATTTGTAAATGCAATATCAGATATCTGAGACAAGCTCAGCTACTGCAAATATCCAAAGAGGTATTTTTATGGTTGTTGTTGTTGTTGTTGTTGTTTGTCTTCAAGTAGCTTCTGACTTATGGTGACCCTAAAATAAAATTTGTTCAGAGAGGGTTTTGCTATTACTTTTCTCTGGGCTGAGAGTATACGACTTGTACACAGTCACTCCATGGATTTTCCTGGCTGAATAAGAATTTGAACTTTGATCTCCAGGCTCCTGGTTGGACCCAAAACCACCTGACATTTATCGAGTTTTAATTGTATAGAAGTCATCCCTATTGTACTACTACTGGAAAATTTGTTAATTTTTAATAAAAACACCTTCCTTCACATACATCTTCTTGATCATTTTCAATAAGTGTATGAATTTTTGCATCTCAACCACACCTTCACAATATTAAACCCTCAAGCTGTTTTAATACTACTGACAACTAAGAAAGCGTTGCATTTTTATGGCAGATTAAACAAGCAGTGTGTACTTTGACTAAGCATCAAAGTATGTGGTGGTTATTCTATATTACCCAGTTATGTTGTTAGTTCCTAACTATAACGTCATTCTCTGGAAATTTTGGAATTAAAAATAAAAAAACCCTTACTAGCCCTTATTCAAAACCCAATCATTACCTTAATTACTCTGGTAGGATTGTTAGCCTGAACCCAAAGTACACTGAGAATGTTGTAAATGTTTTTGTTGACCTAGTAGAAAGGAAACACCAAGTATTCCTTGCATAAGAAAGCCCTATGGAATTTATGGGGTCACCATAAGTCAGGAGGTCACACATATCCGTTTAGCACTTTTACACACAGCAAACATTTTAATCTTTCAATTTCCCAAGAAATTTGAAATGCTTCTGGTGTGGGGCAAAATAGGATAGAACCCCAGTTTCTGCTTGTTACAATGGAGATTGCTCATGGGATGGGGTGGGAATGGAAGCCAGCTGGTCCCCAAGCAACAGGAAAACCGACCCCCATTGACTACTGTAGTAGGGGTGGATATCTCTAATTTAAATACTTTGGGACCCATTAATATTTCGTATTTGAAATTATTTTGACCCTATATCGACCCTTGCCGTCCAACCCGAAAGTGAAGTTTCAAAACCAAACCCGAGATCGCCATTTTTTGTAAAGGTTATGTTATTAGGTCGTTTTTCCCCCCTTCTCACTTCTCAACTCATGAGAGGAGACTGGAGGGCAGCAGCACCCTCCTTTCTCCTCTCACCAGCTGAGAGCTGAGGCAGGCGCTTTGGAAACAGCCCGGCCAAGCTTTCCTCCTGTTCCCCAGGCTTTCCCTTACAAGTGGAGGGAGAGCCTGGAGAACAGGAGGAAATTCCTCCGAATCTCGGAGTTCTCAGCAGGGAAGAAGGATGCGAGGGGATGCCCTCCGGACCTCCTCCCCTGCTAAGAACTAAACCACGCCAAGCTTTGACGTGCTGTAGGTCCTAGCAGGGAAGGAGAAGCGTCCGCCCCTCCTTTCCTGCCAAGAACTAAAGCGCGTCAAGGCTTGACGCGCTTTAGTTCTTGGCAGGGAAGGAGGGGCGGACCATCCACTCCTCCGTTCCTTCCCCGGCAAGCTCAGAGGCATCCCAGGTTATATTTAATCCGGGATGCCTCTGAGCTTGCTGGGGAAGGAACAGAGGAGCGGATGGCAACTCCTGAGCTCGGTGGGAGCAAGAGGGAGGGAAGAGGGGCGGGCTTGCCCTCCATTCTTCCCTCTCAGCTGGCGAAAAGAACAATAACAAAAAATCATTATTAATTATGTTTCAATCACAAAATTTATTTAAAATTTTTCGGATTAATTTCTATAACGACCAAGTAACGGAAATTCCCACCCACACGAGTTTAGAATCAATTTTTTTTATGGATCAACCACCCCTATACTGTAGCTGCTTCCTGGAATATCAGGAAGGATTGTACTGGGACAGTCACTGCAATGCTTCTGCATAATAAATTCTATACAGGATTGAAGCCAGCCTAATCATTGAAGAGACGATTAAAGGAAGTACGGAAGACTCTACATTGTGAAGGTTTTGGAGGCCAATCTTGTTTACTACGATTCTGATGTGATGTCCTCTAGAAAACAGTTCACTGTTTACTTCAATTTCCTACATGGCTTAGTGCCTCATTTTTACAGTGGAATTTTGGTTTTTCAAAAAATATTGTTACATGGCTCATTCTGGAAATGAGTAATCATTTGGATACACAGATGACACAACTAAGAGATATGGTTACTTCATCTAAGTGGCAGTAGTTTTCCAGTTTCTCCGGCAGCAGTCTTTTATGTTGCCATTATATGATTCTTTAATTCAGGACTGAACAGCTGTGGCCAGTTTTGAGGCTGAAGTTCCTCGAATCCATCGCTTTTGACCTACATGATGGACTAGAGAAAGTATCAAATGGGATGCTATCATTAAATTAGGAAGGATGAGGAATACCCCAGAGGGACAGTATCAGGAATGAAAATGGTCTTTACAAATATGAAAGCTGGACCAAAACTAAGAAAGTTAATCTTATCAAGGACAAATGTAAGAAACTACATTTCAGTGGAGAGAGACAGAGGTAGTTATAAAAAAATTGGGTATGTGATTCCTGACTTTGCAATAGTTCATGGAAAAGAAATCTAGTGGTCTTAGTAAATTACAGACTAAATGTGAGGCAAAAAAGAGCAAATCTTGATTGAATTAACAGAAGAATAGTGTCCAGACCGTTTTAGAGAGAACTAAAATGTATATTGAATTGTTTGGAGTTTATCTAGTTACTTATTACAACATTTTATTTTTTGCCCTATATTAAAAAAAATCCCAGGACAGGAGGTTGTTGTTAATTGTCACCAAGTTGGCATCAAATTATAGTGATCCCATGAACGAGAAGTTGCACCATTATTAACAGCACTGTTCAGGTCCAGCTGGTTAAGAGTTGAGGCTTCCTCAATTGAGTCGATCCAATTATAATGTAGTCTTCCTCTTTTCCCACTGCCCCTCACCTTTGTCAAGTATTAGAATATTTTCTAGTGTGTCATTTTATTTATTTATTTATTTATTTATTTATTTATTTACATCATTTCTATTCCGCCCTTCTCACCCCGCAGGAGACTCAGGGTGGATCACAATGCACACATACAGGCAGACATTCAATGCCATAGACATACAACATATACTGTATAGACAGACAACAAGCTACACAATTGGTCAAGAGTTCACCCCAACCCAGGCAAGCCTCGGACCATGACCTTCTGGTCAATAGAGATCTTATGCAGCTGACTCCCAGCCAGCTGTGCCACATTCCCGGTGCCTTGTAATATGTCCAAAGTGCAGTAGCCTTAATTTTGTCACCTTGGTTTCATAGGAAACAGGCTGGATTTGCTCTAGAATAAATTAAATAATTATTTTGGCAGAACCAGGTGTCTTTAGGACTGTCACTCAGCACATTTTAAATATTTTGGTTATCTTCCTGTCAGATTCCTTCAATGCCTAGTTCTCACACTCAGACACACAAATCATAGCTACAAATGCTGTGGACATTTCTGATTTTGGCATTCAGTGATCTATCTTTATACCTGATGTTCTTATTAAGATCCTTCATAGCTGCCCGTCCAAGTTCTAATATTTTTCTCATTTCTTGATCACAGATTACATTTGGATTTATGATTGAGCCAATGTACAGAAATTATTTACAACCCTGCTTTTCCTGTGTCTTCCTTGTCTTTTCTGTCATTGTTCCAAGTCTATTTTCTGTTAGCAATATGGTATCATTTGTGCATCTTAAATTGTTGATCCCTCCCCCCATTTTTTATGTTTTCTTTCTTTGGGTCTAAAGTTATTTATTTATTTATTTTAAATTTTTGTACCCCGATCTTCTCAACTGGGAATGTGGCGCAGCTGGCTGCATAAGATCTCTACTGACCAGAAGGTCATGAGTTCAAGGCCTAGTCAGGTCAAGGTGGGCTCTCGACCTATTGTGTAGCCTGTTGTTGACCTTTGCAACCCGAAAGACAGTTCCATCTGTCAAGTAGGAAATTAAAGATACCACTTAGTGGGGAGGCTTAATTTAACTGATTTACGAGGGCATAAAAAAGATCAGGAAACATGTTGAGGAATGAAGGTGTGCGACAGCTCCCCCTGGTGGCCAGATGTTAAATTGCCTCTGTCTGTCTTGCGTGTTTGTGTGTCTAAATGTGATGTGTACATTGTAATCCGCCCTAAATCCCCTGCGGGGTGAGAAGGGCGGAATATAAATGAAGTAAATAAATAAATAAATAAATAAAACCTCAGCAGAGGGACTCAGACCGGCAAATCTAACTTTCCATATGATATGTTCTGCATAATAGTTAAATAGGTTGATTCACATCAAGATATAGTCAATGAAAACAGCTGAGGAATAATTTAACACGGCCAGAATGTGTAATACTCCAGAAGCAGTATAAAATGAAATGAGTCTAACAGCGACTTCAAGAGTAGGACATGCTACACCTGAGAGAATACAGCCAAAAAAGCCGCCTCCAACATCCCCACATAATGCCCTCACTTCTCTGAACAATGCAACTTAGATGGCCCATTCAACAGAGATTCAGGCAGATATAGAAAAGGAGAGATGGCCCTTCGAGTATCAAGAGAGTCTAGTATGTTCTAACTACTTCCATGGGGTTGCTATCACTGCATAACATTAAATGTGGACAGTTCCAGGAAGTGGTCTAGTGCAGCTGCTTTGTTGAGAGTGGTTACTGTACTTTCCCCAAAGAAATAAGATAAAAACCATAAATAACTCTTTGTACTAGTACTTAGCTGCACCAGGCCAAAGAAGGGACCAGAGTCAGAATGCTGTCAAACAGGCTTACCTGGAGTTCTGCACTGTACAGTCTGGTTTTCCTACTCTTGGATGTCTCATTCCAGTTTTTATTGCCATATTAGTTTCTTCCACTCTTGTACCCACTGTATTTACCTAGAATTCCAACACAGGGTTGGTAAATATCTGAGTGGAAGATTTGGTTACACATAGCAGTTCACAGGTCAGCAAGCATAGGAAGAGGGGTTTTGTCTCCCTTTCCTATGTGCTCTGTTTTTGAGTCCAGCTCAAATTGTTTCCCATTATTTAGTCCAGTTTTCCCAACCTTTTTTGAGCCACAGCACACTTTTAACATTAAAAAAAATCCGGGGGCACACCACCAACTAAAATGACACACTCTAATACCGTAAAGAACGGCTGGGGGATGGTGGCCTGCCGGGAGCAGCTGCTGGGAGTGCCAAAGCCGGGGGAGGGGGTGGAGCCAGGCCCCACCATGCCCCTCCCCTCCCCCTGGCTTAAGCTCTCCCACAGCTTCTCCAGCCTTGAGGGGCGGTGCGAGCAAGGGGCGGGAGTCATGACCCCAATCCACGGTGCTGCTCTCCGCCATGACTCCCGCCCCTCGCTCGCTGAAGCCGCGCGGAGGAGGAGCATGAACGGTGGATGGGCTTCAGTGGGCAGGGCTCCTCCTCCGCGCGGCTTCAGTAAGTGAGGGGCGGGAGTCATGGCAGATTGGAGGCTGGCTGGGGAAATGGCCGAAGGAGGCGGCACCCCGGCCCCTTCTTCTTTTTCTTCGCCGCCTGGCCCTTCCTCCTCCCTCAAGCAGCAGGAGTTCGGCAGGAGGAGGGAGGAAGGAAGGGGGGCAGAGAGCAGGAGGTCTGTCACGGCACACTACTCTGCCGCGTCACATCGGTTGTGAAACACTGATTTAGTCAATAGTAGAGGTAAATAGCACTGCTACTGAGATCTTCATACAGGGAATGAATGGCTCATATTTGTATTCATCACTCTTTCTTTAGAAATCCATTTGGCTGTAGAAACAATGCTTATGAAAATCCTTCACTCCAAAGTCATGTTATCTATTTACAGAAGAATTCATATTTTTCACAATAGGCCAGTCATAAGGACACCACATAACTACAAGTATTTGGATATGGACTTTTTTTTGGTTAAATTCCAAATATATTTCAAATGATGTATCTCTTTCCACTTACAACTCTGTGAGAAAATTTCAAAAACAACCCAAGCAAGAAGTTTCCTCAAATGTTATATTACATTCTCTTATTTTAATAGTGCCCAGTATTACTTTAACCCAGTGTTTCCCAACCAGTGTGCCGGGGCACACTAGTGTGCCGTGAGCAATCATCAGGTGTGCCGTGGGAGATTACAGTGTAGAGAGAGAAAGAGAGCCTAGCAGAAAACTTCAGGCAGCAGAAATGAGGCTTTCCTGGCCGAAGCAGCAATACCAGCCACCCTGGCTGCAGTCAGGGAGAGCCCTCGGCGTCCAGAACTTTCCTCTCTCCCTCCTTCCCTTCCTTCCTTCACTCCCTCTGTGCGCCAAGGGCTACCTGGCTGGGCTGCGGCTCCTCCTGCTTCCTGGCTCCTGGGTGCTCTTCCGCCCTCCTCCCCTCTGGCAGCAAGGAGGAAGAGAGGGAGGAGGAGTCCATGGGAGCTCCCCCCATTTATTTTTTATTTATTTATTTATTTCAGGATTTTACCCCGCTCTTCTCAACCCCCGAGGGGGGACTCAGAGCAGCTTACAGTACGGCACAATTCGATGCCCACATCATAACAGCATAAAACCCCAAAACCCCACAACAATTAAGATACATTAAGACACATTAAAATACAATTTCTTCAGCATCATACACAGTCATTCCAAGTTAAAACAATATTCAATCCATAAAAACATTGGCCCTCTTCATCCATTTCCATTAAAATCCCCATCTAACATGCTGCCTTGTGCTGGTGTGCAAATGCCTGGTCCCAAAGTCAGGATTTTACCTTTTTCCTGAATGCCAGGAGGGTTGAGGTGGACCGTACCTCCATAGGGAGTGCATTCCTCAGGCGGGGAGCCACCATCGAGAAGGCCCTGTCCCTCACCCCCACCAGCCGCATTTGAGAAGTCGGCGGGAGTGAGAGCAGGGCCTCCCCGGATGATTTTAGATTGCGAGGTGGGACGTAGCGGCTGATGCGTTCGGACAAGTAAGCTGGGCCAGAACTGTATAGAGCTTTAAAGGTCAAAACCAGCACTTTGAATTGAGCTCGGAATTGGACAGGCAGCCAGTGAAGCTGGCACAACAGGGGGGTGGTATGCTCCCTGTATGTAGCTCCCGTTAGTAATCTGGCTGCCGCCCGCTGGACTAATTGCAATTTCCGAACTGTCTTCAAAGGCAGCCCCATGTAGAGTGCGTTGCAGCAATCTATTCGGGATGTGACCAGAGCGTGGACGACCGTAGCCAGATCAGACTTCCCAAGGTACGGGCGCAGCTGGCGCACGAGTCTCAACTGGCCCTCTAGCCCTTCCACACCAGGGAAGGGGAGCAACCCCTCATCTCCTGGCCTCCCCTGGCTGGGATCCGGGTTCGCTGCAGAGCAGAGCAGAGGCCGGAATGCGCAGCTCCACAGCCCAGCTTGGTTCCTTCCCGATCTGGCCCCAAGGCGACAGCAGGGAAGCCGAAGGGATGCGGGGGGGGAGGCACTCCTGGGGGGCTGAACACCTTCGGGAAAGAGAGCTGGGGGTAGCGACGGCTGCGAGCCTCCGCTGCAGTTTGTTCCGAGGGTCGGGGCCACCCCGTGTGCTCAATTCCTATTCGTCCTGCTCAGCCGAGCCTGCGCGCGCTGAGGGCCACTCAGCGCAGCCCTCCCCTGCAGGACGGTGATGGGCCCCCTGCGTGTGAGCCTCCCGGTTTGGCAGAAGCAGCGGTGTCATGAGGGGGAAGGTGACAGTTAGTAAAATGACAGAGTGTCCTTTTGTGTCATTTTGGTTGGTGGTGTGCCCCAGGCTTTTGTAAATGTAAAAAATGTGCTGCGGCTCAAAAAAGGTTGAAAAACACTGCTTTAACCTGACTAGCGATTACTCTGTGTGCTCTTAGGAGAACTTTCTCAGCCTTGGTATGTCATGACTTATTGTATCAGAGGTTAAACTGACCATGGGCAATATTGCCTAGGGTTGATAGAATTTGCAGTACAACGGGATCACACATTTCACTGCCCTGCTTTAACTGAGGATGGAGGTACAGAAACTGGGCTTTCTCCATGTGAAGCAGGCACTGTTTCACTGAACTCCGTGTCATCTCCAAGCATGTGATTTGTGTGTTTCTATTTGTACATTGTAAAGCACCATGTTGGAGCTGTGTTCAGAGATGCTTGCTTTGTGAATGCCATTACTCAAATATTTGCAACAGACATATCCATGCGCATAGCCAGCTAGCCTCACCTTTACCCTACCTGCCCTTGAGGTTTTTGTCAGAATCTCATTTCCTCAACAGATAGGTTTAGGGCATTTCAGAAAAGAATATATCAGATCAGCAGCCAGTCAATCAAGATATTTGACCCCAGGTTTTCCAGTTAGCTTGGGGACAAATGTCTATTTGGAAGATTTCTTTTCTCTTCCAATGAAACAAGTGTGGAGAAAGTGGGTCCATAGAGCAACATATCTCTCCCAAGCTATTCTTGCATCTCTCCAGATTACATTTCCTGGCCATTAAGAAAATCTATTGCTTTTCTTGGGAAATAATCATATTTCATTTCGCTTGCATGTCATCTCTGTACTTGAACATTAAGGACTGGTTGCTATCCTGCTAAACAACCTTTTCTGAGATGCTGGAGAACGGAGTGGCGAGTTCTGATGTATTCAGTCCTCTCAGGTTACCCCCTAAAAGGAGTCTGGACACATCATTACTTTTTCCCCACCCTCCAGCATCTCAGAAATGCCTTTATTAGGGTATTTGTGAATTTTCAAAGGCAGGATTCTGGAGAGACATCATGGTTATATTTCTTGAGATGTTTCTTTATGCAGAATCTTGGGGATCATTTTTTTTCAAAAACAGATGAGGGCTGGACACATCTAGATCTATTTTGAGATAATTGTTTTTCTGTGTCACATAGCAGAAGCATCTGTCTCAGCTCCTAAATCACTTGGGCCATACTGGGCTAAGGTTATGATTCAGGTGGGGGAGCTAGTGGGGAAATTCAATGGAGCAGATTCCAACCCTGAATTTCTTTTTAAAGACGGGACACTCTAAGACAGTTATTTTCAACCAGTGTGCCGTGGAACACTAGTGTGCCATGAGAGATTATCAGGTGTGCCGTGGGAAATTATTTTCGAACTTCATTCATATATAAACTATAAGGCGCATCTGTCCTTTTAAGAAATGGAACCATAGCACTCTCGCGTCACCTAAGAAGTGATGCGAGGGTGCTATGGTCGCGCCATCTTGGATTCGCTCAGATGCGGCTAAGTAAACAAAGTTAGAGTTAGCGCTGCAGCTCCGCGTCAAGTGACAGTGGCAATTTGGGATCATACAAAACAAGTGAGTGACAGTGATGGAGAAGTTTTTGAGAAGGGAAAATGCAAAAGATTGTAGTTTAAAGCTGGCTACGGTCGTCCACGCTCTGGTCACATCCCGAATAGACTACTGCAACGCACTCTACGTGGGGCTGCCTTTGAAGACAGTTCGGAAATTGCAATTAGTCCAGCGGGCAGCAGCCAGACTACTAACGGGAGCTACATACAGGGAGCACACTACCCCCCTGCTGTGTCAGCTCCACTGGCTGCCTGTCCAATTCCGGGCTCAATTCAAAGTGCTGGTTTTGACCTTTAAAGCTCTATACGGTTCTGGCCCAGCTTACTTGTCCGAACGCATCGGCCGCTACGTCCCATCCCGTAACCTAAGATCATCCGGGAGGCCCTGCTCTCGCCCGCCGACCTCTCAGATGCGGTTGGTGGGGACGAGGACAGGGCCTTCTCGGTGGTGGCCCCCGCCTGTGGAATGCGCTCCCTACGGAGATACGGTCCACCTCATCCCTCCTGACATTCAGGAAGAAGGTGAAATCCTGGCTCTGGGATCAGGCGTTCCTCACCAGCACTAGGCAGCATGTGAGACGGAATTTTAATGGGAGGGAGGAAGAGGGTCAATGTTTCTAGGGTTGAATACTGTTTTAATTGGAATGATTGTAGATGTGTTGAGGGATTGTATTTTAATGCCTTAATGTTTTAATGGGTTGTGGGGTTTGGGGTTTTACGCTGTTGATGTGGCATCGAATTGTGCCTGCTGTAAGCCGCTCTGAGTCCCCCCTCGGGGGTTGAGAAGAGCGGGGTAAAATCCTGAAATAAATAAATAAAATTTGCTGATATTCCTTTGGACAGTTTTTGGTTATCTGTTGCCAGGGAGTTCCCCATTCTGGCCAATAAAGCTATTTTGACATTGCTCCTGTTTTCAACCACATATCTGTGTGAGATGAGCTTCTCAAGCTTGACAGCAATAAAAACTAAAAACAGAGAGAGACTGACAGCTGTTGAGCAAAAGCTTCGTGTGTGTCTTTCTGCCATTCCTGCTAGGATATCTATTTTGTGTTCATTGAAACAAGCCCAGGCTTCACACTAAGTGAGTGTATAAATACATTTTAAAACATATTAACTATATGTATTAGAGTGTTAGAGTGTCATTTTGGTTGGTGGGGTGCCCCAGGATTTTGTAAATGTAAAAAATGTGCCGCAGCTCAAAAAAGGTTGAAAATCACTGCTCTAAGACACTTTCAAAAACATCTTGGGAGGTAAAGAAGACTACGCTAAAAACCGTGTGTACAATTGGCGGAAAAATTGGCACCGAACTAGAGCAGTACATTTCTCCCGTGAGTCTGTCTACTCGGGATCTTCCGGAGAGGAATTAACTGATTCTAATCCTAACTCCGATGCTAGTGACCAGACTGGCAGGAAAGGTATAATTTTCGCGATAGGGGAATAATTCCAATCAAGAACCACGAGGCTCCAGAGACAGGGGTGGAAACCCCACCTCAGGAACAACGGGTTTTTCGGAAGGGCAGACCAAGAAAACCAAAACTTAGTGGTGAATTTATCAGACTACACCCTTTCAGCCAGTGAGAAATCAGTCTTGAACAAGGGCCTTTCCTTTGTAATGACACCCCTCTGTAGGGACCAGGATATTAGGAAGGACCTAGCCACATTGTTCAGACTCATAAGACTGAAATATTTTTTTGCAATTTCGAATCCCACTGGCCCAGGGAACACGTCCCTTCCTTCTAAGTTTGCCCCCCGTAGTAACTTTATCCCTCCCTGCACCAATAATTGTATTAAGACTTTCAAGAAATTGTGCTACGTGACATTAATAAAATTGATCACCACGGTGATAAAAGTTATTCCAATATGTCTCCTGATGAATTTTCAGCCCTCACCAAACTGGGCAATAACCCTGACATAGTAATCAAGCCTCCCGATAAAGGGGGCGGAGTCGTAGTTATGAATACGTCCGACTACATGGCAGAAGCCCACAGACAGTTGTCTGACTTGAAGTTCTACAAGAAACTACATAATGACCCCACTAATCGATATAAGACTATTGTACATAATATCATCCATCATGGGGAAACCATGGGATATGTTTCCAGCAAAGAAGCCAAACACCTGATCAACAATTTTCCCCCCGTCCCGTCTTCTATCACCTTCCAAAGATTCACAAGGCCGTTAGGCCGGTCCCGGGGAGACCAATCATTTCAGGCAGCGGCGGATTGTTACACTCAGTGGCCTCGTATCTGGACTCTTTGATTCAACCCATAGTACAATCCAACAATGCATATATACAAGATACGAGGGACTTTATCAAAAGAATCGAGGGTTTCAACATCCACAAAGACGACCTTCTGATTACTGCGGACGTCAACTCCCTCTACACGAATATTCCAACTGAAGATGCTCGCCAGATTCTGATGGACTGCTTTGACAGCCTACCTCTGACCCATAGGCCGCCCACCCACTTCTTGATGGACCTTTTGGATTCGGTCCTGGACTATAACTACTTTACCTTCAACAATGAATATTACTTGCAGGTTGGGGGCGTGGCCATGGGCAGCCCCATCGCTCCCTCCATCGCTAATCTATACATGCACGCCCTGGAGGCGGAACATGTGTTCGGGACCACCAGGAGACCCCACAATTGGAATATTAAAATTTACGTACGGTTTATTGATGATGTGTTTGCCGTTGTGGGAGGAGTCAAAGACCCCGTGAATTCAACTCCTGGCTGGACTCATGGTCAGATCACATAAAATTCTCCATGGTAGCTCACACCGAGAAAGTGGACTTCCTAGATGTATCGGTTTACCGCCTTAACAACCAACTTTGGGTTCAATGTTTCCACAAAAAACTGATAAAAATGCACTATTACACTTTAAAAGCTTTCACAGCCATGCGCTGAAAAGGAACCTTCCCTTCTCTCAATATCTACGGCTGAAGCGCAACTCGTCCACTAATGCACACTACCAGCAGGAAACCCAATCTCTTTCCCACAAGTTGCGCCAACGTGGATATCCTGAGCACATCCTATCATCAGCACTATCAAGAGCCCATCGGACTCCCGTGACACTCTATTCCAAAAAAAGATTAATCCAGCCATGGACAGGGTAGTCTGGCCTTTAACCTTGACACAACATTCTAGAGACATCATCAAAACCATCCACAAATTCTGGCCCATCATTCAGGACATCCCTGGACTACAACAACCCCCCATGGTTGCTTACAAACGCACCAGAAGCATCAGGGATGCTGTGGTACACTCCTCACTTAGATCTCCTAGGATTAAGAGCTCTTTAACATCCAAGACTCATCCTTGTGGGAATTGTGCCCAATGTCGCTTTGTGTACTCAGATAAGGAGATCTACAGCCCGGGTCGCTCCTGCACCTTTAAGTTTCAAGACTTTTTCTGTTGCAACAGCCACTCCTTGGTATATGGAATTCGGTGTCCTTGTGGACTCATTTACATAGGGAAAGTCGAAGAAAATTGAAAGTGCGCTGAACACAGGTCACGCGTCCGAATTTATCTGAGGACTCCCGTTTATGTCACACTGCAAACTCTTGTCCCATGGCCCTGAGTCTCTTCGTTTCTTTGGCATCCAGAAGGTCTCCGTCCCAGCTCACGGAGACTTAGATACAGCTTTAATTAAAGCAGAAACTCAACAAATCATCAACTATCGCACAGAGACACCTTTTGGGCTCAATGAGAGACTTTCCCTTGCTGCTTTACTCAGGTGATCTCCTTAATTGCTGGGCTGATTGCTTCAGGGTTATAGCTTAGTTGGCTTTTTCTTTTCCTTGCTCTTTGCCATCATGATACTTCACATGCTTATGTTATTGAGCCTTTACTATCAGGTAAATATGCTACGCTTTGTTTAAATGTCCTAATGCAATATTCTATATGATGTACCGTGCTGTATGGTTCATTGTGCTGTGATGTTTTATATATTTATATTCCAGATCATTATGTCTGCCACATATTGAATATTATCATTTGAATAGAGAATTATTTTGACCTTGACAAAGAGTTCGGTCGAAACGAGTCCAGAGGAATTCCGGGGTATTTACTCCCTCGTTGGTCCTTCCTCCAGTGGCCTCAGACGTTTCTTCGCCTCTCGGAGTTGGGGCACACAGGGGCTGTTGTTTTTGGCTGCCTTTCTGGCCTACTATCCTGAATCTTCGGCGTTCCCCAAACACCCAGCGCCTCCTGTTTTCCCTTCTCCGTCTGCCGCTGCCAAACCCTGGCCTCACGGCCTGATATTTTCCTTTGGGAAGAACACCACTTTGTTTTGAAGCGGCTGCGACTTCGCCTGGAGCCCTTTTCCTCGCCTGGCGCATCCCACGGGTATTTCCCGCTGACATTGTGCTATTCCTGCCTGGGACTACACAAGATACCATTACGAGTGACTATAACTTGTTTTATACATTATTTCATGTGTGTAGTGTTCTATTGTTAGAACGGGGGGGATTCCTGGGCGTTTTCCAGACACCAGTGTGTATGCTATTTGGATTTAAAGCATTATATGATACATTTACGCATTTTGTGTCTATCTTTCCTTGCATTTCATGTATATTACCTATTGGGTGTTCCATAGTGGTTTACACTTTCAAAAACATGGCACCTTAATTTTAACATTTTTAAAGCTGAAATATTGGGAAACTGTAGTTGTTTTAGGCAACTGTAATGAGATAATGAATATTGGATGTTGTGTATCTTTACTTAAAAGTGAGGGAAAGAAGTCTGTTTTAAAAACAAATTCTTTTCAGATTCTCTGGATATTTGCAAATGAATTCAACATCTGGTTTTTGTTTGTTCCCTTAAGCTTTGCCTTTCAGAAACTGCTCTTTGTTCAGGCAACTTTGGCTATATTATTTTATCCCCTTGCTCCTGTCTTTAATCCCATGGTTTATTCTTAAGTAGCTGCTGTTTTTTTCCTTTGAAGTACTAAAGAGATTTCCTATTGCCAAAATTAAACATTTCTGGACTAGAGATTTACTAAAGCTAAGGGAATGTGATGTATTCCAGCATCAGTAAGATTCTCTTCTGCACTCCAATCTCCCAATTACAATAACTCTAAGCAACGCTGCATTAGGGACCAGACTCCAGAGTTGAGTTCTGTGTTTCAAGTTGGCTCGAGCGTATAGACCCATGAGGCTGCCAAATGTTGTTTTCTAACTGCCTTCATTTATTTTTTACGGTCCAAATTCTACGTCTGAAACTGGCAACTTAATTTCATATCAAGTCAATTTGCAACTCAAAATATTCTCAAGCTTTTGTTTTTAGCCACCAGAGAGCTGATAAATAATATGTTGTCACTGCTACTGCTGTGGTATCTGGTACATTTTGTCACACACTTCCTTTTGCGTCTTGAGCTACCCTAAAGATGGCATGAGATTTCAAGCAGAAAAACTGTCATGCTTTACTGGGAGGATGAGAAACAGGATGACAGGCCTCAGAATCCAAAATTACTTTAATAGATTTGAGAGCTGAGCTGGACCAAAACTAACAAAATGAGTTTCAACAGGGAGAAACGTATGGTACTACATTTATGCAAGAAAAAGTGAAATGTATTGATACAGAAGGGTAACATCTGGCTTGACAACAGTGCTGCTTATCAAATGGATCTAGTAGTCCGTGGATTTTATCACATGAAGGCGCCAATGTGACTTAGAGGCCTGATCATCACCTACAGGGGTGCTCATTAGGTAGATCGTGATCTACTGGTAGATCTCGAAGGGTGTCCTGGCAGATCTCAGGCAGATCGCAGGCACAGTGTGTATGGCTCCCATGCCATTTGTGAGGAATGCTCAGGGGCTTATTATACTCACATTTAGTTGAATTCAGTCTTAAAATGTATTATATGGCTCTCACTGAAATAAATTTCCTAATATTTTGCTTTTATGGCTCTCTGAGTAGTGGGTAGGTAGATCTTTGGGATTTGGTTGTTTTATAAGTAGCCCGCATGCTGGAAAAGTGTGAGCACCCCTGACCTATGGTAATGGTTCGTATTGCATGACAAACCATTGCCGGCCTGGATGGTGACTTTGTGAGATAAAGTCCTCAGTAGACAGCAAGCTGAACATGAAACAACAGTGTGATTGTAGGATATATCAACATCTAGATCAGTGGTTCCTAACCTTTGGTCCTATAGGTGTTTGAAATTGTGGGAACTGAAATCCAAAACACCTGTAAGACCAAAGTTTAGGAACAACTGGTCTAGATCAAAGTAAGTAATAGTAGCAGGCATTGGCCCTCTATTTTGCTAAGAAGATCAGTCAGATTCATGCTGATTTAGACCACAAAATTTATGCCGCTCCAGTGGATGTAGCCAATGACCCACCTAATCCTTTTTCATTGGATACCTTTCATATTGTGATGCCTGAGGATGCTGATGAAATTCTTGGAGAGCTTAGGGCTACCATCTGTATCCTGGACATGTGTCCCTCATGACTTCTTTAAACAAGCCAGTGAGGGATTAAAGGAATAAACAAGGGAACTGATTACAACAAGGTGTGGTTCCCTCAATAAAGAAAGTGGCAATAGTTAGACTTCTGCTGAAAAACTATGGCTTGATCCCAGAGTTAGAAAATTACCGACTGGTTCCAATCTTCCATTCGTGAGATCTTGGAGAAGAAGGTGATCAAGCAACTCCAGAGGTTATCTGGATTCATGTTGGTCCAGTTTCAGACCAGGATACGAGACTGAGACAGCTTTGGTCACCGTGGTAAATGACCTATACAGACAACTAGATAAGGGAAGTGTGACCTTACTGGTTCTCTTAGACCTCTTAGCAGTGTTTGATACCATCAACCTTGATATCCTTCTGAATTGCCTGGCTGGGATGGGATTGGGGGGCACTGTACTACAATGGTTCTAGTCCTTTCATACCCAGAATGTGGTAGCTGGTGAAGGCCTGCTCTACCTCCTTGCCTGTGTCCTAGGGATACTGCAGGACTTGATTTTATACCCCATGCTGTTCAACATCTACATAAAACCACTAGGAGAGGTCATTCAGAGTTTAGGAGTTGGGTGCCATCTGTATACAGATGATGCTAAACTCTATCACTCCTTTTCACCAACTGCCAAGGAAACTGTCAAGGACCAAAGCAGATGTCTATCAGCTCTCATGGATTGAATGAGGGCTATCAAGTTGCTTAATCTAGACAAAATGGAGGTACTCTTGGTTTCCTGCATGACAGACCCGGGAATAGGGACACCACGTTTGCTGGATGGGGTCACAGTCCCCCTGGAATTACAGATTCGTAACTTGGGGATAGTCCTTGACTCTTTCCTAAACCTGGAAGTCCAGGTGGCATTGGTAACCAGTACTGCCTTTGCTCAATTAAGAAAGGTACGCCAGCTGTGTCTATTCCTGGAAAAGTTAGACTTCGCCGCAGTAGTACATGCATTGGCTACATTTTGTTTGGATTACTGCTATGTGCTCTATGTGGGTCTGCCTTTGAAAAGTGTTCAGAAACTTCCATTTGTCCAACCTTAATAGATCAGGTGAAGCAGGTCCATTCAGCTGGTGATCAGGGCACAAGGAAGATAGTATTTCCAGTTCCCTTATACTAGCAAGAAAGCTTACAAGGACTTGCAACATGGATCCGACTTCTGATGGTGCGGGGTTGTTCGCTGGTGGACACATCCTTCTCCTTGTGCCTCAATCGCCCGCTGAACTGATCTTTTACAAGATCAGGTGTCTGGCTCTTAAAGGGAACTGAGATAGCATTTATATACGTACATTAATGGTAAGCCTAAATATTGGCATACAAAACAGTTACAAAGTTGTACATCTGGATTAAGAATTTTAATTGCAGTACTGAATGCCAATCCTTCTTATTTGAATAGGCATTTGTTGATTACCTGGTGATATATTAGGCCTTTAGCGGGGGCTGAGGAGGAATGGCAGTACTTTCACTCTTATTAAATGCTTTAATATTTTAAAAATTGCAATGTTTTATATAAAATAACCTATTTAATCATTTTTAAATGACTTTTTTTCACTATACTTTGACCTATGTTGTAAGACAAGTCTGTTATCAGTGAAAAGACAGGAAATAAAGAAAATAAAATATTAGGTGTCATAACATCAGCCTGCATCTTATCAAATTTGGCTGTACAATATCACAAAACGAAATGAGTGAGAACAGCACACACTGTGTTGACTCAGAATAGGCAAACAGTATTATGTAGCTGATCAGATTTTGCTATTTGATTATGTCAAAGTCAAAATCAGAAGGCAATGCATCTTGCCTTCACTCTGCACAGGGAAACGCTTTAACCCTACCCAGCATTTGAGGAAGCATCACTATTCATAAAACAATGTACACTGTGGCAGTTTTAGCTCAGGTCTAGGAAAATTATTCCCAGCTTTAGACATATTTTTCCAAGACTGCATATTTTTACAAAATACAGGCACATAAATACGGGCCCATACAGGTTAAAAGCAATCATAGGACTCTTCATTGGATGGATGGATTCGATTTCATAAAAGTTCCAAAGAGCCACACAGCAGTGGTGGATGGGGACAAAATGAAAAGTATGGGGCCAAACATACTAGTAGATTGTAGTACAAATCAATTAAGCAGTAGTTCAACTTTTTAGAATGGGGAAAAGACAAGGATGGAGCTGTGTCTCTCTCTGGGAAGGGCAGAGATACATATTTGGTTCAAGGGCCTGAAGTTCCTCTCTTTGTCTAAAATAAAAGCTCAAAGTCTCATGAGCTTTAGGAAAGCCACGCAAGTAAAGAACACCAAAATGAAGAAAAGTAGCACTCCTTTGTATTCCCTTGTACTAGTCAAGATCCCATCCAATAGAGATGTCTCCAAATATCACTAAGACACATGTACGTTTTTATAAAGTCCAGTTTAATCTCATGGTTGAGACTTGCCAAGCAATGAAAGCACTAAAGGCAATAGCCTACAGCAGCAGCGGCACTCCATAAAAACAATACCTATAAGGGTCTATCAAGGGAAACATAACATTCATGCATGGCCTACACCACACTCTGATGGATTATTTCTCTCTCCCATTCCCTCTCTTACTCTCATCCACTTAAAATAAAATAAACACAGATGTAGCATGTGTTGGGCATAATTTTTCTAAGATAGATAAACACACATACACCATATGCTTTTTTTTTTAAGGATTCAGATCGGAGAAAATGTGGAGGATCTCTGCTCAAGACTTTGGAGAAACAATACCAATCCAAGCTGAAAAGGCTGGATGTGAAAACAACGGTTTCGTGTGAGATAATGCAGCTTTCTCCATTCCCACAGAGGGTGAGAGGAGAGGTAGGACAGTGCGTCTGGAGGACACTGTGTTCAGGAAAGCTAGTGCAGAGTTTTAAGGAAACAAAAATCTTAATCATCTCTTTTAAAATGCTACAATGCTTCTCTATTCCAGGTGTGGTCATCTGCGTATATACATTCCCAATAATGAAACTTGACAGGCAGTAAAACCAGTGCTACAGCTGTAGGGTGAGGCCAGATAGTGTACGTGTATTTGTCTCTGTTGTGCATATACAGAAACCTGCAGTTCTGCTTTCACGACCCAACTATTCCTAAAGTTAACTGATGTCTCTCCTCTCAAATGACTTCAGCATGAACAGGACCATACATTTTGTTGGCTTCCAAATCAAAAGCAGATCTATAAGGTAGTTAGGGAGATGGCACCGATAGAGACTTCATGTCAGATGAGATCAAAAGATTTGTTTTGTAATTCTGTTGGCTATCCTCTGTGCGTATGCTTTAAGGCAGTGTTTCCCAACCAGTAGCATCAGCAGGAGTTCGGCAGGAGGGGAAAGAAAGGGTATATTGGAGGTTTTTCCGCGGCACACCAGGTGATCGTTCACGGCACACTAGTGTGCCACGGCACATTGGTTGGGAAACACTGCTTTAGGGAATTATAAGGAGTTTACAGCAAGCAACCATTTCTGGACATTGGACACATTCAAGGTTCACAAATGTACTGCTGCTTAGTTGTAATTACACTTTAATATGTTTATACATGTTCTAAGATATATCAACTTAACGTAACATTTATCAGCACAGATGTTTTAGAACTCTGAAGAGAAGAAAAGCTAATTATAACTTTCGAAGTGCACCTTTTAAAAAACAGAACAGTGGTCCGTGGCATTTGCTTACACACTGCCGCTTCTGCACGCTACAGATGGAATGTATTCAGAGCCTTACCATAGTGAGATGTGATCAGAAAGCTTCTCTGCTCTTGATAAAATACTGTACCTTCTAAGTCAGTGATTCTCAACCTATGGGTCCCCAGATGTTTTGGCCTTCAATTCCCAGAAATCCTAACAGCTGGTAAACTGATTGGGATTTCTGGGAGTGTTAGGCCAAAACACCTGGGGATCCACAGATTGAGAACCACTGCTCTAGGTTCTCAGCAAGTCCAAAGTTTTATTTCCAGAAACACATAATCCCTTTCACTCATGCTTGCCTACCTTCCCATTGAGATAGGTGGCTGTTCCACTGGTTTCAACAAGTGGTGCAACCATGAAATGGTCAGAGCTTGCAAAAGTTATTTCTTTGTACCACAACACCTGGAAACATGCTGGCTGGTGTATGTGGGGAGCTTAATCCAACAAGGCGAATGTCCAAGCTTTGATATTTTTACACAAGCCATTTTCTCTTCAGACAGCCTTCTCCATGCTTTCATCCATCCATACTTCTCCTGGAAAGGGAATTCCACCATGCCCCTCATTAACTACTGACAAAAGGGTAAGAAAAACCATTATTGTCATTCTTCATCCTTTTTTCTACATCTTATAAACATGCCCTGGATAAACCTGGAGGTAAAAAAGAAGTTCTTGATTTAGGCACAAAAAAATGGAGAAACTCAACTTGTACTCTCATGTAGAAAATGCCACCATGTCCCTCATATTATGTTCATCTGAGTTTCTCTGAAATCAGAGAAATATTCCACATTCTTATTAACATGAAAATCAAGATGCCTTTGCAAACAGCAGAATAGCATTGTTGCTCTCGCTGTGTTCAACATTATTTACTGTAGTATTTCAAATTCTCCCATATCACCAGGTTGGATCTTGTAGGCAGAAGTACAGGCACCAAAGTGCACTCCCATGCCCCTAACAACATGCCTTATCTACATTTGTGTGTGTATACGCACAGTCAAATCAATTTCTGCTGCACCTGGGAAAAATATGGCTCAGGACTGTAACGTTGTGACTTGGACATTTAAACTCTAGTCTAGGAGATGGTGTGTAGCATTTTTAATTCAGTCAGCTCACGGAAGGTATCAAGCTCCCAGTTTTAATTCTCTGACTCATATGTGAATTGGTACAGGAACATCTTTATAAATCAGTGCTTACATTCATTTCTTGTCATTTACCTTCATCATACTGCAAACTAAAGGGTAGCTTAAAAATAAACAGCTCCTGAACAAACAACAACCACGCTGCTTGAGATAGAGAGAAATCCTGCTACAATGACTTCCAATAAAAACAGCACATATTTTTAAATATATATATATATATATATATATAGAGAGAGAGAGAGAGAGAGAGAGAGAGAGAGAGAGAGCGCTAATATGGTTATTTGCAGCTTATTGTGACTGTTCCGTCTATCAATCCTTGCAGCTGCTACCCAACCTGGGCTTGATACTGCAGAAAGAAAAATGATCCAAACAGTGAATTCGGGAAGGAATTAATAGGAGCAGTGGGTCCAGTCCTGCTGCAGCATCTCTAATGCCATCAACCTCTGAAAGTATAGGTAGTTTACATGGCTATCTGTGCAGATCCAAATAGCAATTAATATACAAGCTTAGTAGTTAGCACTAGATTATTCAAAATGATGGAGAAACAAATGCTAAGGGAATAGGACAAAAAAGAGGTGCTTATTGGCAAGACCAAACATCAAAATAGGCTATAGCTCAATTGCACCAACATTTCTTATGCTAACCCATCTGTCTGGCACATTACATTGGGCTTCATAAATCTCTGCATAACAAGGGGAGGTCAAAACCTACAAGCTTCTGATACAGTTGTCAACTGGAATCCCAGAGAATGGGACATTGAGAAATCAACAGGAAGGCTATGGAATGTGGAAAGAAACAGAACTGCATCTAATATAAGTTACTGAGATGATTGTCATCTATGAAGAATGAGACTCTGGAAGAGAGTAACTTTGGCCAAGGTAAGCAGGATTGATTTGTAAGTTTTCTCTTGGCATTTCACTTGCACACTTTTGTCAAGGTGGGCACCAAACCCAAATAGATGTATTCCTATCAATTAATACTGACAATCTACAGAGTAAAATACTATTGGAATTGAGAAGTAGGTATTTCAGAGTAATACATGTTTAACAATAACATTATTATAGTTCCCACAGTGACACCTCCACCTCAATCTCATCCGCCAGGGAAGAGAAGGGAAGGGAATCCATAGGTATTATTCAATCTGCCTCCCACTTCTCCCATCCAGAATCACAGACCTCCTCTGAGGTTGGTAAAAACAACTTGTGGAAGTCTCTAGTCTTTGACCATTCTTGGGAATTGTCATTTTGTTCCGAAGCATAACCCCCTCTGCGACTGTCCCTGACAAATCACTGGAAATGGGGCTTGTAGAAGGGCTCAGTGAGGGGCTTCTTATGGGTGAAAGCAACACTCTAGAATCTGCAGAAGAAGAGGGATGGTCCATGATGGGGAATGGTGGGCTAAACAGGATAAGACTCTGTGGTCTGCCTGGCCTTGATCTGTAGGATGGCTTGGAAACTCCTGAAGGTCTCTCCATTTTTGAGGACTGTGGATTATCTCCTGTAGTCTCTCCTTCAGAGGTACGCTTTCGACGGAGGACTGGTGCATCCTGTGTGGAATTATGATTGGAGAAGGATGGTTCTACCTTTCTGATTGCTGGAGAGTCCACAAAGGTTGCAGTATTGTTTTCCTTCCCCTTCCTATCTACAGATGGGCTCTTTGGAGACTGGAGCTGGCTCTGAGCATTTTGATTTGACTTGCATTGGCTTTCACCGGCTTCTACTTCTTTATCCTCAGATGTCAACTGGGTCCTACAATTGGGGTTCTGTGTTTGCAGGGGCAGGGGGACCTGGGTGTACTGGATCTTAGGTGGAATAACTGGCACAGCTCTAGCCTGGCACATCTTAACCATGAAAGAGGTTCTCACTGCTGAGACGCTCACTGGAGCAGAGTTACGGCGGCCAGAGGTTGCATGAGCCATCATTATGTAATCGAGTTCTTGGGGATCAAAATGAGAACCCCAAAGGTCAGTTTTACTCTTGCTTGGGCAAGTAACAGGAAGTGATGGCACAGAATCACTAGTCTTAACTTCCTTTTGCCCACAGAGGAAATGTCTGGGAGGGGTGGGCACAGAAAGACTCTCGAAGTTAAAAAAGCTAGCAGCTGGAAGGACAGAATCCAGGTTCAGGGAAGAGGGCCTTGGTCTCTCTCTCCGTGGGATGTCTTCATTTTTAGTGCCCTGTGGCTCTTCAACACCGTCCTTCATTGCAGAAGTTGCAGAGATGTCAGCCTGTTGAACAAAGGTTGTGCCTTTCAATGGCCCACTTGGATCAAATAAACTATCCCCAGTACTACATTGAGACAAGGAGGACTCAATACGGTTCATGAGCTCTTGGTTTTCTTTATCCTCATGCACTTCCTTCTCACCTGATTCTTGGTAACCAATGAATTGGTGGAATGGCAATTCAACAGCTGCAAAATCAGTTTCCTGGCACAGAGGTTTCTGTATTCTCTCAACCAGTTTAGAAGACTCATGTGAAAGATTTAGCCAGGCTTCTACTCTTCCAGTTTCTCTCTCCTGTATCTCCGAAGGTTCCTTCCTCCCTGATTGAGTGTTACTACACAAATGCTCCTCATTGGCACTTATAAAAGGCACTGGGGTACCCCAGTGTCTCTTCACAAAGTCTTTACTGTCTAAGGAAAAGCTACGACTGAAAAATGGCTTCTTGAAGTGCATCCGGGCCTTTCCTTGACTCTGTGGTTCGAACTCTGAAAGAGCCTTTTCTTGAGTGCCCTTAAAGGTAGGGGAATGAAGAGGACTTGTAACCCACTGGTGTTCTTCCCATGGCTCCACTAGCTCTAAGTTCTGGACATGATTCACACATGAATCGTCATCCAGTTGATCCTGGGCTTGATCACTTAGACTGCTCTCCTTCAGCTGATGAGATCCAACACCAGTTAAGATCTTTGAATTGGCCAGATCTCCTCTCTTTGAAAATTCTTTATCACTTTCTTCTGCCTTGGTCACAGCTGATCCTTGCTTCTTCTTTTGAAGAATCCATCTGATACTTTTCCACTCTGGATCATCTAATAGTTCATCTCTCAAAAGAGCTGGTCTGTCTAGTGGTTTTGATGGAAGCTTATGTTCTTGGGGCAGAACTGAAAAGTCACTCTTGGCATCCTCACCTTTCAAGCAATCCTTTGGACAAGGTATCTCACAAGGTGTATTTTCCAGTTTTGGTACGATAGAAGAAGCACCACTCTGCTTTCTGAACAGTTCAGGATTACAAACCATTGAGTCCTTTGGTCCTTTGGAGGAATTTCCAAACAAAGGAAAGTGAGATGTGGCTGATGTTGTTTCAACTATGCTATCTTCTTTCAGTGGCGTGAGAGGCAGCACTGGACCACTGTTTGCTTCTGAGGGTAAAGTAATTATAAGACTAGATTTGGATTCCTGTAGTTTGACTTTTTCAGGAGCAGTTGCAGTGAATAGCAACTCCTCTTCAGATTCAACAATTTTTAGTTCTTGTTGAACATCTTGCCACGGTGACTCCAATGCAGCCCTTGAATGCTCATCAGATGCCTGGAAAGGGGGCAAGAAGGAAGAAGAAAGAGCATTATCAAGACTACGTTCTCTTTACCAATTTGTTCTCTTCTTGTTTCCAACCACCCACATAATTTTTCATGTTGCAGTAATTGTGCGGTAATTAAGTTTATCTATGCAGGTGAATATATATATGCATGCACAGAAGACAAACGCAGAAAATTTCAAACCTTGTCCAATATATATCTATGCTTCTTAGCTAAAAGGATTGCGAAAGAATGAAAAATCTGTGTTAAAGAATAGCAGCTAAGCATATGCTTCGTTGAAAGCATGAAAAACAAATTTCCTCGAGGCACTCCATTATACTTTCCCATTACAAATACTATGCATTACATATTGTGCTAAGTAAACACTGATAAATGAAAGCTTGCTTCCACTGAAGGTAACAATCTTAACTACTCATCTCTGCTGCTCCATTTCAAACAAAATGTTACAAATTCAGCACACATTTGTGAATTATGGAGCAATGTAAGTAGCTGCATAACCAAAGTTTTATTAAAATGTTAATAAACTGGGATATCATATCAGATGCTGGGCATGAGCAGTGTAGAACATAAGTCCTACCAATGAATGTGGAGTCCATTGTGCAGTTGGCCTATGCAAGTAGTCTTTGAAATGATATACATGGTTTATCTTTTTCTATAATTGCAGAGGCAATTCCATGCTGGGGCTGTAGTCTGCTCTGTGTGGTTATATGTTGTTGGGAGAGTAGGCTTATTAACAAAAGACCCTCATAAAGGTAATTTATCAGCAGAAGCATGACCCAGCACCAGTAGCCAAAAGTTATAAAAAGAACAAAAACACACAGACCAATGTTATTTCTTCCATAGGAGGCTTTTCTTTATAGCAAAATAATATGGTTGCACTATTTACAAGAACAAAGTTTCCATAACAGGAACAAAGTTCTTTATACTTCCTTATTTGCTTCCATACTGGGCTTCTTTTTCATGCAGATAAACAGCTTCACTCTCACAGAGCCTCTTCTCACACCGAAGTTACACAGGAGCTTCACACACTAGTTTTTTTCACACAGCAGCCTTCACACATGGTGGTCTTCAACCTGGGGCTTCTCTCACTGAAGCTTTTCACACTAGGCCTACTCACACCAAGGACTACTAACACTGAGGTTTACCTCACACTGAGGCCTCTCTCAGACAGAAGCCTCTTCATACAGAGGGCAACTAACAGTGAGGTGTACTAAGCTATAGGCACAACTACTTATATTGAACTTCAGCTGTTGCTGAGTCATTGCATCCATTTAATCTTTTCAGTGCTTGACTCACAGTGCTTTAATTGTTGTAATTAAAAATACCTGTTAATTTTTAATAGTTTTCACATATGTCAGTGTTATAGTAGAGCCTGAGGCTCTTGTTGCTCCTGGTAGTAGATACTTGGGTGGGGCTGATTCTTCAGCATGTAGCAGTAGTATGGAACTGGGTGGAGCCGATGAGAGCTATTCTATGCCTCAAAGGGGAAGCAAAAGGCTTACTCGAGAACAAAGTGCAGAGGAGATCTCTCAGTGCAAAAGAATAAGACAAATACTTACAGAGCCTACTGATGAGGAGGGTTTTGAGGGCTTCCCTGGGGAGGATGGGAGTCAGAGTGAAGGGAATTCTTCGGATGAAGAGCTGGATTGGGCCAGGGTGAGGGAGGTCCAGGCTGTTTGTGAGGAACCCACAAGCAGTGACACTTTTTTAGGGTTCTCTGATGTTACAGAACAGCCCTCATGCCATCCTAATAACTTTTGGGGAGATCTAAGTCTTGACAGAAGATGGTACAATTGGAGAGGGTCTGCAGCTGCGGGGACAATAGCAGCTGAGCCTGTTAATGAAGAGGCGTTGTCAAGCTCAGGTGGTTCCGAAGTGGAAGACTAATAAATTGTGGGCTTGGAGATGTTTCATTTTGCAGCAGGAAAGGTGTTACTGAGGGCCCTACCACACAGCCTTAAAATCTGGGTGTGTCTCCCGCCCTCAGATTAGCCTGAGGTGTGTAAATGACACCAGAGGCTAATCCAGTTTAACCTAGAGAAAACCTGGATTTCCACGTTTACTCTGGGTTACAAAAATCCCTGGGAAGTTATCCCAAGGGTCAATCTCCACAGCCATCTTTAGGTTCTGGTAACCCTAGGCAGCAGGATGGCAGTATCACCCTCACATCCCAGCCTCTGGTAAACTTACAGGTCTGTTTGCAGGTCACTAAGGGAGGTTTACCAAATAAATGGGGGGCTGGGGGTGATACCTCCAGAACAGTCTCAGATCACCACCCTGCCAAAATGGTGGGTGTTTGGCTGCAAACCCAAGAAAATCTTTCATTTAAAATGTAAGTTCCACTTGGGTCTTATTCCTGTGTGGAAGAGCCCTGATTGATCCAATATGTCTATTGTAGCTGGAGTTAGCAACTAAACTTAGGCACTTGTAGTACTGAAATATGGGAATCTGTCTTCTAGATCTAAATCATTGGATCATTGAGCCCAGTTCTATTAGCACTGATTGACAACAATTGTCTAGGACAGCAAGTCTCTAGGATAGGTCAATCCCTGGAAACACCAGGAATTGATTTATACAACTTCCATCTGCAAAGTCCATGGTCTATAACTGTGTTACAGCTCCTTCATGGATCATTGAGCTGGCATTTAATGTTTCCTTCTTACCAGTTCCTGTAGGTGCAAGGTGTCTTCCACTTTGTCTCTCAGAAGTTCCTGTTGCTGGCAACCTTGCTCTGGATGATCCTCAACTCCAAGCTGGCCATGTCTTGCTTCACCTTCCTCCTGCTGGTCTCCTGGAATCTTGATCAGTGGCCTTGGTTCCAGGCTCTGTTTTGGCTGGGGAGCTTGGCTGCCACTTCGCCAACCACTCTTTGTCTCTTGGGTTTTTGTGGCAGGTTGTGCATCCCCCATAGGCTCTGGCTTCTTAGCTATTGCAAGTACCTCCGCAGCAGAATCTGGACAAGAAGCAAAATGGGAGTTAAGTAGACAGACCCACTTTTCCATATCTTCTGGATATTTCAGCTAATTCTGGGGTGATCCTCCCAGCTCTCATATTGTTTTTGCATTTCTCCCTTAAAGGGAAAAGACAACAGAAGCAAAAATGACTGTTTCCAAAATGAGAGTAACAGCTTTGATTCCTCTAGCCAATTATTGACTACACTGAGGACGAAGTTTTCATGGGATCTTTCTTAGCCCAACTTGAAAATGCCAGGGGTTGTAGAGTTTGCTCTACCTTGAGCATTGACCCTTCCTACACCTAGCATCAGAAGACTGCAAGAAGCAGTGTGCAAGCTAGTCTACTTATGATTTTAGAATTAGCTCTTATTTTTACCATCTCATCATGCTGATCCAAATGCCAAGGACCAAATCAGCTATCTCACATGGGCTAACATGTAATATTAACCTCAATAATCATCATCATCATCTTTATTTATAACCCGCCACCATCTCCCCAAAGGAGACTCAGGACGGCTAACATGAGGCCAAGCCCAAAAACAATACAACACAATAAAACACAAAACAGCAAGGAAAAAAATCATAACAAAATATATAAAATGACAAATAAATAAGCAGTACAATCTCACATAGTAAAATCAACACAACGGGCGGGGCAGATGTATGGAACAAAATGTTAGGAGGTTAAAACTCTGAGTGTGATAGGAGCACAAGTGTATTTGTAAAAAAGGAGCCCAAGAAAGGAGGAGCAGAGGGGTTTAATCTTTATAAAGGGGGAACTACTTTATCATGAGGGCAAATTATAGGTTGAAACAAACGATGGGTTAAATGGTCACCCAACTATACTTGATCTTAGCCAAAAAGGCCAGGAATCCCACATCAGAACAATATGTTTTAAGTGTGGCCAAGGTCCAAAAATAATATGTAAAACAGCTCTGTTTTTAAGTAAAGCAATATGTCTGAGAACCACATACGTGGGGCTGATTAGGGTAAATTGTAGGGGTGATGTGACAACACGATGTATATATTCAGTTTTATCATATTTATTTACTATATTGTTATAAGTGTTTTATTTACTATATAGAGTGTAATCAAGTTTTATCAAGCCTTTTTGTTTGGTTTGGTATTGTGATATGGCCTAAGGGCTAATCAATAAAATTTATTATGACTACTATTAGCCCCAACTGGCTTTAAAAATAAAAGTAATAAGCTGCTTCAGGAGGGAGCAGCTTAATGCAGTGTTGTGGATGCATGGAAAGCATGGTGTTCTTTTGTATATTTTTATTACATGCATTGTCAATTTGCTTTATATTATTTTGTGTTTTCTATTCACATTTTATCTGGATGATTTACTTTGCAATTGTATTGTATCCTTTTGTGAATTCTTATTGCTCCTTGCCTGTGTGTGTATGGATACAAACATATATTTTAGACTCTACATCTCTGGCAGGATCCATAGTTTTTCTTATTTTGTTGTACAGTGCCATGTACATTTGATGATGCCATAATAATAATAATACTGTTTGCTTGTGACAAAGGACTGACGGGATCACAAGCCTGAAAAAGTTACAGAAAATGAACACGTCAAACTACTCTGGGACTTCTGAATTCAGACTGACAGAGTTTTGGAGCACAATACTCCTGACCTCATGATCATGGTAAATAACAAAGTATGGATCATCTGTATTGCAATCCCAGGTGACAGCAGAATTGAAGAGAAACAACCGGAAAAGCTAACATGATACGAGGATTTAAAGATTGAACTGTGTGCCAGTAGTGATTGGCACACAGGGTGCAGTGCCTAAAAATGTTGGCCTGTACTTAAACATAATCGGCGCTGACAAAATTGCCATCTGTCAGCTATTTGGATTTGCACACATAATTTGACGATACATCACACAGACCTAGACACTTGGGAAGTGGTCAATGTTTGATCCAATACAATAGCCATCTTGTTTGCTGTGTAGTAATCTTGTTGTGTTTCAAATAATAATCCTTGTCTTTGCAAACTGTTTCGTTACCTCAATTTGTCCCTTCTGAGTCTGCTTTGTCTCTTTTCTTTCAAAAGTATATCCTTGCATCTCCTTGGGAGCTAAGTCACACCTAAATGGACAAATGACTTGGCCACGGTGGCCAAGTCATTACTGCCCAAATAGACTATTTATTTATTTATTTACTATTTTTATATGCCGCAACGCTCTTTACGTGGGGTTGCCTCTGAAGACTGCTCGGAAGCTGCAATTAGTCCAGTATTTGGTAGCCAGGTTACTAACAGGAGCGGGGTACAGGGAGCATACCACCCCCTCGCTGCGCTAGCTCCATTGGCTGCCAATAAGCTTCCAAGCACAATTCAAAGTGCTGGTTTTAACCTACAAAACCCTATACAGTTTTGGCCCAGTTTACCTGTCCGAACGGATACTCCCCTACAAACCATCTAGAACTTTGCAAGCACGGCTGGTGGGGACGAGAGACAGGGCCTTCTCTGTGGTCGCCCCTTGGCTGTGGAACTCTCTACCAAGTGATGCTAGATCTGGCCCCTCTCTGTTGTCCTTTAGGAGGCTGGTGAAGACTTTGATATGGAACCAAGCCTTCCCAGAATAGGCTGAGATTGGCTACTGTCTGAATGTATGACCATGTTTACAGATTGAGTGGAATTGTTTTAATTTTATGGTTTTATGCTGGGTTTTATGTATTTTAATATGGTGTTCTAGTTGTTTTTAAATTGTATAGCATTGAATCTTTGCTGTAATGCTGGTCTGAGTCCCTCGATAGAGATGAGAAGGTTGGGGTAAAAAAGTTTTAAATAAATAAATAAGTCCTCCATCCCATGCTCTCAATAATCTCTAAGCTTACCTGGTGCTACAACTTTGGACTCGAGCTTCTTTTCCTCTTTGACTGTGATCTGCTCTAACCTGGAATTATTATCTCCCCCGGTGGTTGCGGAAATAGCACTGTCCTGCCCCAAGAAAGAAGATTCTTGTAGGCTAGGAAAAGCAGGCTTATCTTTAGCTGGTGAGCGGCAGGGGGTGCTGTTGATACTGATGACAGCAGAGACTCGAAGAGGTACAGAGACGGCAAAGGGCTCTGATATATTCAAAGCTTTCCGTTGGTGCCGGGGAGAGGCTTCCAGGGGGAAGAGAGTCCCATGGAATCCTGATTTGGCTGTCCCGTCATTGGAAGTATAGAACATGCGGCACATTTTTGGGGAGGTTTGCTCACTCTCGGGGTCTTCTACAGCCCGGAACACTTTCAGCTGTTCTGGAAGAGGTCTCACTTGGATAGGATGAGAAATATTGTTCTCTCCACTGTCTTCTGCCCCTCCTTCTGCTCCTTTCACATCCTCCTTTGGATCCCACTCTGCTTCCTGTTTGTTGACATCAGGTGAATTGCTTAGACCTCCCATCCGTGGTTTCATCATTGGAACAAAGAAGCCTCCAGCCATGACCGAACGCTTGAAATGGCCTTTTTCATCTTCTAAGGAAAGAAAGAAGAAAAGCTGGAGAATCTTGCCAGTGGTACATAATATCCTGCTATTTCAAGGGAAAAAAGAATGAGCCACCACCAAGTCAACACACTAATCCAACTACAGAAAGTGCATTAAAGTGTGAGAGAAATTGAGATCAGCTACTATGGCTTATGGTGGCAACTCAATCCTTTGATTCTAGGAACTGAAACATACTGTGTGCACAGAAACATGTCTCTCTCCTTAGAATAGAAATATTTGAAAATCAAATAAACAATCCAATGAATACTAACAAAGATACACCTATATACAAAAATAGGTCCCCCAAGGGGCTATTCTCTCTCCTCTATTATTTAACATCTACATGCACCCACTGGCCCAACTGGTGTGTAGCTTTGGTCTGGAGTGTCATCAGTATGCTGATGACACCCAGCTGGTGCTGACGATGGAAGGCCGGCCGGACTCTGTACCCGATTATTTCCATCAGTGCCTTGAAGCCGTGACTAGGTGGCTACGGGCCAGCAGGTTGAAGGTGAACCCGTCGAAGAAGGAGGTCTTGTGGCTGGGTCGCCCTGGGGGGGGGGGGGGGTGCGAGCTCCAGCTGCCAATAATGGACTGGGAGGTGGTTAGCCCGTTGGCCCTGGTTAAAAGCCTGGGGGACCCTCTGCTGACGATGGAGGCTCAGGTCTTCACCGTGAGCAGAGCGGCGTTTTCCTTTCCAGTGACGACCTAGCCACAGTAATCCAGGCCACGGTCATCTCGAGACTGGACTACTGTAACGTCCTTTACATTGGCCTGCCTCTGTCGGTAATCCGGAAACTTAAGCTGGTGCAAAACGCTGCGGCTCGACTACTGGTTGGTGCGGCACTATTGTGCCACATCACTCTAGTCCTACAGCGATTGCACTGGCTCCCCATCGAGTACAGGATTGCCTTCAAAGTGCTGGTGTTAACCTTTAAGGCCTTGCATGGCCTGGGGCCAATGTACCTGAAGGACCGCCTATCCCTGCACATTCCCCAGAGACCACTACGGTCCATGGATCAAAACCTATTGGAGGTTCCATCACTTAAGATCTGCCGCCTGTCCTCGACGTGGCAGCGTACTTTCTCTGTAGTAGCGCCTACCCTTTGGAACGCCCTCCCAGAGGAGGCTCGAGCAATAACTGATGCCTCAATCTGTTTTATTATGTTTTTAACTATGTTGTGATTATGTTGTTCACTGGTGTGAACCACCCTGAGCCTCTTTGGGAAGGGTGGTATATAAATTGAAATAATAAATAAATAAATAAATAAATAAAAATCTGCATAAATCACAGAGACAGTCGGCACCAGCATACATGTACATGCCTAGGCCTAAATTCTGTTGCTAGTCCTGAGCAGATCATTCAATCAATGGGATTTCCCTGTCTTGATTCACCATTGTGTGAATACGTCTACTCTAGTTTTGACTATCTAACAGGATGCCAGCCTTTTATTTATTTACTATATTTATATACTGCCTTTCTCACCCCGGTGGTAGTGGTGGAAGCTCAAGGTGGCTTACAACATACTAATGGCAAAAATTCAATGCCAACATACATGTAGACAGAAAAAATAATAACTAAAGACTAACAAATAACTATAAATTAAAATAATTAAAACCATTAAACATGAGAAATAAACAACATTTAAGCATGAAAAACATGAAAAACATCCTAGTAGAAATATTAAAATCACATGAACCAAAAAAGCCTTAGTGAGAATGTACTTTGACTGCTATGTTTAATACAAATAGATCAAGTCTCACCTTCTACTGGTATTGAACACAGTGAGTCCATACTTTTAGCAGGTCGAATGGTTACTTTTTCTGGAAAAGAAATCATAGAATCATTGAGTTGAAAGAGACCTCGTGGGCCATCTAGTCCAACCCCCTGCCAAGAAGCAGGAAAATCACATTCAAAGCACCCCCAACAGATGGCCATCCAGCCTCTCTTTAAAAACCTCCAAAGATGTAGTAAAGGAGTTAGTTTAATATGATGACATCTGGAAAGATTAAAACATAAACACAAAAACTATATTGTGACATGAAACTGAATGATGCAAATGTAACTCAGAGCAGCCTCATCTATGGTTTGAAACTGAACATGTCCAAACAAGGGAGGTACAAATATTTTCCCTTTATTTTTGCAAAACCCTTTTTTTTAACCTCACAGAAAAAGGTCATTACATGTTCAGTACCTTTATGGAGATAAACTGATTTGCAGATTAAGTATGAAAACTCCAGAATACCTATTATTCATTTATCTGCAGCTGGTAACATTCATAGGTAGGTTGAAGGTGAATCCGGCCAAGACGGAGATCCTGTGGCTGGGTCGTCCGGGCACTGGAGAGGTTCGGCTTCCTACCCTGGACGGCATGACGCTATGTCCGTCGTCATCTGTTAAGAGCCTCGGTGTCACACTAGACTCTCAACTGTCGATGGAGACACATATCTCCACCGTCAGTAGAGTAGCGTTTTTCGTCTCCGCCAGGCAAGGAAGCTGGCCCCTTATCTGTCCCGCCACGACCTAGCCACAGTGGTCCAAGCCACGGTCATCTCAAGGATGGACTACTGTAACACTCTCTACATTGGCCTTCCTTTGTCGGTGATCCGGAAACTTACGCTGGTGCAGAACGCTGCAGCTCAGCTGCTGGCAGGCGTTCCAACATGCTGCCATATTACTCCCATCTTATGCGAACTGCACTGGCTCACTTTGATTACCTTCAAAGTGATGGTTCTGACCTTTAAGGCCTTGAATGGTCTGGGGCCAGTGTACTTAAGGGACCGTCTCACCCTATATTGTCCCACCAGACCACTGCACTCAGAGTCACACAACCTTCTCGCAATCCCAAGTTGTAAAACCTATCACTTGACTTCAACACGGAGGAGGGCTTTCCGTGTCATCGCTCCAACACTTTGGAACATGCTCCCTCCAGAAGTTTGTGCCCTGACTGGCTTTCTGGCTTTCTGGAAGGCTTGCAAGACCTTATTGTTTGAACAGGTGTTCGGTCCTTAAAACTGCAGGCCCTCTGCAGTTATAACTGGTTTAGAATCAGGCCTCTGATGCCTACTGTCATACGTTGTCGGGTTGCTTGTATTGCTTGTATGATTTTTATGTATTCACATATGTTTTTAATTGTGTTTTTAACTGTGTTTTTACTGTGTTTTTTACTGTGTGGAAGTCGCCCGAGCGACGGGAGTGGCGACGGACAAATCCAAATAAAATAAAAAATAAAAAATATTTTTGTTGTGGCCAGACTCAAATCTTGTAGTCGTTTGTTCTCTTTCTCTCTCCCTCTTTCTCAGTCTTGCTCTTTGGTTTGACTCCAAAGGATATTGTAGGAAAGTTAACAACTTTGGATATGATTCTGATTTTCTCCTGAGTAGAACTCCAACGGGAAATACAAGTCATATTAAAACCGCATTCCCAGTATGACTTCTCCTCGATAAAAGGAATGCTAGAGACATATTCTTAGTAAGAGAGCTCTGGGCAGATGTACTTGACCTCTGTATGTGCTTGTATCTTGATTCTAGCTAGTCATGGAGAAACAAGTATTCCCACAATACAATGGGAAGTATTCACAGCAGGCAGCTTGTATACTTTTAGCTATAACCGCTTTTCATTGTACTCCCAATGACGCTCCATATGATGCAAGAGGTTAAATATGTGATCACCATCTTGTTCTCTTCAACAGTCTTTCATGCTGCTTCTAAGTTCTCATACTTTATTAGCGTGAAATGTCTTTTGCAAGACATTGGAACATTTTGTAATACTCGAAGGAAGGGCAACAAGACTGCACTGACGGAGGGAAGACAAGTCTCATCAACAGAGATTGCAAACAGTCCTTACCAGAGAGCTTTTGCCCTCGCACGAACACACTCCCATTTCGGCTCAGTTTAGTCTTGGCTTCTGAACCAGATCGGCCCAAGTTGAAAATTGATTTCCATTTCTTGGATTTTGTAGATAACTTTCTTCTGGAAAGAGAAATTGAAAAGAGATCAACAAATGCAGCTCTGCTTAATTGCAAGGATGAAATCATTATCCTCATTTCTCTTATCTTCCTCTGTTTAAACGCATGGTTGACTGATTTTAAAATACTATTAATTGCAAGACCCTTCCCCACCAAGGCCTAATTGTGGAGCTGTATAACATTGGGTGGGCAACCCATAAGATCATATATGGATATGGCATATGGCTGATAGGCTCATGATAGCTTCCCACTCATCTTTGGGAGCATGGATTCTCACCTCTGATCCATTTGACTGTCCATCAATCCATCTACAAAAAGCTGAAATGTGACTCCTAGAGCCCACCAGAAATGGGGATTCTCCTCTTTAAAATGGCTTGTTTTTGAAACTGAGAATGAACTTTTCAGAGGAGAAGAATGACAAATTTGGAGATTGGGAATAAGTCCCCAAGGCCTTTTTAAAGGGCAATGGCTGCCATGCTGAAACCCCACCCCTCCTCACATGGTTTCCCCTTGTAATAATAAGGCTGGAGCCATCATTCTATGTGTTACTGCTTAAAATTGCTACTTATGCAGAATTGTAATTTACAGGATGCTATTTGTTTGTCACCTTGAAGAAGTTACTGTTTAATGAAACGGGCCACAGGCCTTTGACTATACAAACCCGTCAGTGCTTACAATTGTGCTTCCCCTTCCCTACGGGGACAGGACGCCAGTCCTGTGGGAAGCGAGAATACCTTGGCATTAGCCCATTTGGGCAGCTCCAATACAGAAAAGCTTCCAGGCTCTTATGGTGTGTGGACCTTTATTTCATTATACTGAACGCTTTAGTCCCCTGATCCCATTGTGGAGCTGTGGATTACAAACCCTCCCTTCCATTTGATTGCATCATCACCTGGGCTCCCGTGGCAACACGTTGGTATACAGACGCCCCTGTGGCATTTGCCAGATGGATCCCTTGTCCAGAGTCTACTTACACCATGTTGTATTACAAACCGACCCTTTGGAGAACCACCCTCCCTCTCATTGTATTGCATTATCATGTGCATTCCCGTGGCAATAGGCTTAATTTACGGTTTGGAGCACTGACACCCCTGCGGCATTCGCCAGACTTCTCCCTGGGTGTTTGCTACACCATGTTGCTGGGATACAACGCATTGGTGTGCTGACGCCTCAGTGCCTCCACGCTCCGCTGCGTCACACAGCCGCGATGTCTGGATTGTCTTGACGCACGTCACCACGTTGAGTGGAGATTGGCCATGCCCACACGCACTTCCAGGTTCCACAGAGCATTGCAGACGTAGCCCTTTGGAACCCCAATGATACAGTCATACGGAGAGGATAGTTCCTGTTTACATTTCTCCTGGGTAGGTGCTGGGCTTTCCGGCACAGTGTACATTTGAGGATTTTCCAGCGGGACTTATTACTTATCTATATGACTATTACTTTGGAGCACACACACTAATTGCTTCCTGACTGTTGTTATTGTGGTAGCTGACCTTGTTACGGTATTGTGTTACATTGTGTATACTTCAAGCCTACAGTTTTGAGTTGTTTCCAGACTGGAGGCAAGCATCCCAGCATGCAAGCTGCTCCTTGCCTCCAAACACTGGGCCTTTTCCAATTCACTTCCTAAGTCGGAACAAAAATGACGACAATGGCTTCGAAATGGCAAAGATACTTCCGAGTTAAATTGCTTCGAAATCACATCAAAAGGGAATTTGATCTGAATTTGATCCGAATTACGAAGATTCCGACTGGACCTAACCATGCCTACTAGATCAGTCTTTCTCAACCAGTGTGCCGTGGCACACTAGTGTGCCGTGACGGACCTCCTGCTGTGCCGTGAGAAAAGCTCTCTGCCCCCCTTCCTCCCCCCTCCTGCCGAACTCCTGCTGCTTGGGGGAGGAGGAAGGGCCGGGCAGTGGCGAAGAAAAAGAAGGGACCGGAGCGCCGCCTCCTTCAGCCGTTTCCCCAGCCAGCCTCCAATCCGCCATGACTCCCACCATGACTCTCGCCCCTCGCTCGCTGAAGCTGCGTGGAGGAGCCCCGCCCACTGAAGCCCATCCACCGCTCATGCTCCTCCTGTGTAGGAGAGCTGAAGCTGGGGGGAGGAGGCAGGGCATGGCGCGGCCTGTAGGAGAGCTGAAGCTGGGTGGAGGGGGCGCGGCCTGGCTCTGCCCCCTCCCCCGGCTTTGGCACTCCCAGCAGCTGCTCAGCCTTGAGGGGACAGTGCCAAGCCAGCATTGTGCTGGCTCTGGCACCGCTGGCTTGGCACTGCCCCCTCAAGGCTGGAGCAGCTGCTGGGAGAGGTGAAGCCGCGGGTAGGGGGTGGGGCATGGCGCAGCCTGGCTCCGCCCCCTCCCCAGCTTCGGCACTCCCAGCAGCTGCTCCCAGCAGGCCACCAACCCCCAGCAGTTTTTTACTGTGTTAGAGTGTCATTTTGGTTGGTGGTGTGCCCCCGAAGTTTTTTAATGTTAAAAATGTGCCGCGGCTCAAAAAAGGTTGGGAAACACTGTACTAGATGACCTAAATGCTGCCTACCAACAAAGGAAGGTCACCCATGAGGAGTTCAATATCTCTGAAAAAAGTATTTATCTTCTCAAATATGTTCTCATTTGAGCTACAGTCAGTTTAGCACCGGGAATGTGGCGCAGCTGGCTGGGTGTCAGCTGCATAAGATCTCTACTGACCAGAAGGTCATGAGCTTGAGGCCTGCCCAGGTCGAGGTGAGCTCTCGACCAATTTGTGTAGCTTGTTGTCGACCTTTGCAACCCAAAAGACAGTTGCATCTGTCAAGTAGGAAAATTAGGTACCACTTTGTGGGGAGGCTAAATTTAACTGATTTCTGGAATGTTAAATTGCCTCTATGTCTGTCTATACGTGTTGTATGTCAATGGCATTGAATGTTTGCCTGTATATGTGAATTGTGATCTGCTCTGAGTCTCCTGCAGGGTGAGAAGGGCGGAATATAAATGACGTAAATAAATAAATAAATAAATAGCGGAAGAAAATGTGTCTAGATTTTTTATATAAGGATAAGTATAGTGATAGATGAAGAACAACATTATATAAACACCAGGAATGAGACGGATAGTTAGAAATACCACTTTATCTATTCCGTTCTTTATTTCATCAAAAGTGCTTTGAAGTTGCACACAACCCACATTTCACTGCACGTAAATTAGCTGGGACTCTTTAGCCACCATCTCGCAGTGTGTATGTATGTATACTATATACAGTAAAACAACTAATGGATTTTAAATTATACTGTCTGTCTTTCGGTCCGCATTAAAAAGTTGCCCCTTTCTGCATTGCAATCCCTGTAGACCAGCTAAACAACAACAGAAAAAACACCTGACGCAACATGTTGTGATTTCATTATTGAGAGGGAGGTGGCCCTTCAGAGATGGGCCTCGTATCTGTAGTAAGAGCAGGTCACCAGTAGATGTCTCTCTTACAACAGATCTCTCAAGATCGCCTTAGCATTCCACTCACATTGATCAAAGATGTTAAATGAGGCAAAGAAGTGAAAGCAATTCCTTCTGAACAACTCTACATCCTTCTGTTTGACTGAACAGTCTTGACATTGGACCATAGCTCAGAGGCAGCATGCATGCTTTGCATGCATCAACTCCCAAGTTCAAACCTTGCCATCTCTACCTGTTTCATCCAATTGGATAGAAAAGACATTGACGTTTTCCCTTGATGTCAGGAAGCAATATTTGGCTTGTGGGATCTATACCCTCCACAGCTATGTGGAAGGAAAACTATCCAGACATTGAAAATGTAAATGCTTGTAAAGTATTGACCTTCTTTTAGCCATTTTGAAGGGTACAAATATGTAACCATGAGGAAAGAAGTCTAACTAAATTTAGTCAGTTCCAAGTGTGGCCCTCTTCTGCTGCACAAAGCACCATGGTTTCTCCTCATTCAGGGACCATGCCAAGCTTTCTGAGAGATGTGACAGGGTTGTTGGAGGTTTTTCGGGCTGTAGGGCCATGCTCTAGAACAGGGGTGCCCACACTTTTTCAGCCTGCGAGCTACTTATACTAAGACCAAGTCAGAAAGATCTACCAAGAGAGAAGCAGGGCAGAGCTGGTGGAGGGGGCGGAGCTTGGCGGGGCTTAGCTCTGCCCCCTCCTCCTCTGGCTAGAGCATTTCCACAGCTTCTCCAGGGTACAGAAAGGTTATGTCAAGCCAGTGGTGGCATAGATAGCCACCTCTGGCTTGGCATAACCTTTCTCTACCCTGGAGAAGCTGTGGAAATGCTGGAGCCTGCGGAGGGGGCGGGGCTTAGCGTGGCATGTGTATATATGTGTGTTTGCATATATGTGTGTGTGTGGTTATGCGTATGTATTGTAATGTATTTTTTACTTTTTGGCTTTTAAAGTTTATTTTGCTGTGTTTTTCAGTGTTTTTATTAGTGATAGTCACTCGTTGGCCTGATAGGTGTATTGTGTCCAAATTTGGTGTAGCAACCCAGTTCTCATTCGTGCCGGGGGGGGGGGGCAGGGGGGCTACCCCCGGGGTCCCACTTGCTTTAGAATCAATGGAGATAGATTCTGATGATGGGGTCGATGAGGCAGCTGGGCCTTCATCTCCTACAGACAGTTTGGAATGGGATGATGGCTGGCCGGATGGATATGAGGGCTGGGAAGGTCAGGCTGACACCGATTCTCCTGATTCAGAAAATCAGTATGAGAAACCAGGTGGTTTTGGATCACAGGAACGCAGCGGGGGATGAGCTCATGGAAGCCGAAGGGGAGTTAGGCTCTCACGAAGATAGCGAGCCAGGTGCTGGGAGGCAGGGACGGTCTTTTGATAGGAGACGGAGCATTGAGTCGGATAGAAGGGAATGGAGCAGAAGCCTAGAGCGACGGAGGAGTGAGCCTCGAGATTGGCGCAGGAGCCTAGAGCGTCGCCGGTCTCACCAAGGGAATTAAGTATAGGATTCGCGGGAACGGATCCTCAGTTGTTCGGCCACTTCTGATCTGAAGGGAGTGAAGCGAGTGAAGATCCACAGAGCCAGGACTGGGGCTCGTGTTTACCAAGAAGTTTCTTGGGCCTTTGATTCCTCGAACCTTGCCTTGTTTGAATTGCCACGGACCAATTGTTTTGATCCGCATTGCTTTTGCGGAAACTTTTGCCAAGCTCTTTGCGTTTGGAGTGACTTCAAAACTCTTTACCATTTTGATTGAACTTTTTGATACTTTTATGGACAATTTACCTTTTCACCTCTATTATTCAATAAATACCGTGTTTCCCCGAAAGTAAGACACCCCCGATTGTAAGACGTATCGAAGATGTCTGGGGGGTCGGCTTATATAAGCCATACCCCGTATATAAGACGTACCTCGTCCCGCCGCCGCCGCCGCAACCGGAGGTGTGCCGCGGCACACCTGCGGCACACCTCCGCGGCACACCTCTTCGCCAGGGCTCCAGGCAAGGGAGGGGAAAGGAGCCAGGGGCGGGAGGAGCGGCGACGCGTCACTGTGGCGCTGCGATCCTCACCACGCCCTGGCTCCTTTCCCCCCTCCCTGCTTGAGGAAAGAAGGGAGAGGGAAAGGAGCCAGGGCGTGGTGAGGATCGCAGCGTCACAGTGACGCGTCGCCGCTTCCTCCCGCCCTGGCTCTCTTCTCCCACCCTTGGAAGGGAGGAGGAAGAGAGCCAGGGGCGGGAGAAGGGACAGCGTCACTGACGCGTCATCGCTCGTCCCGCCCATGGCTCTCTTCCTCCTCCCTTCCAAGGGTGGGAGAAGAGAGCCATGGGCGGACGGCGATGACGCGTCAGTGACGCGTCGTCCCTTCTCCCGCCCCTGGCTCTCTTCCTCCTCCCTTCCAAGGGTGGGAGAAGAGAACCATGGGCGGGACGAAGCGATGACGCGTCAGTGACGCGTCGTCCCTTCTCCCGCCCTGGCTCTCTTCCTCCTCCCTTCCAAGGGTGGGAGAAGAGAGCCATGGGCGGGACAAGCGATGACGCGTCAGTGACGCGTCGTCCTTCTCCCCGCCCCTGGCTCTCTTCCTCCTCCCTTCCAAGGGTGGGAGAAGAGAGCCATGGGCGGGACGGCGATGACGCGTCAGTGACGCGTCGTCCCTTCTCCCGCCCCTGGCTCTCTTCCTCCTCCCTTCCAAGGGTGGGAGAAGAGAGCCATGGGCGGGACAGCGATGACGCGTCAGTGACGCGTCGTCCTTCTCCCGCCCCTGGCTCTCTTCCTCCTCCTTCCAAGGGTGGGAGAAGAGAGCCATGGGCGGACGGCGATGACGCGTCAGTGACGCGTCATCCCTTCCCCCCCCTGGCTCTCTTCCTCCTCCCTTCCAAGGGTGGGAGAAGAGAGCCAGGGGCGGAGGAGCAGCGACGCGTCACTGTGACGCTGCGATCCTCACCACGCCCCTGGCTCCTTTCCCTCTCCCTTCTTTCCTCAAGCAAGGGAGGGGAAAGGAGCCAGGGGCGTGGTGAGGATCGCAGCGTCACAGTGACGCTGCCGCCGCTCCTCCCGCCCCTGGCTCCTTTCCCCCTCCCTTGCCTGGAGCCCTGGCGAAGAGGTGTGCCGCGGAGGTGTGCCGCAGGTGTGCCGCGGCACACCTCCGGTTGCGGTGGCGTGGCGGCGGCAGCAGTGGTGGCGGCGGCGTGGGCGTGGCGACGGGGGTACGTCTTGGGTTATATTAGACGTACCCCGAAAGTAAGACGGAGGGGGGACTTTTGGGGGGAAAAGAAAGTAAGACGCTGTCTTACTTTCGGGGAAACACGGTAGTTAGCTGATTAACGTCTCTGTGTGTGTGATTAAGGGGCTGGGCCGAGACCCTGCATTGTGACATTTGGTGTCAATTCGCATAGTGGTTTTTGAGTTATGTTAATCCCACAAACGAACATTACATTTTTATTTATGTAGATAAGATTTACTCTATTTATACCCCGCCTTTCTCTACCCTGAAGGGGAGTCAAGGGCGACTTACATAGAGGCAATTATTCAATGCCTTAAAATGCATACAATTCCAAAAAAAGGAAAATAAAAATTAAAAAACATATTAAACATTTAAAAACATTATATTCCATATTGAAATCACACCATCCATAGTTGTACTCTAAGCCATTCCATAGTCATTCCATATATTCCACATATGTTAGTTGCACTGCACTATTCTCAAAAGGCCTGATCCCATAGCCAAGTTTTTACCTTTCTTCTAAAGGATTGGAGGGAGTGGTCTGATCTAATGTCACTTGGGGGGGGTGTTCTATGACCAAGGGGCCATCACTGAGAAGGCAGTGTCTCTTGTTCCCAACAGTTGCACCTGCAAAAGAGGTGGGACTGAGAGCAGGGCCTCCCTGGACGATCTTAATCTCCAAGAATATATCAACTTCAGGTGCCAGCCAACTGCAAATACCATGCACCTTGATTTGCTGCTAAATATCAGTCAGCAAATATCTCGAGCAGGTCCAAGATAGAGGGAATCCTCACAGAGAGCATCTCTTGTGAAACTCCTGACTCTGGACTTGTTATTATTATTATTATTATTTAAACGTACATACCGCCACTCACCGAAGGCTCTGAGTGGTTTACAGCACAAAGCAATACAGCTAGACAATAAAACCAGATTAGAAACCAAATTAAAATCACATTAGCAAAGTTCAAATGCTTGCCAAAAGAGATGTGTTTTACATGCCCTATGGAAAGTTGGTAAATCCCATAGGGCCCAGACTTCTGGAGGCAGAACATTCCATAAAGATGGTGCCACAATCGTAAAGGCTCTATGCCTCGTTGCCGTCAGGCGGAAGATCTCAAACCTGGGAATTCCCAACAAATCTTGGTCTTTCGAACGAAGTGATATCTGGGGTTGGTAGGAGGTGAGGCGGTCCCTCAAGTACACCGGCCCTAGACCATATAAGGCCTTAAAGGCGAGAACCATCACTTTGAAGGTAATCCGGAGCTCAATCGGTAGCCAGTGCAGCTGTTGCAGAATTGGAGTTATATGACATCTCATCAGTTCCCCAGCGAGAAGTCGGGCCGCAGCATTTTGCACCAGCTTGAGCTTCCAGATCACCGACAAAGAGAGGCCAATGTAGAGGGCATTATGGTAGTCTAATCTTCAGATGACCGTAGCCTGGATTGCCGTAGCCAGGTCGTTCCTAGAAGGACAGGGAGCCAGTCGTCTAGCCTGATGTAGATGGAAAAATGCAATTCTGCTCACAGTGGAGCTCTGAGCCTCCATTGCCAGCATAGGATCCAAAAGGATTCCCAGTTCAAAACTGAAGCATGGAGGAAGTGAGATACTTACTTGCTGTCAGGTACGTCAAGGACAGTGTGGAAGAAGGAACCTGTGACTGGAACAATTTCTGGCAAACTGTTTTCCCGTCGCTCCTTCCGGGCTGGATGGCAAGCAGAGAGGCTACGGGCCTGTGCTTCTTCCAAGCTAACCAGTTTCATGGGCAGGGAGGCAGAAGGAGGCAGTGTCAAGCTCTTCATTATGGGCTTGTTCTCTGGGGGAAAGAATGGAACAGGCATCAGACATTTGACAAGTCATGCTGGCTGGGAAATTCTGGGAATTGTGGGCCAAAAGGTGAACTCCTTTTAGCTCTGAAAGAAATTACAAGCTCCAGCCCTGCTGGCAGATGGAGTGCCAGAACGGAGGAGGGAGAAGGGAAAAGCCTCAGCAGGTATCTCTTTAAGTATTTCATCTTTGCTCTAGGAAAACAGAGCTTGGAAATCTGCCTGTTGGTTGACATCTCTTCTTTCCCAGCAATTCATTCCATCTCCCCTGCCTTCAATCTCAGTAGGTTCCTGGTCATTAGCCAAGGAACTCCAAAGCACTTTGACTTGCGTCTTCTGAAGCGGAGGCCTGAGGATTCCTGGTGTCCTGGACTTTGGGAAGGCTCAGCTCATATCCTGGCCTTTGAGATGAATCAACATCCTCCTCCGCTCCCAACTATTTCAGGGAATTGGTTCTGAAAACTGCAGTCACTTTTCCTATTTATCAATAGCGACTATTGTTAGCAAAAAGCATCAAAGTGCCAGCCTTTCACTTCAAATAAATCGGCCTGGTGATTAAACCAGACTTTCCCAGCTTCAGTTGGCTGGCACTTCAGAATTTGCTTCTCACTAACAACAGTGGTCACTGATAAATAAGGAAACTAACGGGAAAACAAACTCACCTCAGTAAATGGAGGAGCAAACAAACAAAACAAATGTTAATACAAGGAGAAAATTGAACAGATACAGAAACATCAAAGTGCATGCAGTTGAAACTATGTAGTTATTCTAAGATTAGAATTGTGATGGTAAAATGATGAACAATAATGTAAATTTTAAAATAGTAAAATGAGGCCTTTCGCCATCATATAGATATGTCTTTAAAATGCAGCTATTATTAGATATAAACTATTTGTATTTGCAACAGCTGCAAAGCTGTTTGGGCAGGAAGTCAGCCTGAAGAAAAAGGAAGTCCTCTACCAGCCCGCACCACAGGAAAAAACACCATCACCCCCACATCAGCATAGACAAATCTGTGCTTAAATCCATTCAGCAGTTCACCTACCTGGGAAGCATCATCTCTTCAGACACCAAGATTGATAAAGAGATAGATCACAGACTAGCAAAGGCATAGAGTGCATTTGGAAGGCTTCACAAAAGAGTCTGGAGCAACAAGCACCTGAGGCAAAGCACCAAATTCAGTGTGTACAAAGCTATCATACTGTCTATTCTCTTATATGGGTCTGAAACATGGGTCACCTATCGCCAACACCTACAACTCCTCGAACGCTTTCATCAGCGCTGTCTTCGCACAATCCTAAATATACACTGGACCGACTATGTGACTAATGTTGCTGCCCTTGAGCAAGCAGGGATCACCAGCATTGAGGCCATGCTATTGAGAACACAGCTGCACTGGGCAGGGCACGTCTCTAGGATGGAGGACCACCGCCTCCCAAAGATACTACTCTATGGTGAACTTGCCACAGGTCAGCACAAGAGAGCCGCCCCAAAAAGAGATATAAGGACTCCCTGAAACAACATCTCAGGCTCGGTCAGATTGATCACCAACCATGGTCCACCCTGGCCTCACATTGGGTGGCATGGGGACGCACTATCCACAATGCTGTGGCTTCTTTTGAGAAGACATGCCAAATGGGTCTTGAAGAGAAACGACAACGCAGAAAGAACCGCAACTTGGAAACAACATCACCCAAGGAGACTTTCTGCTGTGCTTTCTGCAACCGAACTTGCCTATCTCAGATTGGCATTTTTAGTCATCAACGCGCTTGGAAAAAGCGTGGGATGAGTCCTTCCTAAGAATCTTCATTCATGAAGTAATGCGAGAGAGATTTGTATTGGCCATGTTATCAAAAATCTGGGAAAGCTCTAATGGCCCTGTAATCTGTATTTTCAAACATCATGATAGTTTGGATTGCACCAAGTGCTTTTATTTTTATTATTCCAAAAATCCGCCAGCCAGTATGGCCACTTGCCATGCTATCTGGGAAATACAAGTATTCCCCCAAAAAGCCCTTTTTCCAAACTCTCAGATTGCCTTTATAAAGCTGCTGACACATGGAGGAATTTAAAGCAACCAATATGCATTAGAGCTGTCACACATGAGCCAACACAATTTGGCTCATGTGCATGGGGATTATGGGACTGTTAGTCATTTTAGTATGAGGAATGCTAATTGTCCAACATATCTTTTTAAATTGTTTTTTAATTGAGATTAAAATATTCCAAACAGGGTCCCCTGCAGGGATATATAAAAAAGTAAATATTGTAAATTGTATGTTTACATGGAAAGTAAGAAGCTAAAGATAGAAAAAAGAGAAAGAAAAGAAAAAGGAAAAAAAGGTGGAAAAAAAAGTAGAATGTGAGATGAAAGTCGACAAATATAGTTGTACATCGAGGTCTCTTCCACTTGGGGCGTCTTCTTTCGATGTTTTTCTTCCTTCTTACATCGGTTGTTTTGTTTATTTGATATTATTATTGTTGTTATTATTTTTATTAATTTATTTATGCTATTTCTTTAATCAATATTTGCATATACTGTATCTTTGTCTTTTCTTTGTTTAGAAATTCCCTGAACATTCCCCAGTAAGTTCTTTGTATTTGTGTGTTACTCTGCATTAGTCTTTGTGTTAGCAAATCCATATTCATAATGTCCATTATTTATAAGATCAATTTTTCTATGGTGGGTATTTCTTGTGTGTTCCATAATTGGGCTAGGTTAATCCTTGCTGCTGTTACTAGATAAACAAATTGTCCAACATTTCTGATATATGTCCAAAGTTTAATCAGCACTTCCTGACTCAATCAATATACCAAAGGTTTAGGGTGACGACTTGCTGTCTCAGCAAGGATCAGACTAGTGACAAGGTAAAGTCATTACATCCTAATCCAAACTAGTCCTCTATGGTAGTGTTTTTCAACTTTTTTTGAGCCGCGGCACATTTTTTACATTAACAAAATCTTGGGGCACACCACCAACCAAAATGACACTCTAACACAGTAATACATATAGTTAATATGTTTTTAAATGTATTTATACACTCAGTGTGAAATCTGGGCCTGTTTCTATGAACACAACATATATATAACTTCCTCTCACATACTTATACATGGCTATCATGTCTTCTCTCAGCCTTTTCTTCTTCAGGCTAAACATGCACATCTCTTCAAGCCGCTCCTCATAGGGCTTGTTCTCCAGACCCTTGTGAAATTTCACCCTGAGTGAAACTTGCTTCCAGTTAACTATGGATGTCATTAAGCTGTTATAAACAGTTCCTGGGGGGGGGGGGCAACTCTTGAAAAATCAGTAAAATAGTTTTTAAAAATCCAAGCGAGAGGCTCAATTTGTTTCTTGAAACCTGTGAATGCTTCAGCCTCCCGATGCTCCCAGGTTCGCTCACTGCCCAATTCACTGATGTGGAGCTTCCGGCTTTGGCTGTTCTCGCGAGAAATCCAAGCCAATGCGAAAACGCCAACTCAATCACTTCCGCCCAGTGCTCTGCTTTTGCAGAGGGAGGGGGGAGGCAGCAAAAGAGGCCACACAGATCTATGAAATGTATAGAGTATGGACCCATGCTGAGTAAAGGCTCCTGAAGGCTTCCTCAAGGCAGGCCTGGCCCTGCCCTTTGGCAGAGCCCTTCCTTTGCCTCGGGAAGGATCTTTCGGAAGGGAAAGAGGGAGAAAGAGCTGCTAGGAGGGGGAAGAGTGCCAATTTCCCACTGCACACCTGATGATTGCTCATGGCACACTGGTTGGGAAACACTGCTCTATGGGACCCAACATCCCTGCTGCTGACCGCCCTCCTCTAAACCTCTTTGTTTTTTTATCTCCAAATTATTAAGTTTCACTGCAAGGGGAGGGAAAACAAGCAACAAAGAAGAATGGTGAGACCCGAAGGCTTCTTGCAGATTCTCATGTTTCCTGTCTGAAGGAATGTTTGGAGCTTCCATTACGAATAGAGAACAAATATCTAATCTTGTAAAAGTGATTATCACTAAAATTCCAGAATTCTGAGAGCTGAGCCGGAAAAAGTCATATTTCCAGGCCTTGGCAAAAACTAAAGAATTCTGCTGCACTGGGTTTTCCCAGGCGTGCTCAAATCATGTTGGCTTGTATTTGAATAGGACATACCCAGAGTTGCATCTAAGAGCAGACCATGAAAACACAGAAACTCTAAACCAATGATATGGGAGAGAATTTTCCTCATCAATAGTTAGATATATTACACATGAAACTGAGTCATTAGGTATGGGGAGATTTTTGTTTTTCTTTTCATAACATTTGCTAAGTAAACCACATGCCTAGGGATGTCCTGGATGCTTTTTGTGAATGCCTGGGGCATGTTGTCCTAGCATAGTGGCCCAACAGGATTTGGTCTTTCTTTAAAAAAACAAAATGTTAATGCCACAGGTCAGAACATTTCCTTCTTCTACATTTTATCATGTAGAGTTGAGATTCAGGCTAGCACCTATGAGGCTAACCAGCCAGTGTTTAATTTTAAATGGACTTAATTTTAAACTAATGTAATGTTATTTATGGAATTACTGTATTTGTTATGTTGTATGTGGGGCATCCATAAGTTTGTGATGGTAGGCCTAGGAATTTCCTAGGTACTCCAGCATGACTCTATGATCATTTCCAGGGGATGCATTCCATAGAATTGCACTGGAGGACCTCAGAAATTCACAGAGAAAACATTTTCCCTTGGGCATAGGTAAGTGAAATTGCAGGTATGGGTTCTGCAGATACAGGGATCTTACTGTACTGTAATGTACTGTAGTTGTTCATTTCTATGCTAGTTTTCTACCAAACTAGAACTCAAAGTGGCTTGCCAAATAAATAAGAGCTACATGTAAGCACACACACACACACACACACACACAGACCCTAGCTGGATGTACATTGCTTATACATATGGAACTCCATTGTCATAGACCTCCCTTACTGGTGACCTTTCCATAACTGGTGGAAACCTAGAGGCAATGGGATCAGAGAGACATATTCAGATGCAAATCAAGGACATATTCCACCAAGATCTGCTGGGGTACTCTGGAGGCCTCAGCAGATAGTGTCGCCAGTCCATGTCTCAGTATGGAAGAATAGCCAGATACCTCTCAGAATGGCTCTTGGGAGTGGTTATCACAGCAGAGGGCTTTGGTCATTGCAGAGGAAGGAAAGGGTACCAATCTCCACAACAACAAATCATGCAAGCAATGTACAACTACAACAACAACAACAATTTTATTGATTAGCCAGAATCTTGGATATGGGGAAATATTAATAGGTTATTTTAAATGTAGTTAAACTATCTCTAGATTTTTTTTTTGAAAAAAGCATATTAATTAACTAAATTTAAAAATAAACAATAAAAGTTCTTCCCTTTTGCCTATTGGAGTAAAATGTCTGGCCCCCTGGTGACGCAGTGGGTTAAACCACTGTGCTGCTGAACTTACTGACCAAAAGGTTGGCAGTTTGAATCTGGGGAGTGAGATGAGCTCCCGCTGTCAGCACCAGCTTCTGTCCACCTAGCAGTTCAAAAACCTGTAAATGTGAGTAGATCAATAGGTACCATTTCTGATGGAAGTTAATGGTGCTCCATGCAGTCATACTAGCCCCATGACCTTGGAGGTGTCTACGGACAACGCCAGATCTTCAGCTTAGAAATGGAGATGAGCACCACCCCCCAGAGTCAGACACAACTAGACTTAATGTCAGGGGAAAACTTTTACTTTTACTTATTGGAGTAAAAGTTTTCATCTAGTGGTGGAAGGACCGCAAGTAGAGAACCAAATTAATCTACCTACCTCCTAGGCTCTACAGCAGGCATAGGAAAACTTTGGCCCCCTTGGTGTTTTGGACTTCAACTCCCACAATTCCTACCAGCTGGTAGGCTGTAGGACCAAAAATGCCCGTGCCTGCTCTACAGGCAGCTACAAAGAAGGCCTTCTCAGATGGTCCTGTGAGAAAGACTCACCTTCATCCTCTTTCGGTCTGGCAGTGGCATTATCACTGAAGATCTCATCAACATGGTTCAATATAAATTCAATGACCAACTGCTGGACTCGCACCTCCAGGAAAGCTGCATCTCCATTGCAGCCCACAGCCTCGATCTCCTTTGACCTGTGCCATAGTAAGAGAAGCAATTGGAAGAAAATTATCAGTAAATAGTTACATATAGTCACAAATAAGTTGCTGGGTGGTCTTACTGGTACATTATTTAAACTGCAACTCATTGAGCTCAATATCCCACATTAATTAGCTCTACAGCCCCGAACCAAACTCAGCCCCCTCCGAAACAAAATCCTGGCTACCCCTTTGATTCTTTTAAATGCAGCCAACACTTGAACCATATGATAGCTATCTGCTATCATTAAGTAAGACCACATCTCTAGCATGACAAATGTAACTATAAAGTTATAGTGACTCCGCAATAGGATGGGAGTTACCTAAAAATTCAATATTTATTCCTCTAGCAGCAAATTCAAAATATGGGAAGGACAACACAATTAGGTCCTGAATTTTAACTCATTTATTCTTAAGAATGGTGTAGTCCGAATCCAACTACAATAATAAGTCTTTTTTTTAAAAAAAGAAAGAAAACAAATTACTTCATTTAAAAAACAGTAAATGGATGCAGCTCCACAAGACTCCATACAACATAACAATATAGAAAAACTATCAGCAACAAATTACATCAGTATGAAAAAAGCAGTAAAAGGACACAAGCAAAAATAGTTTCCGATTATTTCAAAGCGCAGCTAGATCCAATGTGTATTCTAGCAGAACTGGACGAAATTTAAAGTGCACACTTATTAATAGGCCAAATGAATAGAATTTGCTGTAGATACTTTTAGCAAGGCCTATTGTTCTCCTACGAAATTTGGAAATGTTTGTACAAACTGACGTAAAACCCTCACCCCTCTACAATTCTGTCTAACACCAGAATTTGGGTACAAGGGAGCCTAAAAAGCATACGGACTTCTAGTTTTTCAAGGTTATTGTTATGGGGCCTGCCTACATGGGACACAACCCCAAATCAGGCCAGGAGTTGCTTCTGGATATGCACATGATGAACTTCAAGTTAGCGGAAGTCATGGAATGTTCTGGAGTTTTTCGGAATCTATGGAGCAACTCATAAGAACATAAGAACATAAGAAGAGCCATGCTGAATCGGGCCTCAGCCCATCTAGTCCAGCATTCTGTGTCACACAGTGGCCCGCTAGTTGTACATGGGGATCTCTAGCAGAAAGGAGGGCAAAACCCTCACCTGCTCCCGACCCCGCACAACCAGTACCTGGGGAAAATCCTGCCTGCCTCCATCAACACAGAGGTGGCACTTGGATGTCCATTTCAGTAGCTACTGATTCCCTTGGTATCCATGAATCTGTCTAATCCTGCCTTGAAGCTGTCCAGGCTGACAGCTGTCACAACCTCCTCTGGAAGTGAGTTCCATAACCCAATGACCCTCTGGGTGAAGAAATATTTCCCTTTATTAGTCCTAACTTTCCTACCTTGGAGCTTCAGGGAGTGCCCTCTAGTCCTAGTGTTGGGTGACAGAGAAAATATTTTTTCTTTATTCACCTTTTCTATCCCATGCATGATTTTATACACTTCGATCAAGTCACCTCTTAAACGCCGTCTTTCAAGGCTGAAAAGACCAAGGCGTTGCAACCTGGTTTCATAAGGGAGCTGCTCCATCCCTTGGATCATTCTTGTTGCCCTTCTTTGTACCTTTTCCAGTTCCGTTATATCCTTCTTGAGGTGCGGAGACCAGAATTGTACACAGTACTCCAAATGTGGCCTTACCATAGATTTGTAGAGAGGCAATACAACATTTGCCGACCTATTTTCGATTCCCTTCCTGATCATGCCAAGCATAGAATTTGCTTTTTCGCTGCTGTTGCACACTGGGTTGACATCTTCATTGAGCTGTCCACTAAAACCCCAAGATCCCTTTCCTGGTTTGTCTCGGAAAGCTTTGACCCCATCAATTTGTAGGTGTAGTTGGGGTTCTTTTGCCCCGATGTGCATGACTTTACACTTGTTTAGGTTAAAATGCATTTGCCACTTTGTTGCCCATTCACTCAATTTCAAGAGATCTTTCTGGAGCTCTTTACAATCAGTTTCATTTTTAACTACCCTGAACAATTTAGTGTCGTCTGCAAACTTTGCTACCTCAGAATTCACTCCTACATCCAGATCATTAATGAATAAATTAAAAAGTAACGGACCCAAAACTGAACCTTGGGGTACGCCACTTCTCACCTCTTTCCACCCAGAGAAATGTCCGTTTATTACCACCCTTTGTTTCCTACAGTTTAGCCAGGTTCCAATCCAGGACAAGACCTGTCCTCTGATTCCATGGCTGAAGAGCTTATTTAGGAGCCTTTGTGGGTGGTGTAGCTAATTATATTGGTTCTAATTGAACGAATCCACAATCAACATGGGTCAGTCTCATAATCTCTTTTCCCTGCTCTCTGCAGGGCAGTGGAAAAGGGATGAAAGTTACATTTGCTGTCCCTTGTCCGACAGCCATGGAGAGACCATGGCCATTGCTGGCCACTTTTGCTGACTTCCACAAATCTGTGTGACTTGAGAAATGGAGGGGGCACACCAGACTAGTTCCAGATTTTCTTTCCCATATAGATGACTAGCACCCATCATAACTCGGATGTTCTGCCAAGGAGTTTCTTCATCAATAGCTTCCCCTTCAAGGCTCAAACAGTGCTCCCGAACTGGAACAGCAATAGCTATTAGGGGTGGATATCTCCAATTTAAATACTTTGAAACCCGTTAGTAATTCGTATTTGAAATTATTTTGACCCTATATCGACCCTCGGCGTCCAACCTGGAAGTGAAGTTTCAAAACCGAACCCGGGATCGCCATTTTTTTTATAAAGGTCATGTTTTTAGGTCAGCAACCTCCTTTCTCCTCTCGCCAGCTAAGAGCTGAGGCGGGCGTTTTGGAAGCTGCCCCACACACCTCCCTTCCTTTCCCCGCTGCCTCTGAGATGGCGGGGAAAGGAAGGGGTGTGTGCATTCAAGGCATCCACACACCTCACTTCATTTCCCCGCTTCCTCTGAGATGGCAGGGAAAGGAAGGGGGGTGTGCATGCAAGGCATCCACACACCTCACTTCATTTCCCCGCTTCCTCTGAGATGGCAGGGAAAGGAAGGGGTGTGTGCATGCAAGGCATCCACACACCTCCCTTCCTTTCCCCGCTGCCTCAGAGGCATCCCGGGTTAAATTTAATCCACAATGCTTTTGAGCTGAGAGGAGGGAGGGAAGAGTGCAGGGCTTGCCCTCCATTCTTCCCTCCCAGCTGCCGTAACGAATAATAACGAAAATTCGTTATTAGTTACATTTCAATTACGAAATTTACTTAATTTTTTTAAATAATTTCTATAACGACCCAGCAAAGGAAATCCCCCCCCCATGAGTTTAGAATCATTTTTTAATGGATCAACCACCCCTAATAGCTATGGCTGGAGCTGCCGCATTATATCCCCAAGATTTAGATTATTTCTGAGTAGAACCATCACATCAAAATAGTATCGAGTGGGGAACAGAAAATGCTCAAACGGAAAACATCACAACTTATTGTGATTACTTTTTGGGGGGGTTTTCTTTCCTCCCCTCCCTTTTTGGAAACCTGCTTGTTGTTGCCTGTCGCACACCCCTAACATAACATACATCTCACCCCTGTATGGCTAGAACCAATCTCTCCTTCAATTCACAACCCAAAACTCTTTCCTATCTTGACATTTATTTATTATTTATTTATTTATTACCTTCGATTTAGTATACCGCTCACTCCGGAGCTCAGAGCGGTTTACAAGGAAGCGTAGGCACAATGAATATGCTAAAACAAGTTAGGCAGTTAAAAACACATTAAAACATTAAAACATTAAACAGTTAAAACATTATGAGGCAATGGCCCTCAACGAAGGCTGGAGGGGCATGCTGAACATCTAAGAACCATAGGCGATCTGGCGCACTGACGCACAATGTGATTGAGCTAAGGGCCGAACGCCTTCCTGAAGAGCCAAGTCTTCACCAAAGTGTCACTGAAGAAATTATCTTGAAGCAATAAATCCTTGTAAAGTTAGTGACTGGAACAGTTTGATAAAATTCTGGAGGGGACTTGGCCATTTTAGGATAGCCATTTATGGCAACTGCAGCTGTGTTGCATGCTTCTTTCATGTTCTCCTTGGGATTCAGATGGAAAAAAAGGATTCAGATTTTGCCCCTGACTCCCCCAAAGAAAAGTAGATGAAATAAAAGTTTTTCCAGTTTAACACATATTGCAATTACAGGATCGGCTCTGTCTTTTTGTCATTTATTTAGAGTAGTTAAGCCAGGAAGCAACATTGCTTATTTTTTCCTGAGACTCCTTCTGTTACAGTAGTCCTGGCAACCTGTTTGCAAGGCCAGAGTCTCAAGAGAGCTATCTTTAGCAGTAGCTCACAAGCTGATCAGGAACTCTGAGTTTTTTCAAAACTAACTAAAACAAATATGACCTCTGCAACAGTTCCTCTGTAGCCCTGATTCATTTAAATGAGACATTATATGGAGAAATGTCTTCTCAAAAGCACCCCACATTTTTCATGAGATATTATTAGACCTATTCATGGGAGCTGGCTGTGCTGAGATGTAATAATGAACCATGGTTTAGTGCTATGAGAATAAGCATTCCACTTGTGCACTTCTGCTCTCTTCTCTTAATTTAGCATGGCTATAACATAGATCAGGGGTCAGGAACCTATGGCTCGGGAGCCAGATGTGGCTCTTTTCATGATTGCATCTGGCTCTCCAGAGCAGCCCATTCTTTCCTTCTCTCCTTCCTTTTCCCTCCCTCTCTCCCCTTCCTTTTTTCCTCCATTCTCCCTCTTCCTTCCTTCCTTCCTTCCTTCCTTCCTTCCTTCCTTCCTTCCTTCCTTCCTTCCTTCCTTCCTTTCTCCCCTTCACCGTTTCCTTCTCCTTCTCTTCCTTTTCCCTCCCTCTCTCCCCTTCCCTCTTTCCTCCATTCTCCCTCTTCCTTCCTCCCTCTTCCTTCCTTTTTTTCTCCCCTTTACCCTTTCCTTCTCTTTCTGTCCTTCCTTTTCCCTCCCTCTCTCCCTTCTTCCCTCCATTCTCCCTCCCTCTTTCTTCCTTTCTTCCTCTTCTATTCTTTCCCCCCAAGTCTTCCTCTCCTTCTCCTTCCTTTCTTTTCACTTCCCCCTCTCTCCCCTTCTTTTTTTCTTCTTTTCCCTTTATTATTTTACTTTTTCCTCACTCCCTTTCCTCTTCCCGACCCTTTTCTTTCCTCCCTTCCCATTTCCTTCTTTCTCTTCCCCTCCTTGTCTCTCTCCTGCTTTTCTTTTCTTCCTTTTCCATAGTTTGTTCTTCTTTTTTTTCTTCCTCTCCCCCTCCCTCCTTTCTTTCCTCTTTCTTTCTTTCTTTCTTTCTTTCTTTCCCCCTTCCTTCCATCTTCTCTTCCTTTCCAGATTGCTGAGCATGCCTTTTGCAGAGCCAGGTCTGCCGGGGGAATTCTTTTCTCATAGTATATACACACATTTAGTTGAATTCAGTCTTAAAATATATGATATATATTATATGGATCTCACTGAAATAAATTTCCATTTTTTTTTGCTTTCATGGCTCTCTTGAGTCAAAAAGGTTCCCGACCCCTGCCATAGATGACAGACACATTGGCTTCGTCCTTCTGGTAACCACTTTAACATTTCATTGGATACAGAAATGTACCACTAAATACAGGCGTCCATTTTAAAAGACTCCACATTCCACACCTTGAAAACATTCAAATAAAATCCCAAAAAATGTTTATTTTGTTATTTTATATAAGGGACTCTATTTTACTTTTCCATTGTATATTATGTAACTTGACCATCCATGGATGTCCCTGGAACCCAACTCCAGCATATATTGAGGGCTTCTTCCTTGATCACGGATTCCATGGCATTGTCCAATCATTGTTACCTTAGAGTTTCCTTATAATTTCTTCATCTTTCTCCTCAGATGAAAACGTCTATCCCACTTCAAATAACAAGAATTGGTGTATTTCATTCATTTTGAAGTGCTTTGATATAGATAGTGAGATATCCAATAGTTGAACCACTCACAGTTCACTAGGCATTCACTATAAATCTTTGCAGTGGGTACAATTTTAGCACTTGGCCACATGACCTAGGAGATGATTACGGACAACGCCGCCTCTTCGGCTTAGAAATGGAGATGAGCAGCAATCCCCAGAGTTGGACACAACTGGACTCGATGTCAGGAGAAAACCTTTACTTCACCTTAATGTTTTCATATATTTTTAAATTAGTTGTAAAATGTGTTTTTTAAAAATCACAACAAATTATATTGCTTGCTATCTTTTAAAGGTATTAAGATAGAGTTGTATAACTCTATAATACTATATGTTGTAGTAGAGCCTGAGGCTCTTGTTGCTCCTGGTAGTAGAGAGTTGGGTGGGGCTGATTCTTCAGCATTTAACAGTAGTATGGAACTGGGTGGGGCTGATGATAGCTATTCTATGCCTCAAAGGGGAAGCAAAAGGCTTATTCATGAGCAAAGTGCAGAAGAGATCTCTCAGTGCAAAATAATAAGGCAAATACTTACAGAGCCTACAGATGAAGAATCTTTTGAGGGTTTCCCTGGGGAGGATGGGAGTCAGAGTGAAGAGAGTACTTCGGATGAAGAGACAGAAATGGACTGGGCCAGGGTAAGGGAAGTTCAGGCTGTGTGTGAGGAACCCACAAGCAGTGACACCTTTTTGGGGTTCTCTGATGACGATTAATGGCCCTCAGGCTATCCTGATGAATGCTGGGGAGACCTAAGTCTTGACAAGAGATGGAATACCTGGAGAGGATCTGCAGCTGCTGATACAACAGCAGCTGAGCTTGTTGATTACGAGGCGTTGTCAAGCTTGGGTGGGTCCGAAGTGGAAGGCTAATAAAATGTGGGCTTTGGGACGCTTCACAGCTGGCAAGGTGTTGCCTTTGGACTGGTATCTTGCTTCCTGTATCTTGGATCCTGTACAGAGTAACGTGAGTTGGGAAATCTGCTTTGTTTTTTGGGGCTGACATGCTTCTGTTCCAGCTGGGGATGTGGGAGTTTCATTGTTGTACTTTTTATGTTTAGTTCGCTGCTGCCCGTACCACATTTGGCATGGTTTGAACTCCTTTGATCTACTGTGAGTGCCAGCTGCTGACTACCTGCAAGATGGGGTATAGTATGGAGGGAGTGGAATGTAGGCTGTTTTGCAGGGATTGCGTTGTGTAATTATTCCCATGCATTAGCTGCTGAGCTGCTGCTCTGGATTTTTGGCCTGCCTCCTCCCTCTGTTTTGACCCGGTATCTGTGAGGACGATTGAAGTTCAACCCCTTTGGACTGCCTATTCATGATAACCAGGACTGCATATAGACGCTGCATTTGATCTTATGACTTTTATGTTTCTTCTGTTAATTACTGCGCAAAGACTGTAGGCTATTTTTCCGTTAAGTTAAGTTAGTTAAGTGCTATCCAAGCACCGTAATTAAGTAGACAATAAACTCTTTTTCACACCTACTTGTGACTGGCTGTTAAGCGGCATCTGATTTCGACACTATAATGATGATTTCTGTATTGATTTACCAAACAAACATGATACGACACCACCACCCCCAAATATTTTCCTAAATAAGCACTTTAGTGGAAAAACACGCTTGATTGGGTACCCTTTTATTAACGTTTTTAATCAGGTGTAATTACAATACATTAAAATTATAACAATAAACAAGGTGATAAATAATGCCTGCTGCAAAAAGTAATAGTGAACCTGAGGTTCATTAAGCTTTATATGGCCACTCAGGTGAGTTGAGCCTTCCACTTTCTCATCCACATAGCATTTATGTGACTCCCACTGGTGTAGACTTTACTGGAAGGACGCAGAAACAGAAAAAGGGCAAGGCTTTATATAGTGTTAACAATCATTGCAATTCTGCTTGAAGGTTATAATGGAGGAGCAAATATTGGATATGACTAGCAGCTATATGTTCAGAAGCAATCCACATTTGCTATAAGGTGTGAACACTCTGTTGGAATTTCAAATTGTAGGTAATATTTTGAACTGGGCATATTGCAATACTGACCAGTGGAGTCTGAGAGATATGGTGCAAAAATGTAACTTTAAGCTTTAAGAATGCTAAGAATTATCTCGAGGCTATCAAGTTATCTATGCAGCATATGTCTCTCTATCTTCCTTCCTCCCCTTACGTGAGCCTAGCTCTGTTTATGAAAAGCAATTCCATTTCAACTCTCTTGCTTAAAAGTCACACTTCCACATACTTCCAAGCTGTAGCAATATGGTTTCAGTTTAAAACAGGGGTAAAGAACCTCAACAGCTGGGTCTGAAGTTGGCCTTCACTGGCCCAAAACCAGCTCTCTGGGCATGACCCACAGGGTCACACTCCCTTCCCTATGATACCTTTTTTAGTAGTTTCCCAGCAGTGGGTTTTGTACTTCCCCTCCATTCCGAAATAGTGAAATGTGTAAAACTTATTGTAGTTCCTGGAAGCAAGAGCCTTAGGCTTAAATATGTTGATACCTTTGATCTCAAGCTTTTGAACTCCTCTGGTCGTATGCATTCCTGGAAAATGTCTTAAAATTGAATCTGGACTTTGAGTTCAAAAAGCTCCAATGCACAAAATATATACACTAGAGTTGGGCAAAGTGTAAAACTGATGCAAGGTGTGTCACTTTTCCTCACCCCATATTTCACAGGCTTTAGTGCAGGGTTGTCAAACTCATTTTCACCAAGGACCACATCGGCCTTATGGTTGCCTTCAAAGGGCTGTTTGTAATTGTAAGACTGTATAAATGAATGTTTCCTTGGCATTGGAAGCCTCACAGGTCGCATAAAATGATATGTTGAGCCAGATTAGACCCATGGGCATTGTGTTTGGAACATGTGCTTTAATGCCATTTTCATCATTGTGTGAACCTGCTGCCCATCAAAGAAAAATATTAAAAATAACCAACTGGAGCGTAGTCACATTACCTCAGCAAAGACATGTCTGATTTCTCAATATCTCTAATTCAATCTCCCAGTCTCTTTCCATCTCTTATCTTCTCTACTGTCTCTCTCCTTCTTATAACATTTAAATAATAATAATAATAAAACTCTATTCCTAGACCTCCCTTTCTGGTTTACAGACACAAAGCAAAAGGCAGTTTGTCGTTGCTGGGGAGACTCCAAGGGATGGGGATGGAGGATGTGTGGTGACGCCGACTGTTGTGAGCTGGGCCTTTTGAGATGGAGACCGTGGATTGCCAGCGGAGAGGGCCGCCATTGGTTGGGCCTTTGTCGCCACCGCTGTCTAGGCCACCGACGGATCCCCTGGGCCGGGTGAGCAACCAGTGTTGCCTGTTCGGGAGCTGCTGTCCCCCAGACCAGGTCTTGGCTTGCCCCTGGTCGGCATGGCAGGGCATGGATGCCCCTGGGGCTGCTGCCAAACTTTCTCCTAGTGGCTTGGCATTCCTCTCAGGGCCTCCCGGAGAAGGACCTGGCTCGCGGCACAAGGGGGTCTGCCACCATTGCCAATGTTTGGGCCTGGCTGAGAGGGAAGCTTGGAAGGACCTCCTGGAGACCAAGGCACTGGGGGACAAGCCAGGAAAGAAGATGGCAGATGACCTTGGGGATGCCCCCAGTCGCACTGCATCGCTGGATTCATTGCGCAGGTGCAGGAGGAGATGTAAACGAAGACACAGGAAGTCTTTGCACTCTCTGCAAGATTTTGCAGATGATACTGTTCTGGTTCGGGTCCAGGGTAAAGCAACCTCCTCTGAAGCCGGAACAAGGACTATACAGCCTGCTCTGTCGCCTCGACAAGGGGGAAGTATGGGGGTCGGCACCACTGCTGCCTGTGGGAACCTGTTAAGGGTCTCCCTACCTACTTCCAACCAACAAGGGAATTTTGGGCTACCCAAGAAGCGGAGTAAATTCTGCTCCAGGACATTCTGGAATGTTGGCTTCAGGAGCTGGGCAAGATCTGGAGAAAAACCCTGGCTCTGGATACAGGTTGTTGGGATGGGAAAGAGATGTGCTCTTGAGCCCTTAGAATCAGTTGGATGGAGGAAGTCCTCCCCTCCTGAGGGTAAAATACGTTTGTCACCACAGGACTTGAGCTACACTCCAGCCCCATGACCTTGTGTTGGACTTACTGAGAACTATAGGCCGCCGGACTTCTCATGGTAGAATTCTGTGTTGCGGATTAGGTCCATTAACTGTTAATTGTTAAATTATTGTTGTATTATGAGTACTTTGTAATTTTTTTGTTTGTGTATTGTACCTTGTGAACCGCCCCAAGCCTCCAGGGAGTGGCGGTATATACATTTGAGGTATAAATAAATAAATAAATATTCAGTGACTCAAATGACTACAAACACATCAAAATAATACAGGATAATGTACAGAAATAACAGCAAACTTACAACAAAGAATTAATTTATCAGGAAGCACATTCTATTAAAGACAACACTTCTATGTGGAGACTGAATTAACAGGATCAGAAATTCCATAGAATTCAATGGGGCTTATGTTTGAACAGATGTGTCAAAAAGAAAATGATCCAGAGCAATAACTGGAAGGTCACAACACAGTATATGGTAAGCTATGGGGAACAGTCTCTTGACTGAGGAAGAAATTGAGAGGTAATCAATAATAACATTTGAAATGTTCCATATCCATCATATACTAAGAATATAACCACTTAGACCAGGGGTGCTCAGAATGGTGATCGGGATCACCAGGGTGATCTTCAGGCCTCATCCTGGTGATCTTCAGGCCCCTGACCAGGTTTTTTTGCTGTTGGTCCTCTTCATGCACCCCTGCACGCTGCAAAAAAGTCCTCCGTCGTTGCTCCTCCCCGCCCCTGCTCGTGCGCCGCCTCCAAAAGCTCCAGAGTTCAAGAGGCAGAATGGGCCCCCTCTTTTGGATTCCTCCCTCCATCCTTCTCCAGCCACTCAGAGTCGTAGGAGACCAAAGGGGGCGGGCCTGGATGATGCGATGCATGGCTGGCCTCGCGCGCATGCGCAGAAGCGCCTATTCTGCCTCTTGGACTTCTCGTGAGCTTTTGGAGGCGGCACACATGCTGGCGGCGTGGAAATAGGAGCAACGACGGAGGAGAAGAAGGACGCTTTGGGGTCATTTCCTTACCACATCTCAAAGGTCGGTCTTTTTACTTTGGGGTGGATGCTTGATTGTTCTGTGGCATGTCTCTTTGTTTATTTTTTATGTTTAAAAATGGCCTTTTAGGTCCAAAGCCTCTCTGCTTGCTTTGTTCCTTGAGAAATATATGTTGGGGAATATGGAAATGTGGGAGAAATGGGGTGGTTGGATATATTTTTGCATGCCCCTTTGTTTACCTTGCTGAGTATTAAATGGCCTTGCAGTTCGAAAGCCTCTCTTCTTACTTTCTGGCTGATAATATGTGTGGTAATATGGCAGTGTGGGAGAAATGGGGTGGTTGGATGTATTTTTATGCTCTGTTTTATATTGTTGCTATTAAATTGAAATGTTGGTGTTTTATAACTTCATTTTATGTAAACTGCCCCGAGCCTGCTGGAAGGAGCGGTACATAAAAATGAATAATAAATATAAAGAAATAAATAAGAAAATAGTTATACGTTTTACATTTCTGGGCGGGTGATCTTTGGGACTTGGTTTTTTAATCAGTAGCTCCCATGCTGAAAAAGTGTGGGCACCCCTGACTTAGACCAACCTGACCACTTAAAAAGGGAAAGAAAAGGACCAACAAATGAACTGCATTGGCATCCAAAAATGAGGGGTGGGAGATTGTACCAGGAGAAAAACAGAATATTTATTTATTTATTTATTTGAAACAATTATATTCCACCCTTCTCACACCGCAGGGGACTCAGGATGGAGCACAACATATATACAGCAAACATTAAATGCTGGGACATAAAACCATAAATATGCACAAACATTAAAATCACTTATAGCCACTTTAAAATCAGTTGCTTAAAAACCATCTCAGGACACCATTCTATTATTGCCTCATTGCACTGCCCCAAAGGCTTGGTCCCACAGCCAGGTCTTCACCATCCTTCTGAAGGGCAGGAGGGAGGGGGCTGATCTAATACTGCCAGGAAGGAAGTTCCATAGCTGGGGGGCAATGACTGAGAAGGTCCTGTCTCTTGTCCCTGCCAAACATGCCTGTGATGGTGACAGGACCAAGAGCAGGTCCTCCCCAGACGATCTTAGTCTTCGTGGTGATTTATAAAGGGAGATGCATTTGGACAGGTAAACTGGGCCAAGACTGTTTAGGGCTTTATAGGCCAAAGCCAGCACTTTGAATTGTGCCCGGTAGCAAACAGGCAGCCAGTGGAGCTGATGTAACATGGAAGTGTGTGTGCTCCCTGTATGCCGCCCCAGTTATTAACCTGGCTGCCACTCGTTGGGCTCGTATTTGAAGCTTCCGAACAGTCTTCAAAGGCAACCCCCATGTACAGCTCAATGCAGTAGTTTATCCTGGATGTAACAATGCTATTTGGAAAGTCCCGTTTTCTGCTGTATTCCACTATAAAAATATTGTGTGAAAACGACTTAAAAGGAAGCAACAGATATGCTGGTATATCCCATAAAGTGGGGCTTCTCAAGTGTCGGGATAAGCTTTCAAGGTTTCTGCTAACAATTATAATGGCAAATTTCCATTTCTGCTAACAACATGATACTTGCTAGAACTGAGACTGGGCATCTGTAGCCTTCCAGATGTTGGACTGGCTATACTGGTAGGGACTATAGGAGCTGCATTCCAATCTGTTTATTTGGGGGCTTTTTGTTGCTATTGAATTTACTGTATATATCTCCGCCTTTTTCTTCTTTTCTCTCTGTCTAGCTGAAAGCGTTTTACCGGTACTAGTTTGGGGAGAATGGTTAAGTGGGACTGAAAAAACACAGACCTTCAGTGTTAAATTGCAGCAGTGAGCCTTCAGTAAACAATATAGTAAACATGACCGGAGAAAGGTCATGGTTCTATTCTAGGCTTTTATCCTGTATTGATGTGTGCCGCAAAATAGGGAGAAAGCGGGGAAAGAGACAAAGCCTGCTTCACCAGCTGCCTCAAGGATGTTTAAAAAGCAAAGTTTGACAAATGGAAATACAGTAATACTAAACTTGGAGCCTGGCAGAATATAAGCTTAAATATGTTTTTGTTTTGCCATGTGAGTCTTACCTGACCTGTTTTTTCCCCCCATTGGACATTTATTTATTTATTTACATCATTTATATTCCGCCCTTCTCACCCCGCAGGGGACTCAGGGCGGATCACAATGCACATATACAGGCAAACATTCAATGCCATAGACATACAACATATATAGACAGACATAGAGGCAATTTAACATTCCAGCTTTTCTGGCCACCAGGAGGAGCTGTCGCATTCCTTTACTCCTTTTGTGTGTATTTCCTGAATATTTTATGGCCTTGTAAATCAGTTAAATTAAGCCTCCCCACTCAAGTGGTACCTAAATTTCCTCTTTGACAGGTGCAACTGTCTTTCAGGTTGCTAAGTTCGACAACGAGCTATACAATTGGCCGAGCGCTTACCCCGACCCAGGCAGGTCTTGAACTCATGACCTTCTGGTCAGTAGAGATCTTATGCAGCTGACACCCAGCCAGCTGCACCACATTCCCGGTGCACATTATTAGTTATGAATAAAACTTTGCTGAAATATGTTGAAAATATCTTTTGCAGGGGGTTTAGGAACCTATCCCCTTTCCTTCCACATTATTTCTGCCTCTAGTACCCCATCTTCCACCAAAGTAATATCCAGGAAAACATGTACTTTGTTTATAGATATACCAAGGCCTCCCAGTTGGCAGCTGAGTAGTCTGCAAGTGCATTGATTTACCTCCCAAGAGCTGACCTATTCTGATTAGTTACTTCAGGTCAATAGCTAGATTTCACCCATGCAGTCTTTAACTTCTATATTCACGCCATTTCTATACAATGTTCTCTGTGCTGCCTTTGACTATAATGAAAACAGTAAGAGTTCTTAATGTACCTGAGAAGGTTAGGTGCCCATACTAAAGCCAGATTCCTGGTGTGCATATTGGTCATGCTGCTGAAGGATGCAAGGAGAGTCAGGTGCTTGCTCAAGTATTCCAGGGTCCTGCAAGCGTTTGATGGAGATAAAAAAAGAGGCTTTAGGATGTGTATACATCTTAGAATCATAGACTCATAGAGTTGGAAGAGACCTCATGGGCCAAGAAGCAGGACAATTGCATTCAAAGCACCCCAACAGATGGCCATCCAGCCTCTGTTTGAAAGCCTCCAAAGAAGGGGCCTCCACCACACTCCAGGGCAGAGAGATCAACTTTTGAACAGCTCTCACAGTCAGGAAGTTCTTCTTAATGTTCAAATGGAATCTTCTTTCTTGTCGTTTGAAGCCATTGTTCCACGTCCTAGTCTCTAGGACAGCAGAAAACAAGCCTGCTCCCTCCTCCCTATGACTTCCCTCTTCGGCGTTGAGTATTTATGTCACAGCGGATAGGCAACAGAAATATAGAAGTTTAATTCCCCATCGGCCCAAAAACTCCAGTCTCTGTTCTCTCATTCAATTCACAAGGTAAATATATATCTTTGTATTGAATTGTATTTAACAATAACTGGCAAAACATCGAAAAAACAACAGTCATCACAGCTACCTTTCTAAACATCCTTTCCTCACAGATATTAAATCCCAACTGTCAAATCCCAACTGTCACTTTGTAACTGACATTCCTCAAGGTTCCATTTAGCAGTCTTGAGACAGCGCCATCTGGTGTCAAACATGTCACACTGCAGGTCATCTCAAACTCTGACTCATGAATTGCTATTCAAAATGCAATAATCTGACATTCCCCTCACATATTTATACATGGCCCTCATCATGCTTCCTCTCAGCCTTCTCTTCTGCAGGCAAAACATGCCCAGCTCTTTAAGCCACTCCTCATAGGGCTTGTTCTCCATACCCTTGATCATTTTAGTCGCCCTCCTCTTGACACATTCCAGCTTGTCAACATCTCCCTTAAATTGTGGTGCCCAGAATTGGACACAGTATTACAGATGTGGTCTAACCAAGGCAGAATAGAGCATGGGTAGCATGACTTCCCTGGATATAGACATTGCCTTTGCTCAATGAAATATATCTAAGCATCATATGAAATATCTTGAATGAAACATACATAATTTCTGCTAATGATGCAATGCCATATTCCTAAATAGGCTCCCATTTGTATTCATGTCATGATTTACTGCTGCTGCTGCTGCTGCTGCTGCTGTTGTTGTTGTTGTGTGTCTTCAAGTTGTTTTTGACTTTTGGCAACCCTAAGGTGAATCCATCACAGAGTTTTCCCAGGAGGTTTGCTCAGAGGTGGTTTCCCTTTATTTTCCTCTGAGGCTGAGAGAGGTGACTTTTCCAAGGTCACCCTGTGGGCTTCCATAGTTAAGTGGGGATTCCAACCCTGGTCTCCAGAATCATAGCTCAATGCTCAGACAACTGTATCATGCTATTTTTTGCCACTTTATTATGGACTACACTTTACAAGAGCTGCATAAATCATATTTCTAACCCTATACTTCCATCTTCTTTAGTATCATCACATATCTTTGGGAGAAGGTAGAGAGGGAGAAAAGAATCACCATAGTGACTATCCAGATGAGGCTGTCAGACACTAAAGAGTACTCTAATACAGAAGTGTTTTAATGAACAATGGTACAAGGGCGGGTCAATAAGTCAGTGACTTTTTGAATTTCCCGCCTCTTAACTGAAAGCGCAACACTGCTCCAGTCAACAGGCACCTGTCAGTTGACTCCTGTCAAAATTTGAACAAGCTGCGTCATTTAGTTTGTGATTGACGGCCATTGATAGCAGACTACCGCATGATTTGAGGAGAAAATGGAAAAAAAGTGAATTTCGTGTGCTCATTAAGAATTACTGTTTGCAGGGGGGGGGGGGGGAAACCATCCCTCAAACCAAGGCTAAGCTTGATAAATACTATGGGGACTCTGCACTATCAATTTCAATGGTGAAAAAGTGGTTTTCTGATTTCCATTGTGGCCGTACAAGCACAGAAGATGCCGAATGTTCTGGATGCCCAGTTGAGGTCTCAACACCCGAAACAATTGAAAAAAATCACGATATGGTGTTGGCCGATCGGAGATTGAAAGTGCAAGAGATTGTGGAAGCCATAGGCATCTCACGTGGCTCAGTGGTTTCAATCTCTTTCCACCGAGCCATTTCTTCAGGTTTGGAAACAAGAAAAAGTCACTCAATAGGGCGAATGAGGGAGCAATTCGCATCCCAATTCATGGATTGTTGCCATGGCAACTGCACATGCGTGCATCCTTGCATTGTCCTGGTGCAAAAAAACTCTTTCTTGGCCAAATGCGGTCATTTTTTCCCAAATCCTCATTGAATCGACCCAATAAGTTGGCATAATATTCACCATTGATTGTTTTACCCTTTTGAAGGTAGTCAATGTGGATTATACCGCGTGCATCCCAAAAAAACTGTCACCATGACTTTATTGGCTGACAAACCCACCTTGGCCTTCTTTGGCGCTGATTCACCCCGAGAAACCCACTGGTTTGACTGCTGTTTGGTCTCTGGTGTGTTTTGGTAGGTCCACGTTTTGTCCACGGTTATGAAACAGCGCAAAAACTCATCCATATTGCAGTTGAACAATGCCAAACACTCCTGCGAAATTGTCACACGATTGTATTTGTGGTTGATTGTGAGCAATTGTGAGTGGAATGCCCTCCCCGCTGAAATGCGCGCCATCCAGGATCTGCTGCCCTTCAGGCGGGCTTGCAAGACCTACCTGTTCCAACAGGCCTTTGGCCTGTAGGTCTTGCTTTTGTTCAGCCCGTCATGTTGTGTAAAGTCCTGTGCCTGCTATTTGTTCCTTCATATCAGGCTTTTAACTCTGGTTCGTTTTAAATTGTGTTTTATGTTGCCGTGTTTAATTGTTTTTATATGCTGTTTTTATCCGGCACTTGTGAGCTGCCCCGAGCCTCCCGGGAGTTGCGGCATAGAAGCCCAACAATAAATAAATAAATAAATAAAAAATTTTTTACATGATCACTTGGGTATGAGAAAACTTTCCGCAAGATGGGTGCCACGTTTGCTCACAATCGACCACAAATGCAATCGTGTGACAATTTCACAGGAGTGTTTGGCATTGGTCAACCGCAATATGGACGAGTTTTTGCGCTGTTTCATAACCGTGGACAAAACGTGGCTCCACCACAACACACCAGAGACCAAACAGCAGTCAAAACAGTGGGTTTCTCGGGGTGAATCAGCGCCAAAGAAGGCCAAGGTGGGTTTGTCAGCCAATAAAGTCATAGTGACCGTTTTTTGGGATGCACGCGGTATAATCCACATTGACTACCTTCAAAAGAGTAAAACAATAAATGGTGAATGTTATGCCAACTTATTGGGTCGATTCAATGAGGATTTGAGGGAAAAACGACCGCATTTGGCCAAGAAAAGAGTTTTTTTGCACCAGGACAATGCAAGGGTGCACACATGTGCAGTTGCCATGGCAACAATCCATGAATTGGGATGCAAATTGCTCCCTCATTCGCCCTAGTGAGTAATTTTTTCTGGTTTCCAAACCTGAAGAAATGGCTCGATGGAAAGGGATTTGACTCCAACAATGAAATCATCTCACAAACAAATACCTATTTTGATGACTTCAACAAATCTTATTTTTTTGGAAGGGGTAAAAAAATTGGAGAAACGTTGGACAAAGTGTATAGAGCCAAAGGAGACTACGTTGAAAAATAAAATGATCTTTTATCCAAAAACCTGTGTTTCATTCAAAAAGTTACAGACTTATTGACCTGCTCTCGTATCTTTCTTTAGACGCTGGTGTAGTGGAGAACTGATGGACATGACATGGCTAATAGCTTGGGTAGTTCAGAAAGATCAAATCAGCACTTCTGAGAGTAAGATATTTCACAGATCTCATGCCAATTACACCCCGAGGGCTGCTGGAGAACAGTGGTCATGACTCTAGGGAATGGTCTTTTTTACTGAATGGTAAATATACATTTTTTCTAATGCAGATTGAGAAGGAGAAAATAAGCTACATTATTTGCTAATCTGAATGCATAGGTTTCTCTTCTGATTCCAATTATTCCCTGTCACTAATAAGTCTATCCCAGCATTTTAGAGGCTGGAGTTTGATTTTACCTGTAATGAGAGGGTGGAAGTTCCTGGATGGCATTCTGAATTTGAACCAACTGTTGTTCCTCTGGGAAGCATGAAATGGCCCCCTGCAGAAGGCAACAAAAGAAAATTAAAGAAATGTAGCGCTGGAAAAGACTTCAAAGGCTCGCTGGCCCCACCCACTCCCTCACCACCAAAATATCTGTACTCCAAATATCCTTGCAAATACTATACATAAAACAGACAAACTGACAGACGAGCAAACAAAACGTACAGCAACAAACACAGCCTCCCACCAAGCTGAGACAGCAGAATCACTGTGATTACTTCACTAATGTAGAGCACTCATTGCCATCAAGTGTCCTGGTGATGGTCATTAGCGTTGATGGCTTTCAAACAGGACCAGACATATTCATGGAGGATATTTCCATAAACTGTTATTAGCCCTGACAGCTATAAATGGAGCTTGCAACTCCGTTTGCCACTTAACTCCAGTTGCTAGGACAGCAAGAGCAGGACAGCGTTTCCTTCAGGCTTTGCTTGTGGACAAACCTGGATCTACCATTTGGCAGAGCGATGCAAGCAGCGCAGAAGGCAACTGTTATTGCTTGGTTATTCCCTTATGGAAGAACATTGCGACTTGCGATGTAAAGGAGCCCCTGGTGGCGCAATGGGTTAAACCCTTGTGCAGGCAGGATTGCTTACTGACAGGTCAGCAGTTTGAATCCACTGAGAGCGGGTTGAACTTCCTCTGTCCGCTCCAGCTCCCCATGCGAGAGAAGCCTCCCACAAGGATGGTAAAACATCAAAAACATCCAGACGTCCCATGGGCAACGTCCTTGCAGATTGCCATTTCCTTCACACCACAAGCGACCTGCAGTTTCTCAAGTTGCTTCTGACACCAAAAAAAAGTGGTGTATGCCCAATTCAATGTTGAGCTCACTCTATCTCTGGCATTACTTCACGAACAAAGATTCTTAGGAAGCGTGTTGATGACGGAGGTTGGATGTGTCCTTCAAGCCTCTGCAATGGATTTTTTTCTGGTGGAGTGCAGCATACCCAGAACTGGCCTCACCCTTTATACCAAAGGTTCGTCTGCTAGAGCCTAGCAAGCTTAGGATGGTGGCAGTGAGGTCCTCAGGTCGTAGGTTTGATTTGACTTTCCTTCTCTAGATGGTTGACCCTACAAGGTTAGATGAGCACTGCCTGCCCAGGTTTGAAATCAGAGTTTTCCTTCTCTTAGGATGGTTGCCGAAAGGCTAGAGAGCCCATCCTACCCATTGACGTTCTTTGTCAGAAACTTTGGTTGTGACCTGTCTGGCATGGGAGGCCCTACCGGTGGCTATTATGCCACCGCCAGCATAGCTCACAACTTCATTAGTGTACGTAAGCCTTTCCCCCACAACACGGGGGCGCCAATGGAGAGGTGAGCTCACTCTACCACCATGTTTAACTAGCCTGCTGCCTCTCATGTGCTAGGAGATAGTATTCCGTCACCAGTGCTCAAGGAAAATTCAACCACCAGTACAGTCAGCTTCTGTACACAGAATGGAGATAAAACACCTTTGTTTCAGTGAGCAAAAGCTTTGAATGATCCTACTTGTACACCTCATGCTAATAGCAAACTTGCAGGAATGGATGCTTAAATATATAGGCCTGGATCCTTTTGTTAATTCCAAATGTAGCAGACCCAATGAGATCAATGGAGCATAATAATAATAATAACAACAACAACCCACCATCTTTTCTCAAAGGGACTTTATTTATTTATTTCATATATTTCTGTCCCGCCCTTCTCCCCACAAGGGGGACTCAGAGCGGCCTCACATGAGCATCAGAAGATGCTAACAACATAAATACCATAAAAATTACAATGCACAATAAAATCCTTTTAAAACATTGTACAACATCATCAGTAAATTTAACAATAAATTAACGTGCCAGTAAAACCAAACCAAGCCGGGAGAATCCATGTCGCAAAACCCAAATTTTCTTTTTCCTATTTATTTATTTATTTATTTCCTCGATCTTATATACCGCTCCTTCCTGCAGGCTCGGGGCGGTTTATATACAGCCGAGATAACAATCATACAGCAAGGTTAAAATTGCATAAAAAATGCAAACGGTTACATAAAACAATAAAAATGCAGGTAGCACATGGAATATCATAGGATTGGAAGACAGCAAACAAGTTATACATCCGGGCTTCAGTTAAAGGCATGCCTGAACAAGATGGTTTTACATGCCCTTCGAAATGGAATGAGTTCTGTAATGGCCCGAACGTCATCCGGCAGTGTGTTCCATAATGCCGGGGCCCATTGTCTCGTTGTGGAGAGGTGACAGGAGCGAAGTGATGGTACAGTTAAAAGATTTCGCTCTTCCGAGCGTAGTGATCTCGGGGGAAGATATGGGGTAAGGCGGTCCCTCAGGTACACTGGCCCTAGACCATGCAAGGCCTTAAAGGTCAAAACCAACACCTTGAAGACAATTCGGTACTCGATTGGTAGCCAGTGCAAATGCTGCAGGATGGGGGTGACGTGCTCTCTTACTGGTGCTCCCACCAGTAGTCGAGCCGCAGCATTTTGCACTCGCTTGAGTTTCCGGATTGTCGACAGAGGAAGGCCTATGTAGAGGGCATTACAGTAGTCTAGCCTCGAGATGACCGTCACTTGGATTACCGTGGCCAGGTCATCCCTGGACAGGTAGAGTGCCTAGCCTGTCGTAGATGGAAAAATGATGTTTTGCTGACCATGGAGACCTGGGCCTCCATGGACAGCAATGGACCCCCAGGCTTTTAACCAGTGATGACGAGCTTAGCTGCTCGCCATACAGGGTAGGCAACCGGCACTCATCCAGCCCAGGGCGACCGGGCCACAGAATCTCTGTCTTCGATGGATTCACCATCAGGTGGATTCATCAGGTTTATACTGAACACATATATCCATCTAGCTATTACTAATAACAGGATGTAGGCCTCACTGTTAAGAGTCAACTCCACATGAAACCAGAAATTTGGGTGCATGAGAAAAACTTCCAAGTTTCTCACTTGGCATTGGGGTCAACTTGCCTTCACTCAAGCAGCATCCTATTATGTGGATAAGGATCCTAGAGCTTGTGTGGGATTAACAAAAACTGACCCTCACCCACACCGTTCCTTAATAATTTTGATATAGTTAAGGCAACATTTCATACAATAGTAAGAAAAGGGTATTGATGCATTGCTTATTGGCTTCTCATGAGCAACTGACTGCTCAGTATAGAAAACAATGCTAGGACTAGACACTGATTTCTTCATTGGGAAACCTTCAACTATTCTAATGGAAAAGTAAGTTAACAAGCATAGACAAAAAAGCACTCTGATGGGTTTTCCTGTATACAAAAATAAATAAAAGCCTGGGGGGAAATTAATTACATTTTTTCAAATTTATCTAACCAGCATGTCCAGTTATTGAAACTCTGTTTTGCTTTCATTTTTTGCTCTTTTTAAATCACCTCTTTTCAGCTACCTTTTTTCATTCCCAGTTAGCTGAAAATAAGAAACCTACTGTATACTAAAATAAGGTCATGTGAAACTGCTATTAGGTCAGCCCATTATTATATATGGAGCTGAAGACTTTATTCTGACCAGCAGTGACTTCCCCCAACACCTAACATTTGATCTTCTTTATCTGGATATGCCAGGGACGGAAATTGGATTTTTCTGCGACCAAAACATGTGCTCCACTACTGAATTATGACCTTTCCATGGAGGAGTGTGGTGTGCTAATAGGGGATTTCTTACCAATGCAAAGAGCAGACTTCAAATAAGGGTTTCCCCCCACACATAATGAAATTGAGATCACCATCTACTTGCCTCAGCAGATGCAGGCTGAATTATAAAGAAAATCCACATTAAAATGTAAGATATACTTTATATCATGTTTGGTTTGGTACTTCCTGATTGGTGGTGCATTCACACATGCAAGTGAATCCGCATGAGCAGATTTCTTGGTCCTGTCTCCCCAGAGCAGTATTTTTCAACCTTTTTTGAGCCGCGGCACATTTTTTTACATTTACAAAATCCTGGGGCACACCACCAACCAAAATGACACAGAATGACACTCTAACACAGTAATACATATAGTCATCTGTAGATTTTAAATGTATGGATTACACTCAGTTGGGTAAAACTGAGTTGTGTTTTCTACTGGCCTTGATAAAGACCCCGCCCCAGGGGGTCGAAACGGCAGGGACCATTGGCAGAAAGAAACACCCAACTACTTGGTGACCCAGCTGCCATCTGCACATCTTGCACTTTATGCGCCTCTTTTCCCAGGGCTCGGGAGCAAACAACTCCGCACTACAACTGCTTCCTGGAGAGCAAACGAAACCCGGGCAGCGAAACGAAATTGGGCTTGTGCCTATCCTCCCGAGTCTTTCCTGAAAATCCCATCTACTCTAGTGAACCCTTGAAATTTTGTCCTTAAACCTGAAATCTCCTGAACTGAGCAATGCCATTGGGCATAAGGGGGAAGGAGCCCTGAGCGGGCTCATCCATTTATCTGTACTTTGTATTTGTATATACCTCCATGTATGTGTATTAACACTTTGAAATTCTCTTAATGAATTATTGACTTTAATAACACTTTCTCACTCTGTGTTTTGCATGCTTTGTAGCAACTCCCCCCTCTGTGTGTTTTTTCTATATATATATATACTCTGTATATATATGGTGGGAGTTGTAGGCCAAAACACCAGGAGGGAGGGCCCAAATTGGCCCATGCCTGCCTTAACTGAGCAAACCCTGTTAGTTTTTGGGCCCTGCTTAAAGGTGCCTTAACCCTGTTTCCCGAACGCCACTTGGCTGAGTGCAAGAGAATCACGGGAGTGGTAGTTTGACACCATCCTGAGCCTCCCTAAACTACAAATCCCGGGATTCCCCAGTCTTGAAACCTGGAAGACCATGGGGTGCCTCACTGCATGAATGTTACGGTGTAGATCCGCCCCCAGGCAGCGGGGGGACCCAGGGAAGTCCCAGGTTCTTATCTCTCTCCACGTGGCTCTTTCCGCCTGACGCAGTCCCCGCCTTTCGGCTCAAACCCTTCCGAGAACGAGGAAGGAGCGGAGGGAGGAGGAAGCCCAAGAAGGCAAGTGGTGAGTCCGGCGGCACAAGTCTTCCAAAAAGGAGGCTGTGTTTGTGGGACACAGGAAAGGGATTGAGCCCCGGCTAGGGCTTCCCGGTAGGACAGGAGGGCTCTCTCTCTCTCTCTCTCTCTCTCTCTCTCTCTCTTCTATTTCCAATTTCCCACGGCACAACTTATGATCGCTCACAGCACACTAGTGTGCAGTGGCACACCGGTTGGAAAACAGTGCCCCAGAGCAACCTTCCAGACCTCTGAAAATGATACACAGAGAGCTGGGGGACCATGTTGAAATAGAGGAGGCTATGGATCTGGGGGAATTTCTCAGACAAAATAACTTGGGGTGAACTTAATCCCCTTCAAGGAAAGTGCCTCTGCTGAATTTTGGCAGATTCCCACCTTTCTGTCTCCGCATCATACAGCATTATTTTGCAGCCCTTGGTGTGGGATTTCCTAAGCCTGAGGGGACAAAGGGGTGGGGAAGTCTGTTCTAACCAGCCATTTGTGCCAAATTTGAACCCAACCCAAATATTCATGCAGACACACCTGAGGGTATGTGATTCTGCCACTTCCCTGCACTGAGGCTAGGCACATCATGACTCATAGTTACTCTACCCACATTCTCTGTGGGCAGATACTTTGGGGTTGATAATGAATTTATTTCTAGCACTTCCTTTCTGGTGCTGTAGTGAGGAACTTTAGTCGTACCAAGGTAGACCAATGATTCATCCAGTCTAATACTAATAAAAATGGATGGAAATGTTAGTTGCTTAATTGACCTTCACCCTGAACTCTTCATATTAATGGAAAACCTGCCCCAAAACAGGCAAAAAAATTAATACCCTCCAACACACATACTGGCACCTTTCATTAAAAAAAACATGATTACTAAAATGAGAAGATACAAATGGATCAAAAAACACACACGTTTTAAAAATGCATACTTTTATGATCACAGCAAAAAATGGTAATAATGACCTGTATTTTCAATGAGCTCTCTTGTAAAGTATGTTGAGACGTATGCTGTGTTAAATATTGAGCACTATAATTAAGTCTCTGTATATAGGTAGTGCAATTTGTATGGGGTTAAGACTGTAAATACTTAACAGTAATGAGTACCTTAGGAATGCAATTATCCAGCTTGACAGAGGTTGTGCATTCTTCCTCCCACATACAACCCAGGAGATTCATAATTTTGAGTGCTTACCAATCCATATTCTTCCTATAAGAACACCATGGGGTAACGTCTTTATGATTAATCCCATTTTACAAGTAGAATGAAAAACACTGCAGTTGGAGAAACCACATGCGCCAAAGGAAGCAGGTATGCATCAGGAACAAACTTACCGAACTCAAGGGGACGTGGCCATAGCAGTAATTGGGTGAGTGGGAACATCATGAACCTTTATTTCTCATCCATGATATTACACTACATAATAAAATGTAGGATAATGGAAACTAATATTGCAAATAAACTTAAGAGCTGGGTTGACCAAGCAGCAACAGCCGAGAGAACAGACAAAACCAGAGTGGTATACTATAGGCAGAGGCGGCCCAAGGTAATTTTACATGGTAGGCGAAAATTATTTTGTCATCCCCCTCCCAAACCAAACCTGGAGCAGGCACGGAGGTGGAGTTACCAGCTGGCGCAGAGGTGGAGTTTCCAACATGTGTGGAGGCTTCACATGCTAGAAACTCCGCCTTTGCGCCAGCTGGTAACTCCGCCTCTGCGCCTGCTGGAAACACAGCAGACGCGGAGGCAGAGTTTCCAGCCGGCGGCAGTGTGCTCTCAGCTGGCGCCTACTCCGCCGAGTGTGTTAATCTGCCTCTGGCTATAGGAAAAGCTTACACACTCTGCTGACTGCATCAGTACTGATACATAGATTTGCCCCACAAAGAACATAGTACCACTCAAGGAATATATTATCATGTACCTATAAAAAAAGAAAGAAAGAAAGAAAGTGGAAATAAAGTAAGAAGGGGAAGAGGACAAAAAGAAAAGAAGAACAAACTATGGAAAAGGAAGAAAAGAAAAGCAGGAGAGAGACAAGGAGGGGAAAAGAAAGAAGGAAATGGGAAGAGAGGAAAGGAAAGGAAAGGGAGTGAGGAAAAAGTAAAATAATGAAGGGAAGAGAAGAAAAGAAAGGGGAGAGAGAGGGAAGTGAAAAGAAAGAAGGAAAAGGAAAGGAAGACTTTGGGAAAAAGAATCAAAGAGGGAGGAAGGAAGAGGGAGGGAGGGAGAATGGAGGAAAGAAGGGGGAGAGGGAGGGAAAAGGAAGGAGAGAAGGAAAGGGCGAAGGGGGAGAAAGGAAGGAAGGAAGAGGAAGGAAGGAAGAGGGAGAATGGAGGAAAGAAGGAAGGGGAGAGAGGAGGGAAAAGGAAGGAGAGAAGGAGAAGGAAAGGGTGAAAGGAAAGAAAGGAAGGAAGGAAGAGGAAGGAAGGAAGGAAGGAAGGAAGAGAGAATGGAGGAAAGAAGGAAGGGGAGAGAAGGAGGGAAAAGGAAGAAAAGAATGGAAGAGGAAGGAAGGAACGAACAGGGAGGGAGGAAAGAATGTAGGGAAAGATGGAGGAAAAAGAATGAAAGAAAAAGAGAGGGAAAAGAAAGGAAGAGAATGGAAGGATGGAAGGGGGAGGAGGGCGCGGGGCCAAGGCAGACCTTGGTGTCGACGTCGGCGAGGCAGTCCCTCTGGAAGGCATTGAAGGCCACAGCTCTTGAGCTGCCAGACGATGAGGGCAGTGAGCTGGGCGTCCCCTGGCGAAGAGGGTGCAGGGCCCAGAGAGCAGCGGGGGATGAGGAAGAGACGGCAATGGCGGCGCAGAAGCAGCAGTGGTAGCGCATTTGTGTCACTCCTCCCCGCTACATGCTGGGAAACCAAGGCCCAGACTGCTCTGGAGAGCCAGATACAATCATGAAAAGAGCCACATCTGGCCCCTGCTATAGCTCCTAAAATTTACTCAGAGCATCAGAGATAGAGACATATGCACTCTATGCATATTTTCCTCCTTTTGGAATGAAGTTATAATGCCAAAGTTGTTTGGAGATTTCTGCTTGGACAGTTTCCACCTACGCTCTTTCTCTGCATTCATGACACGATCCTTTGGAACCTGATTTTCCACATCTCTGCACCTTGATTCATTAAGTTCATCATAGAATTGGATGGGGGAAATAGCTCTGACACCAGAAACATGATGCATTTACTCACTTAGCACTGGATTAAGTGGCAATGGAAGCAGCTGCTGCTAAAATTATAATAAGATGCCATTGATATGAGCATTATGAACAATTTGTTAAAAAGATAAATAAAATACATACTCCTGTTGCATTCAGAAAGTAGTTTAGAATGGAAATGTCACAAACTCTTACAACTGAATGACATTGAAGAAGACAGGTCAAATTCAGTTTTGAAAATACATCTCCTCCCCTGACAGTGCAATTCAACCTACAATATTCAGCAAGGTTTCCTATCCGTCTGTTAATGACTTGCAAGAGACTAGCAGATGAACTGTGATGTGGAGAAGAGGACAGAGAAATCCACTCTGCCTGGTCCAAATGCATATGTCTAAATTTTAATTAAAGCAAAATATCTGGCATTTCTATTTATGCATTTCTTTATTGTATTGCAGTAATAACTGAACTTGTACCAGTCTACTTGGTTCATTTCAGTGTACTTTTAACATTTAGAAAAGGAAAAAAAATTGCAAATGCAGGCAGTTCCTGAGTTACAAACATCTGACTCACAAATCACTCGCAGTTAAGAACAGGATGAGACAACAGGAAGTGAGAGAAAGCTTAGGCTTGGGTTAGAATCCTAAAATCGCAATTCTAAAATCAAATGGGGGGGGGATTATTTTTTTGATTCGTATATTAAAGACTTACAAAAAAATTTTGCAAAAAGTGCTAAAATGTAACTTAAGTACTAACGAAATTCTAAAGTGGTTCTAAAGTAGGAAAAGCAGGGAAACAGTTAAAAATCAAGGGGGAACATTCCCCTTCACCTCTGCAGTGCAATTAAGTGGTGCTGTAGATGTATAACATAAATATAAGAGGTAGTAACTACTAGCTCTCAGGACAATTGTGAAAGTGAAGTACGATTCTCCCCCCCCCTTATTATTTCCCCTTTCCTCCTTTCTTCCTTCTCTACCCTCTTCTTTCATTCCTTCCTTTGCTCTTTGGTTCCCCATCCCTTCTTTTCTCTTCTTCGCCCCCTTTCCCCCACGCCGCGCGGGCGCCTCGCTCATCCCCTCGCCTCTCTCTAGCCTCGATCCATGGATCGAGGCTAGAGAGTGGCAGAGAGGCGCTGGGGCCCCTTTTTCAGCTAAAATATGCCGACCCAGGCTTGGGCCGGCTTATATTTTAGTGGAAAGGGGCCCGCAGCGCCTCTCTGCCTCTCTAGCCTCGATCCATGGGGAGGCTAGAGAGAGGGAGGCATCTGCCTCCCTTAACCCCTGCGAGTTCTCAATCGGAGGAATTTCCTCCTGTTTCCCAGGCTGTCCCTCAGAAGCGGAGGGACAGCCTGGGAAACAGGAGGAAATTCTCCCGATTGAGGCCTTTTTCCAGCTAAAATATAAGCCGACCCAGGCTTGGGTCGGCTTATATTTTAGCGGGAAGGCGCCCTCGCTCACCCCCCTCGCCTCTCTCTAGCCTCGATCCATGGTTCGAGGCTAGAGAGAGGCAGAGAGGCGCGCGGGGCCCCTTTCCCACTACAATATAAGCCGGCCCAAGCCTGGGTCGGCTTATATTTTAGCTGGATAGAGAGAGGCAGAGAGGTGCGGGCCCTTTTTCCCCACTAAAATATAAGCCGCCCAAGCCTGGGTCGGCTTATATTTTAGCTGGAAAGGTTTCAATCGGAGGAATTTCCTCCTGTTTCCCAGGCTGTCCCTCCGCTTCTGAGGGACAGCCTGGGAAACAGGAGGAAATTCCTCCGATTGAGAACTCGCAGGGGTTAAGGGAGGCAGATGCCTCCCTCTCTAGCCTCCCCATGGATCGAGGCTAGAGAGAGGCAGAGAGAGCTGCGGCCCCTTTCCCACTAAAATATAAGCCGGCCCAAGCCTGGGTCGGCTGATATTTTAGCTGGAAAGGGGCCCCACGCGCCTCTCTGCCACTCTCTAGCCTCGATCCATGGATCGAGGCTAGAGAGAGGCGAGGGGGATGAGCGATGAGCGAGGGCGCCAGCGAGCGTGGGGGGGGAAAGAGGGGCGAAGAAGAGAAAAGAAGGGATGGGAAAGGGGCCCCGCGCGCCTCTCTGCCTCTCTCTAGCCTCGATCCATGGATCGAGGCTAGAGAGAGGCGAGGGGGGCGCGGGGGCCTTTCTCCTCCTCTCTCGCAGGCCTGTCATTGGCAAGAGAGGAGAAGGAGGCCCTCGCTCACCCCATCCATGTTTCTTTGCCTCTGATTGGCTAAAGGAAAGGTGGAGTGAAGGGGAGGGTATGTCCACCTGGTATCCATCAGCCAATGTCAAAACACGCTTACTAAGGGCAAAGAAACCATACGAATGCTTTACGACCCGGATACAAAAATGGTGCCCTGAAGTGCCTTAAAAGAAAGTCTACTTCCTGGTTCGGGACAGCGATACGTAAAATATCAAAAGTTCCATTACATACGAATCTCTAACGAATCCATTTAATTTCCGTTTCATTTTTCCCATGCCTAAAAGCTATCCCTAGAAAGAGACATTCACTCCTGAAAGAGTTATCATGGGGAAGGTGTCTCCACTGAAGCTTCCTTACTAATCCTTGTTTCAACAACAAGCCATTTTTTTCCCAAAATCCACTTATCACAGGGAAAAGAAAGTGAGGTAAATATTCTGAACAGGAGTGCGGATAGCAAAACAAAACAAATGCCGCAGGGATGTCCTAAACTATCCCAAGCTAATGATGTGTGTGTGTGTGTGAGAGAGAGAGAGGGGGGGGGGTGCATTTCAAAACATTCCTCCCCAAATGTCATGCTGTTTTTGAACACCCCCCCCCCCAATCCATTTTCCAGGAATGTTCTTTTGTCTTTTCTTTTCTTTCTTTGTTTTTTTTTTTTTAAATGAGCAATATGCTGTTTCTCAGGGCAGCGGCTGGATTTTCGGGAGCGATTTGGCCATAAGTGGCAATGGGGGGGGGGGCTTCATGACATCCCCTTTCTGTCAGTTTTAAGGCTATGGGGATGAAAATGGCAATACTAGGTGCACACGTTTACCATTGCAAGCCCCCCAAGTTTCAGAAAGTTTGGGTCATCCCACCATTTTTAGTGACTTTTAAAGTTTCATGAAATAAAATGTCCTTTATAACAACCGCAAAGCTTCTTCTCCTATCCCCTGGAATGCCTCCACAGGGAGGAGCAGCAGCAGGGCAGAGAGGAAGTGTGTGGATGGGTCAAAGACATGAACATTACAAACATCTTCCAAGGTCTTTGCTTATTTTTTGTTAATTTTTTTAAAAAAAAACAATAAGTGTTTGGGGTGAGGAAGGCTCCTAGTGCTAGACTGGTGCAGTGGAGCAGGCAGAAGCTACCCCAGGGTACAATCGCACACACAAACACATACACAAACCAGAACTGGGGCAGCAGGGGTACATGAACCCAAACAGGTAGGGCAAGGGAGGGACAGAAATGAGAGAGTCAAAGAGGTGAAAGAGAAGGACTTTTTTTGTAATTTTTTAAAAAAGAAATGTGGTAGAAGGAAGGTGCAGGGCAGAGTACAAGCAGCAAAAGAGATAGGGATGGGGAGGGATGGAAAAGAAAGAAATTATTCTGTGGGAACTCAAGGCAGTCAGGCTATCTCCTGACCCCTCCTTTCCCTTTACCACCCCACCACAAAGTTAAGCCTTAAAGAAACACAAACACACCCCAAAAATCCCTTTTTAAAAAGCTCCCCACACAATGCACAAAAAGTGGCCTGCTCAACTCCCTAGTGAAATAGGAAAAAGTTAGAGTGTTATTAAGGAAAAATACTGGAGCAAAAAGCAATCCAAATGAAAGCGATACTACCAATGGACAGCTGGGCGGCAGCAAAGCAGAGCACTGAAACAAGTAACCACAGCTAGGACGCCACTTGAAAATCGTGATTGGCTCAGACAACAGGGCTCCTCTGCGCACCATGTGGTTGCCAAATGAAACTGAAACCATTGTGGTGTCTATGCTATTATTGCTGCAGCGGCAAATGAAAATGATGAATCAACCAGAGCCCGTTTTTAAAAACAGATTGGTGCACAGTCCTAATATAAAATATAATATAATATGCAGATTTGCCTGGAAGTTGTATCTCACAACAGCCTGTTGAAGATTGTTGACTTGGAATCTCCTCTTTAAGATGCCACCCCTCTTATGTTTGAGCTTAAGGTGTAGATTTAGTTTACATCTTACAAGGCGATGGTCTGTTTGACATTCTGCACTGGGCATCACTCGAGTATGACGGACATCACAAATGTTTCTCTGGCGCACTAAAACATAGTCAATGAGGTGCCATGCTTGGATCGGGGATGCATCCAGTTGGTCTTCAAGCTATCTTTCTGCTGAAAGATGGTGTTTGTAATAGTGAGCTGCTGCTCTGCACAAAACTCTAGCAGGAGGCGTCCATTATCATTATAGTTTCCAACACTGTGCTTGCCTAATACACCTTTCCAGACTTCAAAGTTTTTAACTACTCTGCCATTGAAATCACCAAGGATAATGATTTTATCTTCTGCAGGGACCTTTTGTATGAGGTGGCATAGGTCTGAGTAAAATTTGTCTTTCTCCACAGAGTCGGCTTGCATAGTTGGGGCATATATACTGAAGAGAACAGCATGTGGGAGGCGTAAGGAGATAATGCGATCAGAGTGACCTGTCAGCAATGTTTTGAGTTTAGAGGCGATGGAATTTTTAATCCATTGAGGTCTAAAATGAAGATGGCGCCGGTGCAGGAGCAGCCTGCAGGAGCGCTCCACCTGGATTTACTAAATCTGCCAATTCTTGCTGCCAATGCCAGCTTAGACCTGAAGCCATCTGGACCCTCGGTTGTAGTAGACCCCCGGCCCCCAGAAGAGGCCGGTGTGGGTCCTCGACACGAGAGGATAGAGCCAGAGGACGACTATGAAGACTTTTACCAATTCTGCCTGGGCTTAGAGGCCGAGTTGAAAGCGCAGAGAGTCTCCCAGGAGCCTGGGCTTAAACCGGACCCCCCTGCAGACCACCTTTCCTCAATATCTGGACAAATAGCACTATGCCAGCTCCGAATAGAATTCGAGCAGCTGACAGAGCAATTCATGAAATTTGGTGAACGACTACAACTATTACTGGGAACCACCCGACCCAGCCGACCCAGCCGATCAACCGCAACACCTATAGAGGAGAACGAGGCGAACGGCGCGACCAAAGACCCCTGTCGGGCCTCCCCGGACCTCCTTTGGGACCATTCTTGGGACCCGCAGATGGAGGATTGCCCAGAGACATCCATGGGAGACCTACCGTGGGCCGAAGATCTCATGGAGGAGCCGAGGGAGGCGGTGCCAGAGGAGGATGCCCTGCAGCGGAGTTGTTTCTTTGGGGCAAGCTGCCCGATCGCCCAGGCAGGTATGGACCCCGGATCATGCCCTTGGTCGGCGTGCCGGGGCCGGCCTGGGCCGAGTCCGGAGCGGCGGCCGGGGAACGAGGAGGGGCGCACCGAGGTCTGCCTCGATGTGGAGCGGGTCCTGGAACGGCCAGCGAGTTTTCGGCCGAGGCGCCCACCGCTGTCATTTTCGGAGAGGAAGGAGCTGGAGGTTTTTGCCAAGATGGCGCGTGGCCTTGAAGATGCGCAGGTGGAATGCGTGCTCCCCCGCGGAGCCGGGAGGAGGGACGCCCGGCGCAGGCGCACACGCCACCAGCGCCGCCGCCGGAAAGAAGACCACCGGCCACACCCCAGCCGAGTCGCAGGTGGACGCCCGGAAGTACAGCCGGGTGAGGCGTCGACCCTCCCTTGGAGACAGGAAAGGGGGGGGAAACACCGCCGGAAGCGTCGTCGGAGGCCCAAACGACGCCGCCGGACAGAAGCGGAAGTGACGTTCGGTCACCAACTCTGCTCCCTCCCAGTGGCTTCACCATGGTGAGGAAGCCCGCCCCTCCTCCCCTTTGGAAAGAGAGGAACCTCAGCGCCACCAACAGGGCGGAGGCAATGTAACATCCCTCCCCCAGCCGATGGAGAGTGAGGAGCACCAGCGCCACCAACAGGGCGGAGGTAATACAACAACCCCCCTCCAGCTGACTGTCAAACCCCTACAAGATGACCAAGGGACACAATTACGACCTAAACAACTATTGGAGGAGACGAGGACTATGGGATCCCCTGCTAAACTACCATCAGCGGACCAGGAAAGGACTTTCCTGAACATGGACCACCCTGCCAGGCCATGGGGGAATACGAAAGGGGAAGGGTTTAGAACTAGGACCTTCTGGGGCCGTGGCTTCACCAGCTGGACCCGCAGACATTCTACGGGTTCCACGCCTCGGCGAAGTCGACACCTCCGGACATAGGACCGATTGCCGCCCCTAAACCGCCAGCCCCGGCTCAGAAGCCGCAAAGACCACCACATAACCCCATAGGGAATGACGCTAGACTATCCCTTCCATCAGGCCGATTCGATCAAAGGGATGACGGCTAAATCGCCCACCCCCTTTTCAGAGGGTGGGCAGAAGGCCAGATACCTAGTTGGATTGTCAAGGGACTCTATACAGGGGCGGGAGATACCGGTGATCTCGGGAAGGGGTAATTGGGACGGTAGCCGTAGGCCTTATGAGAGAGGGAGGTCGAGTCGGAATAGGACTCGCCCTCCCTCTGACCTACGAGCTATCCCTAGGCACTCAGATGGGGAAGTTCCAATTAACTCTCCTCCAACTCTGGTACTGGTGAATACCAGGTCCGTGCGGAACAAAACAGGGACCATTAGGGACTTCCTCCTGGGAAAGAAAGTAGATCTAGCCTGCCTCACTGAGACATGGCTACAGGAGGGGGATGAGGTCCTGTTGCACGAGCTAGCATCCCCAGGGTTTACCGCCAGCTACCAGATGAGGACAGAGAGACGGGGGAGGGGTGGCCATTCTCAGTCGAGACACCTTTAATTCCAGGACGATTCCGACTGCGAACATCCCAGGAATAGAATGCACGAGCATGGTGTGGGACCTCAGTGAGAGTGTGGCCTTCCTGTTGGTGTACCGAGCACCCAACGCACCGGCAGGGAGTCTACCCAGGCTGCTGGAGGTGGTCTCGGAGTGGGCATTGAAGTCCCCCAGGCTTATTGTCCTGGGGACTTCAATGTCACGCCGAGGCCCCCTCAACGGCGACCATGGACCTGGTGCCTTCCATGGAGACACTAGGTCTCTCACTCTGTAAGACCGGTCCCACGCACCAGGCCGGGCATACCCTGGATTTGATCTTCGCGGCCGGAATTCAAGTGACCCTAGCCTCTCTTGAAGAGGTTCCATGGTCGGATCACAGTGTCCTGGAAGTCCGTCTCGAGGTGGCCCCCCCTTCCGGTAAGGGTGCCGAACCCATTTTGGTTCGCCCAAGGAGACTTATGGAACCCACTAGGTTCCTGAATGCTCTGAGGGATTTGGAACTCCCCAGCGACTCAGTCGACAGGCAAGTGGACTGTTGGAACACCTCTCTGACCACAGCCTTAGACGAGATCGCCCCCAGACGCTCTCTCATCCCCCGCCGAAATCGCGCTCCTTGGTTTACCGAGGAGCTCCGAGCGATGAAACGGAGGAAGAGACAGTTAGAGGGTGTGTGGCGGGTTCGCCGTGACGGAGCATCGAAATCAGCTTATAAACAATTTAAAGAGGTTTATGAGCATGCTATCAGGGAGGCCAAAAGGTTCATTATTCCTCCTGATAGAGTCGGCTAGTTCACGCCCAGCTCAACTTTTTAGAATAATTCGGTCATTGACCACAATTCCGACGGTCCTAAACGATAAGGATTTGGCTCCTACAGCTGAGGCCTTCCAGAACTACTTCGCCGACAAGATTTCGACCCTCCGCCGGACATCCCAGTCACCCTTGATACAGTGGTTGAACTCGAGACTCCGCGCCACTCGGCGGGCCCACCTTCACCCGTTTCCAACTGCTGGACGCAGCAGCTGTCGATAAGCTACTTGCTGCAGCTAGACCTACTACTTGCTCCCTCGACCCGTGCCCCTCCTGGCTAATTAGACCTTGCCGGGAGGGGCTACGCGGCCCCCTGGGCACGATCATAAATAGCTCCCTTGAGCAAGGAGTCTTCCCGGGGGGACTAAAAGAGGCTATGGTAAGACCGCTGCTGAAGAAGCCGAAGTTAGATCCCCGGCTCCCTCCAATTACAGGCCGGTTTCCAACTTGCCTTTCTAGGCAAAGTAATGAGAGGGCAGCAGCGGATCAGCTGCAGCAGTTCTTAGAAGACACAGCTGGACTTGATCCCTTCCAGTCCGGCTTCCGTATTGGGCATGGGACGGAGACCGTGCTCACCGCCATTACAGACCAACTTCGCCGCCAGCTGGACCAGGGTGGGTCAGCCCTGCTTGTTTTGTTAGACCTAACAGCAGCATTTGATACTGTAGATCATGCATTGTTGGCCCACCGTTTAGCCGTGACTGGGGTGAGGGGGACTGCCCTTAAGTGGGTGGCCTCCTTCCTCCGGGACCGGGGACAACGTGTGGAGAGGGGAGAGGAGGTCTCCGGAGACTCCCATTAAGTTGTGGGGTCCCCCAGGGGGCCATCCTCTCGCCCTTATTATTCAACATTTACATGCGCCCCCTGGCACAGCTGGTTCGCGACTTTGGTCTGGAGTGTTATCAGTATGCGGATGACACCCAGCTTCTGCTGAGAATGGACGGTGGGCAGGACACCGTACCCGATTGTTTCCATCTATGCCTGGAAGCCGTGACTGGTTGGCTGCGTGCCAGCCGGCTGAAGGTGAATCCGTCGAAGACGGAGATCTTGTGGCCCGGTCGCCCTGGGCTGGATGAGTGCCGGTTGCCTACCCTGGATGGCGAGCAGCTTAGCCCGTCATCCCTCGTAAAGAGCTTAGGTGTCCAATTGGACCCTTTGCTGACCATGGAGACTCAGGTCGCCATGGTCAGCAAAACGGCGTTTACCACCTCCGCCAGGCTAGGCGACTGGCACCCTACCTGTCCAGGGACGACCTGGCCACGGTGATCCAGGCGACGGTCATCTCGAGACTAGACTACTGTAATGCCCTCTACGTGGGTCTTCCCTTGTCGACAATCCGAAACTCAAGCTGGTGCAGAATGCCGCCGCCGCTTGCTGGTGGGAGCACCAGCAAGGGAGCATATTACACCTATTTTACGGCAACTGCACTGGCTCCCCATCGAGTGCCGGATTGCCTTCAAGGTGTTGGTGCTAACCTTTAAGGCCTTGCACGGTCTAGGGCCTGAGTACCTAAGGGACCGCCTTACCCCGCACGTTCCCCGAGATCACTGCGCTCAGAAGAGCAGAACCTACTGGTTGTTCCATCACCCCGCGCCTGTCATCTGTCCAGTACAAGACAACGGGCCTTTTCATTTGTGGCCCCTATGACCTGGAATTCGCTCCCCCAATCATGTCCGGGCAATACATGAACTGGGCCCTTTCCGAAGAGCCTGCAAGACTGTCCTCTTTAGAACAGCCTTTGGCTGACTTGAAAGAGGTGGCTCTAACGTTCAAACTATGACCGATGATTTGTAATAAGCTGGCTTTTGATTCGAATTGTGTTTTTATTGTTTTATGGAAACTGTTGTGCATTGTATTGCGCATTTTATTTTTGTGTTGTGATCCGCCCCGAGCCTGCAGGGAGGAGCGGAATATAAAATTGACTAATAAATAAATAAATAAATAAATAAATAATCATAAAGCCTACTCCTGAAAGATGTTTCTCAGTTTTGGGTTTGCCAGACCAGTAGAGTGTGTAGCCGGCACCGTGTTCTTTAAGGCTGCCTTCCTCATGAAGACGAACTTCACTAAGAGCAGCAATGTCAATATTAAGCCGTGATAGTTCATGGGCAATTAGAGCAGAACGACGCTCCGGACATCCACTATCTGCAGAATCTTGCATGGTTCTGATGTTCCAACATGCAAGTTTCAGTCTATTTGTACCTTTGCAGGCAGGTGTTGGCCTTTGTTTCTTTGTCTTTGTTCGACCGCATCGGAAGATGTCCGTTGGCCGTGGCTAGCCAACTGGGTAGATGGAAATGAGCTTTCGTTAGGCCACCTTTTCTAGGCCCCTCTCCATATGGAGCAAGCAGTGCTCTCCTTAAAAAAGGCTGCTTGGAAGTTCAGGATGCTGCTGAAAAAGACTGTCATCTCCCGGGTCAATCTCAAGCGACCAAAGTCCTGAACCGCCTGCATGCAGGGTTGGGTCTGCGGCTTCCAGTGTATCTTTACACCTGCCTAAATATACAATCCTAAATATACACTGGACCAACTATGTGACTAATGTTGCTGTCCTTGAGCAAGCAGGGATCACCAGCATTGAGGCCATGCTATTGAGAACACAGCTGCGCTGGGCAGGGCATGTCTCTAGGATGGAGGACCACCACCTCCCAAAGATACTACTCTATGGTGAACTCACCACGGGTCAGTGCAAGAGAGGCGCCCCCAAAAAGAGATATAAGGACTCCCTGAAACAGCATCTCAGGCTCGGCCAGATTGATCACCAACAATGGTCCACCCTGGCCTCACATCGGGAGGCATGGAGACACACTATCTGTTTTTTTGGATTTCCTTACCCTTCACGACTCTTCACGTTTTGGCCCTACTCCATTTATCTCCCCCAGTTTTTAAACATCTTATATGTACATGTGGCCCGCCCTCTTTGACGTATTTGTTACTGTGTTTTTGTTAGATGTATTCATTTTACTGTGTTTACTGTTTTATTGTATTTATTGTTTTTTGATGTCTGATATTTTTGTGATTTGTGGTTTGGGCATGGCCCCATGTAAGCCGCTCCGAGTCCCCTTTGGGGAGAGGGAAACAGCTTATAAATAAAGTTTATTATTATTATTATTATTATTATCCACAATGCTTCAGCCTCTTTTGAGAAGACACGCCGAACGGGTCTCGAAGAGAAACGACAACGAGAAAGAACCGCAACTTGGAAACAACATCACCCAAGGAGACTTGTAAAAAGCGTGGGATGAGTCCTTCCTAAGAGTCTTTATTCGCGAAGTAATGCCGAGAAAGATAATATAATATAATATATGGCTGGAGTTACATTTTAAAAAATGTACCTGTTATGATTTACATACAAATTCAACTTAAGAACAAACCTACAGAACGTATCTTGTTTGTAACTTGGGGACTGTCTGTAATGCTTTGTCAGAAGCTTTTCAGCTTCCTACCATTTTCCAATAGTCCTCAACACAATCAGGAAACCACCCTCAATCAAATAGTACAAATTAAACCAGCTTCTTAAGTAGTTTTATAATTTATGATAGATGACAGCAGTTTCAGTGTTTGAAGTCACTTTTTTGACCTACAAATACTAGAAACTCACCATAATTCCTGGCCTGTTCCAAGTTCTGGTAGCTTTGCCCGACTCTGGTGTTATCAGAGTCTGGCTGCATGCATACCCGCTGAAGACTAATCACTTAGTTGGGATAACAATTTGAGGCCATCCAGATGTTTAGTACTACAATTTCCATTGACAATACTTTGCAATGCTATCTGAAACCTATGTGAACTGTCATCTCTTTGAGACTCCTCTGCCTTTAATCTGGCTCAATAAAGGTCTTCAAAGGCAGAACTTGAAGTGCAATCATTTCTGGTAAATGTAAAATTAATGAACACCCCTTCTTCTGGCCCAGAGAAACTGTCACAACTTTGATATGGAGCTTAGAGTGCAACTTCTTCTATAAAAGCAGAAAAACGCCCTTCAAGATTTCATAGATGAAAATAGGGATGAATGTGACCAGGCAACATCAGAATGTGTGTATTAACAAGGGAGAACACACAAGCTAAGAGAGCTTGTAGCAGAGTGGAAAATCCTGAGGCTAATGCAAAGGACATAATGCAACTCTTCCTCTCCTCTCTCCTCTGCATAGATTCCTAGAGAGGTATTCTTTCTAGGAATCCCTAGGTTGCGAAACATGACTCTAGTCTAGAGATTCATAGAGTAAATATTTTAATCAAATCCACAACTAATCAGATACATAATAGTCAAACCCGCATATGTGGAGAGTTGACTATAAAGACTGATGTGGAGACAGATCTAAAAATGAAGAAACGTGAGCAAACAATGACTGCAAGAACATGCAAAAATTGTGGATGTTTCTTTCCACATGTACCACATCCCAGTCCTCACTTGCTGTGTTTTTTTCTTCTACACATATACACTACTGGAGTGAGCCTAAGACCACAATGACCCTAGCTAGGCTGGAAAGAAGGCAGAAAACATCTCACCGTGAATTTCTTGTAGAGTTCATAAGTGAGGAGAGGGTTAGGCAGCTCCCTGAAGTACAACTTGCAGAGTGAGCCCACACAGTGAATGTCCTGCAGGTAAACTTCCCGTGTCAAGTCAGGGCATGAGTCTGAACCAAATTCTTGCCTGGAACAGAGGTGTGTTGTTAATGTACAGAATAAAAATAGTCCCCATCTTATTTTTTATTCCACAGACAAAGGGGAAAACAGTGTCCTCACTGGGTAGCAAAGACTTGAGTGTTTATTGCCTCAATAAAAGGGAACCTGTTCAGTACCAAGGATCACCATGGAAACCTACCTTTTCCTTGAGGGCTCTGTGCATTCTGCATATATTTCTTTACTTGTTTTCAGTGTCATTAAAATTAAGGAATTCTGCTATAAACCTCAACTGAGCTGGTGGACACAATTTTGCAACCCTCCGAAAGCAATGAAACCAGGCGCGGAACATTTTTTTTCCTCCCAGGATTTACTCCCATGGCATGATGCAAACTGTGGGGAAAGTGGGGCCCATGGTTCATATGCAACCTTCAGGTTCCACTATGGCCACTAATAAAGCCTTTATAACTCATAATTTTTAAAGATTTGCTCATTTTTAGATAATTTTCTATCCTGAAGGCTGGCTCAAACAATCCTAAACTGGCTGCAAATTGGGCAGTTTATGTCTTTGAATCTCCACAGCCTTCATCTCTTCCTCTCAAACCCACAAAGTTGGGGAAAGGCCCAAAAGGTGCTTAAAAGAGATGCAATATAATTTCTGGTCTGTCTGAAAACATCATGGTCTGTCTGAAATAGTCAGGGGACACACAGGGAAAAAAGTTGATCTCACTCCTCATATCAGCCCTCCCTTGATACGTGCCATAGATAGACACACTGAGTATGTACTGAAAATTTAAAAAAATTAAAACATTTTTTTAAAAATATAATATTTATTGATTTTCACACAAGAAATTTAAAACAAAGATGTACACAGCTAACATAGAACTCTATAGACAAACAATGACAAAATGACCTACAAAAACAAAATGTTACAAGAGTACTTCCAACCTACAGGCACGCCTCCTGTAACACCATACATGATGTTACCTATGTTAACTTCTACTGATATATTTTGTTGATAACCGATGTACTATAGCTTAGCATCCTTATTTATACGTAATAACATTAATTGTCTTAGAGCTCGAAACCCGCCCATCCTTCGTATTTATTTTGTTTTAAGAATATCACCACCTTAGTCCAGTCTGTTATTTGCTTGCGCCAACTCTTGAGTTAGAATGATAGACTTCCGGTCGGCGTCTATGGCGAGTGGTCGCAGCCTCAGCTGCTCTATGGGGTGACAGTCTGCTCAGAGCTTGGTGGAGTGAAAGTTTGCTCCCTCCCAGGGATTGGACTAAGATCCCTGAGTAACAAAGCCACAGGCTACCAACTGATCCTGTTGAGGTGCCTCTATGTTGCGGAGAAACCACAACAAGGGACCAGGAAAGCAGCCAAGGGAAACAGCTCCAAGCCTGCCAAGCAGGCCCTCAAGCCTGACCACGCTCACCAATGTCATTTTTTAAAAAAGTATATGTGAGTACTGAATTAATTATTCTGGGAACAGGAGAAAGCCTTACAGACTGCCCAGAAACCGATGAAATTAAAACATTTTGTGTAGATAATATGGCATTTACTCAAACCTATGTTTTGAATGTGATTTGTAGTTTATCTGGACAGGGGAGCCTTCTAAAACTTCAAATGTAACATTAATAATCACATACCATTTCAACACACTTAATTAATCCTCACTAAAAACACTCTACCATGTTGAAATCACTTTTTTTGTTATGAAATCTTACCCGAAGAACATCAAGGTGGCTGCTGAGTTTGCTCTCAGGGGGTACAGTGGGATGGTAACCTTTTCAAGCAATAACAAATAACATTGTGTGCATACATTCATTCACTACACAATCCACCCCAACATCAAAATCCTCTTCCATTTGTTTTGACATATTTTCTTTACCTTAGTCTTTGAATGTTGGATGTCACTCCAGAAAGTCGGTAGATTCCATCGACAATTCCATGGGTCTCTATGAATTCTGCGCAACTCTTCAATACTGGGGGAACTAACAGAAAGAAAGCGATAATGCAGCAAAAGAAATATTTTTCTCAATGGATTATAGATTGAATCACGTTTATGCAGTGAATGGCAGAAATTTATTTTATTTATTTAAATAGGAAGTTATTTCACAAAAGGGTAAAAAACATAAAAGGGAAAACAGACTGAAAATTGCAATCATGAAAATGGAAAAAAGTAGTACCCATTTATACAGATGACTAAATGTGGGGCTGGTCCAGAGTGGCAATGCCTCATATTTGCCCCAAGGGCAGCTACATTGCCTGCTTCCATTCCATAGCGGCAGTGGGATGGGTGTAGACAACCCAGTTGGGTCAAACCCAGACATCCTTATCTGTATTGTGTTTGGGTTTTTTGTTTTTGTGTTTTTACCATAGCAGTGGTGACAGAGCTCCAAAGAGCTCCTGTCCATTGCTCACGTCCATCCCTGGCTGTTGCTTGGAACTCTTTGGAGATCCATTGCTACCACTGGATTAGGAAATGTTGAGGAGAGCTCTGTAATTTTGACCAAAATTTGACAAAAATGGAATAGGTGCTACTCCTTTTTCCCCTGCTGTGGAGCACTGCACTGGCCTGTGGGAACCATCCCAAAATGGAAAGCTGCTCCAGAGGACTCCTCAACATTTCGTAATGCAGGGAAAACCCATGTTTAAAAGTTTAATCCCATTAGGGGGCAAGAAGGACCTATGCATCATGTGAACACTAGGCCTGGGTAGGTTCCTTCAGAGTCTTCTTAATTCAGAATACATTCGGATCAAATTCCTTTTTGAAGTGATTTCGAAGCGATTTGGGAACCCAGAAGTATCCTTGCCATTTTGAAGCTTTTGCTGCCATTTCTCTTTCGAATCTGTAAGTGAGTCGGGAATTATTCAGCTTTTCAAACCAGTGTGGATGGATTCCCTTCGTTTCCTTTCCCTCCTGCGTCAGACCTGGGATGAGAGCCGTGTTTAACCCAGTTTGAATGCCGCTTTCGCCCCAGGTCTGACTTGGGAGGGAAGGACATCTACATCCAAACTGGATGTCCTTCCCTCTGTGTCAGACCTGGAGCGAGAGCCATGTTTAACCCAGTTTGGATGAAGCTCTTGCCCCAGGTCTGATGCAGGAGGGAAGGACATCCGCATCAAAACTGGGGCAAGAGCTGTGTTTAACCTATGTCTGACACGGAGGGAAGGACATCTGCATCCAAACTGGGTTAAACACCCAGTTTGGATGCAGATGTCCTTCCCTCCGCGTCAGACCTGGGGTGAGAGCCGTGTTTAACCAGTTTGGATGTGGATAATTCAAAAGTTATGAAATTTGGTGAGCTAGCAGTGATCCATGTGTTCTACCACTGTAGCAAGTTTCATCACAATTGACCTACGGAGCTGGATAACCTGTGTGTTCATAGCCGCCTTGTAACGGTGTCTGCTGCTGTTGTGTTTAGTGCACGACTTATTGTCGTTCTATATGCTGTTTTAATGCTGTTTTTACTTGATTTGTTTGCACTGTGTTTTATGATATGCCTGTTTACTATGTAATGACTGACTTGTTGTGACCCGCCCCGAGCCACTGGGGTGGGGCGGTAGACAAATGCGGAGAAATAAAATATATGAATAAATAAAATAAACTATTGGTCTAAAAATGAGGGGGGAACAATCCCCAGAAGTATCCCCAGTGCCAGTGCCGTTTCTTTCCTACTGCGCATGCATGTCTGCCATTAACGAAGTGATTCGGAAATTTTGGAAATTTTGGAAATTTCAAAGTTTTTTCCAGAAAATTTTGGAAATCATTCCAAAATCGAATCACCAGCGCCCCCTACAGCCTAAATGAGTTTTGAACCATTTTTCCCTTGATTAAACACCATAAGTGAACACCATAAAGTACTTCTCATCCACTTCAGGGAATGTGGCCCATATAGATGGGCCCTTAGACTGCTTAGGAATGGAGACATGGTAATATCATTTACTAATAAGTGATGTCCCTAGTACTATTATTTATTTATGACATTTCTTACCCCACCTTTCTCACCCCAGAGGGGACTCAATTCAGTTAAGACCAAGTATACTAACACAATATTTCTTCTTAACATCATTCTTTATTTTTTGGATTGATTTTTAAAGTAACCTAACAACCTGTAGAAAAACAGTGTGGTGTAATGACTTAATTATTGGACTATGACTCTGGAGACCACAGTTCAAATTCCTGCATGGACAAGGAAACTCAATGGGTGACCTCCGGCACATTACACTCTATCAGTCTCAGAGGAAGGCAAAGGCAAACCCCCTCTAAATGAATCTTGCCAAGACAAACCCGTGATAGAGTCATCTTACAATTGCCATTATTTGGAAATGACTTAAAGGCACCCAATAATAACAACAAACGACTTGTAATATAATTTTCTTTCTGTTTGAATTCTCCTTCTTGATGCAAATTCCTTACAGGGGAAAAATAACGCATCCAGCACATGTGCACATATCATCAGATAAGTATGCATGACTTATTTAATACTCTCTCCTCAATTATATTAAAATTACAGCAGTTAGTGCAGTTGTGCAAAAAGTTGCCAGCTATACGGCTTCCGGCAACTGATTATCTCTATCAGATGAATTCTTATTGCTCACATGAACAAAGATCCTCACATTTCTTTTCCAGATTGCCCCTTTTGCCCATATTAGAAATACAGTACTCTGAAAAGTGAAAGCTGGGATTTGGGTGATGTCAGCAACATTTCCAGACTCTACCTGACACAAAGGGACTAACACAATGGCGGCGGCGGCGGGGGGGGGGGGGGGGGTGCACATTTTTATTTTAGTCAACCACCTATAAGGCTACAAATAGTTGTGGTGGTTTTCTCCCTATTTCAGGAGAAAGTAAATGTCCCTCTATAGGATTCTCATCATAACCTATATTCCAAAGTGCAACTGAATAATTCTTCCCAATGTTGTGACTCCTTAATACAGTTCCTCATGTTGTAGTGACCTCCAACCATACAGTTATTTTCGTTGCTACTGCATACACTGTAATTTTGCTACTGGTATGAATCATCATGTAAATATCTGATATGTAGGATGTATTGTCTCACTGGACCAAATTTGGCACAAATACCCAATACGCCCAAATCTGAATACTGTGGGGTTGGGGGAGATTGATTTTGTCATTTGGGAGTTGCAGTTGCTGGGATTTATAGTTAACCTACAATCAAAGAGCATTCTGAATTCCACCAACGACGGAATTGAACCAAACTTGGCACACAGAATCCCCATGAACAACAGAAAATACTGGAAGGGTTTGTGGGCATTGACCTTGAGTTTTGGAGTTGTAGTTCACCTTCATCCAGAGAGCCCTATGGACTCAGACAATGATTGATCTGGACCAAACTTGGTATGAATACTCAATATGTCCAAATGTGAACACTGGTGGAGTTTGGGGGAAATAGACTTTGACATTTGGGAATTGCAGTTGGTAGGATTTATAGTTCACCTACAATCAAAGAGCATTCTGAACCCCATCAATGAGAGAATTGGCCAAACTTCCCACAGAAAATACCCCTCTGACACCCCTCACAACTCCCCAGGGGTCCCGACCCCCAGGTTGAGAAACACTGGTATAGAAAATCATTCAGGGAAGGGGGATTGCATATCACTATATTCCACTGAAACTCCTGTGAAATATAGCCTATGACACCTGTTATTCATTGATAGTCTGCCAGTCAAGTACTAACCAGGGCTGACTCTCCATGGTTGTCAAGATCAGACAGCATCTGGGGTCTTTAGGATGGATTTGCAAGGTGATATATATGAGGGTATTGTTTTATTGTTCAATTAATGTTTTATGTATTGTTTTTAACTAATGGTTTATGTAATTTTTGTACTTCAGTGGTTTAATGGTTTTTTGTATATAATGGTTATTGTATTTAATTGTTTATCTGTAACGGTATAATGATTCGCTACCTGGAAGGCTAGGAAAAGCCTGTAAAAGTAGGCCCAAGACAGTGGTAGCTATCTTAGAGAGATGCCATGGGGGCATTCATTTTAGGATCCTCATTTCCAAAAGGGGGCACGCCTAAAGAGCAGCCTGAAGGGAAATGAAGGAGTTAGGATTGGCTAGTAGGAAAGAGGGTGGAGCCTAACTTGCTAAAAGAAAAAAAATGCCCTGAAGAGGAGGCATGAATCTGATGGCAGTCGGTGACTGGGAGTGAGAGCAGTTCGTGGCTGGGTATCAGAGAAGTTGGTTGTGGGTTTCAGAAGAAGAAGGAGAAGAAGTATTGTTAGAGAGAGTTGGGATTAGTTAGTGTTAGAAAGAAGAAGCCTGAGAGGTCAGGTGACTAGCAAGGTTAGCTGGTGTGTATCTTACAACTATCAGGGACGATAGTGAGTAGAGAATTAACTAGATAGATCCAGAGTAGGACTATCTGAGTGGGAGAATAGATTTACTAGGCAGAGAGGAGATCATGTCAGTAAACTCTTGAAGGAAGGAGTTAAACTTTGAACTAAGATTTGAACTGTTTAAAAGAACCACACGCTTTCGTGCCAGAATCTCTGAACCATTAAGCTTTGTACCTATCTTGTCAATTCTCTTCAATAAACATCATTGTTTTGTTGTTCAAAACATCAGTCTTCGAGTGCCTCTGTCCAAGAAGTTTAAAAGCAGTTTCCTGAAGCAAATGGTGGAAGCATACCTTTAAAAGGAGTAGTATCTTTAGGCTTATCTCAGCACACAAGTTTGAAGCACATAAGTCACACACACGGAGTTACCTGATGTGGTGTTCCAGCCTGGTGTTTATGTGCATGATGGGAATGATGGGTTTGGTATTCATGTGCATGATGGGGATGCTGAGATTGACATTGAGCATACTGATGTGCAAAGTGAAGTTTCAGATGAGGCTCCTGCTCCTGAGAACAGTTTAGTTCCCAGGGCACTGTTAGATAAAGATTCATTCGTTAAGGATTCAGAAGGCCTTGATAGAGATAACACTGCAGCTGAAAATTTTAATGACCAAAGGGAGGCAGAAATGTCGCTTGATCGCAAGGCCAACATTCGGGAGCGAAGGCAAGCTTCTCAGGATGTTCAGCGCAGCTGCAGGTTTCAGCAAAGGGATACAAAGTGAAACTAATTTTTCCTTACTTAAGTTTGTAAGGAGAGCTCATGCTTCAGTTTCCAGGCTTCATTTAGAAAAGATCACATCAAGATTTCCTTGCCTCTAGTTCATGTTTTTGCCTTGGACTTGTTTTATGGATTGTTTTCTATTGCTGCATTGAACTGTCCTAGAATTTAGTATCAAGCTTTTAACCTTTACCTTTTGGATCTTGGGATTCTGAACTGTGTGCTTACCTTGGATATATATTATGTTTTATCTTCTTTTACCTTTTGTTGGACACTATATTTTGTTTCGATAAAACTCTATTATTCAAAGGCTGTCTGATGTGTGTGTGAACTAGGGGGATCCTTTCTATCTGAAGTGCAACACCTGATCTTTATAATTGGTGGCAGCGTCGAGAGTTAAAGTGCACACTTTGAAATCTAATTATAAAATACTCGTTTTTGTTATAATTTGGTGGCAGCGGTGGGATTGAATAGGAAGGTTCTACCCCGCCCTAATTGAAAAACCTCCAACTTGTTATAATCGGTGAGATTTAAAAGACACACGTTTTGTTATAAACGGCCTCAAATCGCTGCCAAACTGGCTGTCCTCCTTCCTCCAAAACCGCCTACAGCGAGTGAAGTGGGGAGGGGTGGTCTCCGAGGGCTCCCCCTTACATTGTGGAGTTCCTCAGGGGGCCATCCTCTCCCCGCTGTTATTTAACATCTACATGCGACTGCTCGCCCAATTGGTACGGAGTTTTGGGCTGGAGTGCCATCAGTACGCTGATGACACCCAGCTCATTCTGAGGATGGACCCCGGGGTGGAATCTGTACCCGATAATTTCCACCTTTGCCTAGAAGCCGTAACTGGATGGCTGCGAGCCAGTAAGTTGAAGGTGAACCCGGCAAAGACGGAGATCTTGTGGCTGGGCCGCCCGGGGGGGGGGGAGGGAGGGGGTTGAGACCCAGTTGCCAACGATTGATGGCGTGGCACTTCACCCGCAGCCTTTAGTCAAGAGCCTAGGGGTCCGGCTGGACCCCCAGCTGTCTATGGAGGCGCAGATTGCCTGCGCCTGCAAGACAGCGTTTTACCATCTGCGACAGGCAAAACGTCTGGCTCCTTACCTCTCCCGCTGCGACCTGGCCACGGTGATCCAAGCCACGGTCATCTCGAGGCTCCATAACTGTAATGCGCTGTACATTGGCCTACCCTTGTCGGCGATCCGGAAACTTAAACTAGTGCAAAACGCAGCAGCGCGCCTGCTCTCAGGAGCTGCAAGATCTGCCCATGTGACCCCGCTCCTATGTGAGTTGCACTGGCTTCCTATTGAATTCCAGGTTGCCTTCAAGGTGTTAGTCTTAACTTTTAAGGCCTTATATGGCTTGGGGCCAGTGTACCTGAAGGAGCGGCTTACCCCATATGTGCCCAGAAGATCACTGCGCTCGGAGGGGCTTAATTTACTGGAGGTGCCTGGTATTAAGACCTATAGGTTATCGAGTACGCGGCAGAGGGCGTTCACAGTGGCCGCGCCGTGCCTCTGGAATTCCTTGCTTGAGGAGACGCGAGCCCTACGGGGCTTGATGGCATTTTGCAAGTCCGTAAAGACTTGGCTGTTTAGGCAGGCATTCGGCTTTGACTGATGCCTGCTATAATTTGCCATCTTGCCGCGTCTTGTCGCCTGTACTATTGCTGCTCTGTTGGGCTTTTATTGGGGGGAGCGGGGTAAATCGGTTTTATAATGCTGCTTTATGTGTTTTATCCGTGTTTTTATCTGGTTTTATTGCTGTAAACCACTCTGGGCTCCGGAGAGAGCGGTCTACTAAATCAAATCAAATCAATAAATCAATAAATCAATAAATCAATAAATCAATAAATCAATAAATCAATAAATCAATAAATCAATAAATCAATGTAAGCTGTCCTGAGTTAGAAATACAAATAATAAATATATAAATAAATTTAGGCATGCACCATTCACATGGGCAAATATGGCATAACTGTCGATATGGGATGTGGTAGCATGCAGTGTGAGAATATTTGGGCCTATGTTGTTTTTGACGTTTTGCTCTAAGCCACTATCTCCCACATCTATAAGCACGGCCAAGCGAGTATCCATGTCAAGTTGTTTGGCTTGCAGGTCTTGGGTGTATTGAATGAAATTTCTCATGAACTGCTGCTGCTTAACCTCCAACCTCAGAAAAAAGACCCGAGGTTCCTATTTCTGAAACACGCAGAAGATTGCATTTATGAAGATAGAATGGTTATAAATCAAGAGCTCAAAATTCTGTCAACTGCATCCTGCAAGATGATGGGGCCGACATTTGACAATCTTCTCCTGTCCATAAAGCTGTCATCTGAATAAAGTAGCTTTCAAAAAAGAAAATAAATAAGTCACAAATCTTCAATAGTTGCACATCATCCTTTTCTTACAGAACAATTCTACCTCTCAGGGTAGGAAGCAGGATTACATTAAGTACTGGAAAGCCCTTATTTTCTCTTATGCAAAACACATATTTTGTTAAGAAGCAACTTAGGTCAACAGCAGCCTTGGGCAGAGTGAAAGAGCCTCATAGAAACACAAGGAAGAAAGCTTCTTCCATTTATTCCCCATACAACACAGGGGAAGGAAGGGCCAGGTAAAATATGCAAATTACTCCCTTGCGCGACAGATTCTTGGTGGCCTTTTTTCTTTTATAATTCCTGGTATTGTATAAAACTGCCAGTTTTTTCAAACTTGCAAAAAATTCCACTGAATACCACAAAGAAGAAAGAAGCATTAGATAATCATGCCAGCATGACCTTATATTATACTTTGGAATAGTACTACTGAAGCATCTTGATTCCTCTCATAGACCGCAAAGGAACACTATCCAGTGAATTTAATTGAAAACTCCAGTGCCCACCTGCCACACAGTTTCAATGCATGCTCTGGGACATTGAAGATATTATTTATTTATTTATTTATTTACAGTGTTTATTTACTGCCCTGAGTACAGGGGACTCAGGGCAGATTACAATGTACATATACATGGCAAACATTCAATGCCATAGAAACACAACATATATAGACAGACACTCAGAGGCTATTTATTTATATATATATTATTCAATTTTATATTCCGCTCTTCCCTGCAGGCTTGGGGCGAATCACAGCAAACAATAAAACATACAATAAAACATGTAAAAAAACATCAGATAAAAACACAGTACATGACAAAATGCCAGCAGATTACAATTCTCAGCACAGGGAAAAAGCATGCCGCCCACATTCAGGTTTAGCCAAACGCCAGCCTAAAAAAGGCCGTCTTACAGGCCCTTCGAAAGGGGACAAGTTCTCAGATCGCCCGAACGTGGCTAGGAAGTGAGTTCCAAAACGTGGGAGCCGCGGCAGAGAAGGCCCGTTGTCTCGTGCTGGACAAATATTTAACATTCCAGCTTATGGCCACCAGGGGAGCTGTTGCTTCCTCATTCTTTGCATACTTCCTGGAGAGTTTTATGGCCTCGTAAATCAGTTAAATTAGCCTCCCCACAAAGTGGTACCTAAATTTCCCACTTGACAGATGCAGCTGTTTTTCGGGCTGCACAGGTCAACAACAAGCTACACAATTTTGGTCAGGAGCTCACTCCAACCCAAGCTGGCTTCGAACTCATGACCTTTCGGTCAGTAGTGATCTTAATGTAGCTCCCAGCCAGCTATGCCACAGTCCCGGTGTTTTGTATTATACTTTTTATTTACAATATAGCTTCCCTAATTTCCCAGCCACTGGCTGAGATGGCTTATGGGACTCCTAGGAACTGTAGTTTAAACAATGAAGGTAAGTTTTTAAAGCTGTGCTGTGATGGCGGCATCAAGCAGGAAGAGCTACTAGATCTTGTTAGCAGGGTTTCTGAGAGCAGAATTGGGCCCGAATGAATATTATTTTGGAGTGGTCCTTCCAGCTCTTTGCTAGCAGCTGATCCATGTAACATGTGGGTGACTGGGGATTGACCAGCTAAGTAATTGTTCCCAGAGGAGGTCAGTGGCTATGGTTTCACAAGTGGGTTACAGAGGGAGGCCAGGAACAGCTTGGAGAATGGTTCAGCTGGAGGGGAGAGCACTTTCCTCCTTTGCTCCCATGGTCCACCTACTTCACTTGAGTGATTTTCCTGGTCTGCTCACTAACAAGTTTATATACCTCCAGAACAGCTAAAACTTTTACATATGAGTTCAAATCTTCTATATGATGATTGTGGTGGTGGTAGTGATGATAATGATTTTAAAATGGGTGTCCACAAGCAATTCAGAAGTACTATGGTACCAAGAAGACACAAATATACACAGGGCCCTCGGTATCCACCATGGCTTGGCTCTAGGACCTTCGTGGATACCAATATCCATGGATGCACAAATCCCATTATATACAATGATGAAGTAAAATTGTGTCCCTTATATAAAATGGCAAGCAGTGAGTTTTTTTCTTGATATTTTCAAGCTATGCTTGGTTGCATCCATGGATGCGGAACCTGAGAATATGGAAAGCTGACTATATGTAAAAACCCAAATCTGCCTAACCCTCTTATAACTGTGCAACTTTTCACATGGCCGTTCAACTTCTACTTGACGACAGTCACCTTTGACATTCTGGTTCTCATTCCAAATTGGTCACTGTAACCCCTTAAAAATCAACAAAACTATTATGGCATAAACTTTTGTGGATTACAACCAACTTTATGCACCTGATGAAGTGAGATCTAGTCCACGAAACGTTATGATATACCTTATATACTCATGGATAAGCGGATTTCATTTATTAAAGCCAAATTATGTATTTTAACATGACCTGTGAATAAGTCAAGGATTTTCTTGTGGAGGTTGATAAATATAAGTAAACAGAAGCATTACCACAGTTTTTGAACCAAGATATACCCTGCAGTATAATAAAATGTCACTCGGTCTTGTGTGGCAAGTAACAGTATCTTTACTTCAGTTCAAAAGTCAAACAGGGCAACAATATATACAGCAGTCCCTCTGAGTTCACACAGAGAACAGAGGGAATGAATGGTCCTTTTAAACAGTCTTTAAATTATGCTTCATGCCTTAAAAATAATCAGGCTTCAGAGAGTTGGCAGCCATATCCTTCCTGGCTGTTTCCAGTCAGCGCTCTCTTCACTCTCCAAAGTAAAAGTGGCAGTTAAAACTGTCTCAGCAGCAAGCCAGAGACAGCAGCCAATCAGAACTCTGGTCCCTGGCATGCTCAGCCAATTTGCTGCCAACACATGTCTTTCCAGTTAATCCACCCATCATGGCATCTCTTTTCAAATCCTCACATTTCTGTCAAGAGAGGAAATGAGTACCAGTGCTGACTCTGGGAGCCAGCCATTCCTAGCCACCACCACTGTTTTCCCACCCAGACTTCAAATTGTGAAGGCATTCAAAAAGGCCAAAAGCAATGCCATGTTGGAGAGAGTAAATGGAGTTAAGACTTATTTCGGGTTCTCCCAAGATAGTCTTAACTCTTGCCTTTTGTACTCAGAGAAGGGGATTTTTCTTTTTTGATAAGTGGTAAGATACATTACTAGCATTGACCCATGCATTAGTCAACCCAAATTTTTTTGGAAGTGATTCTTGACTAACATTCCTTGACTAACATGAGCATATCCCTCCTTCCTCCTTGGCTTTTCTTCGCAAACGAAGATTCAGGAAGGACTCACCCCGTGAATTTTACTAGCGCGTTGATGACTAAGAAGGCCAATCCAAGATAGGCAAGTCCAGTTGCAGAAAGCACAGCAGAAAGTCTCCTTGGGTGATGTTGTTTCTAAGTTGCGGTTCTTTCTGTGTTGTCGAGACCCGTTCGGCATGTCTTCTCGAAAGAGGCCACAGCATTGTGGATAGTGCGTCTCCATGCCTCCCGATGTGAGGCCAGGGTGGAACATTTTTGGTGATCAATTTGACTGAGCTTGAGACGTTGTTTCAGGGAGTCCTTATATCTCTTCTTTGGGGCGCCTCTCTTGCGCTGACCCGTGGCGAGTTCACCATAGAGTAGTATCTTTGGGGGCAGTGGTCCTCCATCCTAGAGACATGCCCAGCCCAGCACAGCTGTGTTCTCAATAGCATGGCCTCAATGCTGGTGATCCCTGTTTGCTCAAGGACAGCAACATTAGTCACATAGTTGGTCCAGTGTATATTTAGGATTGTGCGAAGACAGCGCTGATGAAAGTTTTCGAGGAGTCGTAGGTGTTGGCGTTAGGTGACCCATGTTTCAGACCCATAAAGGAAAATAGACAGTATGTACACACTGATTTTGATGCTTTGCCTCAGCTGCTTGTTGCTCCAGACTCTTTTGTGAAGCCTTCCGAATGCACTCTATGCCTTTACTAATCTGTGATCTATCTCTTTATCAATCTCGGCGTCTGAAGAAATGATGCTTCCCAGGTAGGTGAACTGCTGAACGGACTTAAGCACAGATTTGCCTATGCTGACAATTCTTGATGTGATTCTTGACTCACATTCCTAGAGTTATATATGAATATATACACAACTAATTAGTTAGTACTTCTGGTGTCACAAGACTCATTATTGGTCCAAACCAGCCCAGGTTGGGGGAGGAGTATGCAGGGTTTGCTCACACCATCACTTGTTTGCCTTTGCATTTACTTCAGCTCCTTGGCTTGTGATGTCTGGTTTGCCAACTCAGCCCTATACTTCCCAAACTACTGTAGCCAACTCCTTACCCAAATTTTAAACACACTGTTTCCTGCTGTCCTTGTCCATGAACTCTGTTGAACAGAAAAGAGCCTATTTTGCCAGACTATACAAGAGGGTTTGTGATGTCACAAAAATCCACCAGGGACTAATTTCACTTGTGACCAAAAATTACAGTCTTGACCTCAAATCTCCAGAGATGAAAAAGCTATGCATCAATTTCCAGAAGAGCCAAGCTCCTCAATACATTGATTGTATGAACAAAAAGCACAAAAATGCTTTCATTTGCTGGAGCCAAAAATCAGAATTAATTTTGTTCTGAGACACATTACGTAGGACAGTCAAAAGACCTGAGACATCTAACTTCTGACTTTCTGAAGCCCTCCTCTGTGGAAAAGGACCACGGCTCAACTATTAGTCTTCATGATGGACTTGAAACCTACATACATATTGAAACTTGGGTGAAAATTGCATTTTAGAGGGGAAATCCTTCTTTGGTAGCTAAGATTTTTTTATTTCCCTGGTGAAGAGAGAGAGAAAGTCAAGATTAAAGTACCCATGTTTGCGGAGGAATGGGAGACAGGGTAGGATGCCCCAATCTTCCTATGTATGTAATTGAAACCATACCAGGAAGCTGGAGGTTGGAAGAGGCAGATGGTGTCACACAATCCCTGCTAGTTCTTCCAGGCAGCCAAAATTTCCTCATTTTACAATCACAATAGAAACCAGATGCAGAAGAAAGAGAGAGCTTAGACCTCAGGCAACAGTTGGGAGGGAGGAGGGAAAAAAACCTGAGCTTCATTGAAAACACACTGAGACTATAGCACTGTGTTTTTCTTGGACAGGGCAGACAGTCAATTTCACAATGTGGTAGACTACAACTCCTGTAATCCCATACCAGTACGACAATGCTGGCAGAGGATGATGGGCGCTTGCAGTCCAATACATTTGGCAGGCTATCAGATTCAAGAAAGACAGCCAAATGTATATTAGCATTGTCATGTCCTGTCAATTTCAGCTTTCTTTTATCTGTTAAGTCAGTTTTCCTTTGAAGATTTCAAATGTCACATCCCTTACTGCAGTGTTTTTCAACCTTTTTTGAGCCGCGGCACATGTTTTACATTTACAAAATCCTGGGGCACACCACCAACCAAATTGACACAAAATGACACTCTAACACAGTAATACATATAGATTGATTTTGTCATTTGGGAGTTGTAGTTGCTGGGAGTTATAGTTCACCCGCAATCAAAGAGCATCCTGAACTCCTCCAATGATGGAATTGAATCAAACTTCCCACACAGAACTCCCATAACCAAGAGAAAATACTATAGGAGTTTGGTGGGCATTGACCTTGAGTTTTGGAGTTGTAGTTCACCTATATCCAGAGAGCACTGTGGACTGAAACAATGTTGGATCAGGACCAAACTTGGCATGAATACTCAATATGTCCAAATGTGACACAGATGGAGTTTGGGGAAAATAGACCTTGACATTTGGGAGTTACAGTTTCTGGGATTTATAGCTTACACACAAACAAAGAGCATCCTGACCTCTTGCAACAATGGAATTGAACCAAATTAGCATATTGAACTCTCATTACCCACGGAAGGTACTGAAAGGGTTTGCTTGGGAATTGACCTTGAGTTTGGAAGTTGTAGTTCACCTACACCCAGAGAGCACTGTGGACTCAAACAATGTCATGTTATGTTGTTGTTTGTTTTCTATCCAGAATCACAATGTTGGAAGGAGGCTCACCACTTTAAGGTCCCTAAAACAGGCATGGGAAAACTTCGGCCCTCTGGGTGCTTTGGACTTCAACTCCCAGCATTCCTAATAGCCTGAGGCCTTTTCCTGCTTAAGTGGCTGGGGGGGGGTAAGGAAAAGGGCCTGAGGCTGCTAGGAATGGTGGGAGTTGGAGTCCAAAACACCTGGAAGGTCCAAGTTTGCCCATGGCAGCTTTCGACAGAGACCCCCTCCCCCTTTGCGCCCTTTCTTCCCCCTCCTGCCGAACACTTACTTTTTGTTCTACACTTCCACTTCTGCCGCCATTTTGATCTGAGGGGGCAGCGTGAGCGTGTTCAGGAGGGGAGGGGGGAGGGAGGAAAACGTGACCCATGCGGGCGCTACTGCGCAGAATCGCCCCAGAGCAAAGCGAGCAGAGCGAGGCTGGGAAGAAGGGAGCCCGAGTGGAGAAGAAAAAGTGTTCGGCAGGAGGGGGAAGAAAGGCTATTGGAGGTCCCATTTTCCCACGGCACACCTGATGATCGCTCACGGCACACTGGTTGGGAAACACTGCCTTACTGAGATGGGCAAACTGTTCATGCTTAGAAACATTTCATATCACACGGTTCCCTCCCAAACCATTCTGAACAAGATCTCTCTCTTTCTCTCCACCCCCCCTTGAATTCCATAAACAAAGGATTGTTTTCAAATACCAAAATCTGGTTTGGATTGAAATCCCACGGTGTCTTTGCATGTGATTGTCTCTGGTCAGGTTTTGTGTTTTCTGCTTGAAATATGTAAAACATTAAGTCTATGAATGACCCCACTGAAATCCTCATTTGTTATGCTTAAACGTTTGTGACTGCAATACAATGTGGAAATCTATGCCATCTAATTAGGACTCAGCCACATAAAGCCCCTTGTTTTAGTATTAAATCTGAGGATATATCAGCATTTCCATTTTCTGAAGGAAAAAAAAGGATTCTAACTCTTATGACCAGTATTCAAAATGTTATTTTGTTTAAAATTGTAATGCAAATTGAGCCAATGTGGCTTCTTGAAATGAATATTTTTTTATCTATCACTATTCTTCAGCTGCAACTGAGAAACATTGACTTTGCCAAAGCCTCAAATCTAAACCAATAACATATGGGCCCCTCCCATGCCCAACAGTAGGATGTAATAAGAATTAAATTTTATTGCCTGGTGATGATGATCTTGAGATAAGAAACTGGGGAACAAGAGTACACACAAAAACTGAATTTCCATATTTGCTTTAGCACTTTATGGCGCAAGAGTGAAATACCTCATTTTTACTGCACATGTAGAAATATACAACTCCCTTGCTATAACAAAAAAAATATCAAGCAAAACAAAACAGGAAATTGTTACAAGTCGTATATATTGCATCTGCTCCAGTTAGAAACTCCATATGCGCACTAACTCAGTGTTTTTCAACCATTTTTGAGCCGCGGCACATTTTTTACATTTACAAAATCCTGGGGCACACCACCAACCAAAATGACACAAAATGACACTCTAACACAGTAATACATATAGTTAATACGTTTTAAATTGTATTTATACACTCAGTGTGAAACCTGGGCCTGTTTTGATGAACACAACATAGATATCCTGGCAGGAATGGCAGAAAGACACACAAGAAGGTCTTACTCAACAGCTGGGAATTATAGTTCACTTGCAATCAAAGAGCATTCTGAACTCCACCAATGATGGAATGGAATCAAACTTCCCACACAGAACTACCATAATCAAGAGAAAATATAAGAGTTTGGTGGGCATTGACCTTGAGTTTTGGAGTTGTAATTCACCTATATCCAGAGAGCACTGTGGAGGGGAGGGAAGAAGATGTGGGGCGAGTCTGCGCAGTAACGCCCGCACGGGTCACATCTTCCTCCCTCTCCCCTCCCGCAGAAGTGGCAGCGTGAGCAAAGCGAGGCAAAGCAAGCAGAGCGAGGCTGGGAAGAAGGGAGCCCGAATGGAGAAGAAAAAGTGATTGGCAGGAGGGGGAAGAAAGGGTATTGGAGGTTCCATTTTCCCACGGCACACCTGATGATTGCTCACGGCACACTGGTTCGGAAACACTGCACTAACTAATTTGAGGACCCTTTAAATTATTTAACCAGAAAATATCATAATTATTTAAAATACACTTTTAATCATCACCAGGAAAAGTTAGGTTTCTGGATTATCACTCTTCAATCACCCCAATCAACACGGCCACTATATCTTTTTTTATGTTTTGTGTGTGCGCGCTAAAACTCATCCTTTGAAAACACTTTCAGGAATTCTCCCTTAAGTGCATGAATATGATATTTCTGGACACATTTGCTCCAATATGCTAAGAAGTATAAAATACAGAGCAGATTTTTAAATTTTCTTTTTACCCTTTTTCTTATTCTTTTTCAAACTTCAACAGTAACTACAAAACCTGCCATTCTAACAATTAGTAACATGCAAGGGTTGAATGAAAAGTAATGCCTCCACTTTCATTACTTGGGTTTGGATAGGAATATTTTAATAAATCAAATGCAGAAATAATCCTTAGAATGTGCCCTTTAACTACCACTATTCACTTTCCCACATAATCACCAGACAATTGGATACATTTCTGCCAACGATGAACAAGTTTTCTGAAGCCATCATGGAAGAAATCGACCCTCTGTTTCCGCAACCAGTGTCTCACAGTTCTTACACCATCTTCATCAGAAGCATAATGATGTCCCCGCAGATCTTCTTTCTTTATCGAGAATGGAGAAAGTCGTCACTTTCATTCTCGTAACGTGAGAGGAGTTCCTGGCAAATTGGAAGCCTGTCGCTTTCATTTCAGTCGTCAGCATCCTGGGTACCCATCATGCACAGATCTTCCAATAGCCAAGCAAAGCAATAATGTGACCCACACGTTCTTGTGAAATGCTGATTATGCTTGAAATTTCTCTCTGAGTGATACGACAATAATTCTGAATCAATATGTCAACCTTTTGCTTGTGAAACTCAGTGGTTGCTGTCACAGGACATCCAACTCTTTGCTTGACATGTAAGTCAGATGTTCCCACCTCAACATCTTTAAACTTACTTGCCCAACAAGACACAGTACTCAGGTCAACACAATCACCATAAACAGCTTGCATTCTTTGATAAATCTCCCTTGGGTTGACACCTTCTGCTGTCAAGAATTCAATAACTGCACATTGCTTAAGGCACATTAACCAACCTTTTGCGCAGGGTTCCATACTTCACACTCTAACAACACAGCCATTCAATGCTAAGGCTTCCCACAAAAATGAAACTGTAAAGGAGAGTCTACTGAACAAGCCAGTACTTGCCGCATACCAGTACTGCCATCTGTTGAGGAGTTACGAAGGTGGAGACATTACTTTTCATTCAACCCTTGTAATTATTTTTTTTTTCAAGTACTGCCCTTTTCTTGATGCAGTAGAGACTTGCTTATCCAACATAAATGGGTTTCACACCTCAAGGGCCTCAGGCGTCACTTTTGCTTGAGAGCTGTTCCAGTCAAGGTAACCAGACTATAGTTTCCAAACCAGCTTGCTTTGCTCTGCAACCCTGCTTGGGCCTCTCGTGCCTTTCCCGTGAGAAGACTAGGGATGCAAGCATAACATAGGCCTTTCAAGGTTGTACCATCTTTACCTCCCTGATAATGGAAGCGGGCCGCGGGAGTAGAAAGCCTGACTCCCCGGCCCAGATGGCCCTCACTAACAAGCTCCACATTCCAAGAGGACTGAGTTCACAAAACATACAAGGGATCATCAATCTTTGCTTTTGATGTGCGACGCAACTCAGGAATACTATAACTGCCCTGTGGACCCTTTTACCAGTGTCTTGTACCAACAACGCATTTGGGAGAAGATCTTGTGGGTAAGGCCAGTCGGGCCTTCCACCAAGCCTCGCCAGCCAGCCTGCTTCAGGCTGACTAGTTCCAGTGTTGCCTTGTTCCAGTTCATCGTCAAGACCCAGTGATTGATCCTGACAGACTCTTTTACCTTTTGAACTCTATGCATTCTAAACAACGCGTCCCAGCCTCACTTGCTTCGGCTGGGATTCCTAGAGACTTTTGCATCCGGCTTGTGTTCCCGTTTTCCCGCTTGTGCTCCTTTTTACTGCGGAGCACCCACGCCTTGCTGGTTCCTGTTTGCTGCTAGTTGGGGGCACTTTAAGGATTGCCCCATACCTCTTTCCTATATTTACCTATTATCAATAAAAACCCGTTGTACCTCAGCTACTGTGCGGTTTATCCAGGGGGGTCAGGTTGCCAAGGCCTCCAAGAGCGATAATGGGTCAGTAGAACATTGGATAAGTGGAAATGTTGAATAATAAGGAGGGATTAAGGAAAAGCTTATTAAGTGTCAAATTAGGTTATGATTTCACAAATTAAGCACCAAAACATTATGTTTTACCACAAACTGACAGAAAAAGCAGTTTAATACACGGTAACATTATGTAGTAATTACTGTATTTATGAATTTAGCACCAAAGCATTGCAATGTGTTGAAACAGCTGTGGATCTCGGCAGGAGGCAGACTGCATTGGATAATACAGAACGTTGGATGAGCGAAGGTTGTATAACTGAGACTCTTCTGTAAATACATCATCAAATTATCTATTGATACAATAAAGTGTTGTGTTTTTTTGGATAAGTGTATGTGAATAAGTGAAATCGTTGGTACTGAATCACTGGATAAGGAGTTGCACTATATCTAAGATTGGTTGATATGCCTCTATATTAATATATGCAATGTCAAAAATCCAATTGAGTAATTATTCCAACTGAGTGATTCTTCCAACTTTAGAAAAAACTTTTTTAAAATTTTTAGGACAAGTATTCTAATGAACGGAACGACACTTCTAAAGATTGGACATATCCCTTTTCCCTTTAGACAAACCTTCCATGATCAGAAGATAAGAGATGTCAACAGAGTCATGTGAGCGGATGTCTTCAGTGCAATGCTGTAATCAGACAAAGGCCTTCAGTCTTCCCAGCTGTCAATCCAACAACTTTCACCAGCAAGCACTACATCTACAGCTTGTAGAAAAGGCTAGGAAAAAATTAACATGGACTAACCCTCCTGTGCCAATGTTTACTTTGACTTATGACAGCTGAACTATCGGAAGCCACAGACACTTGTGTTTGAACTAGGAGATAGCTAACCAACATCAAACAGGTTTTTAAATGAACACTCCCCACTTTTAAGCTGCCACTCTCTTTCTTACTTTGGCTGTGCTCGGCTTTGAAAATGGGACAAACTAATGCTGTCATGATCCTGCCTATATAGAAGAAATTATATCTGCAATCACCACACTCTCCCATTTGGTTTCATTGGACAAGTTGCTACGGTATCAGAGGAATTACAACATGAGAACATAAGAAAAAGCCTTTTGTGATCAAATGGCTATCTACTCAGTTTCAGTTGTAATTGAGTTTTCTGGGAGACCAGCTGAATGTGAGCACTTGGTCCCCATTACTTCCATTCATACTGCTACTGTCTCCATCTTCACTAGCTGCTGGTGATTACAATATGGGACTATTGGACTCATGTACTGCTGATGGATTTCCCAAAAGCATTTGTTTGGCTACTGTGATCAGAAAATGCTCAATTAAATAAGCCTCTGATCAGATCCAATATGGCTTACTTTGGATTTTTATCCACTTCTATACATCTGACAAGGCAAGAAGTAGGTTCAGAATCTACATTTGTAAGGACTCACCCGTCCTAACCAGGCCGAATCCTGCTTGGAAGTCTGGATCCCTGTTTGGAAATTGCTGGCCTCCATTTTAGTAAGGGAGTTTCAGCTAGCAGCCATCAGGAGAAGGTCAGAGCCAGAGAGAGGGGGTGTGGCCTTAGTGACATACGATCAATTCCATCCCTCCTGACATTCAGGAAAAGAGTAAAAGCCTGGCTATGGGACCAGGCGTTTGCACACTAGCACAAGGCAGCACCTTTTTAAAAAAACTTAAATGAATGTGTATGATATGTTGATGTAATTGTATTTTAATGTGTAATGTTTTGGGGGGGGTTTATACTGTGTTTTATGTGTTTTACTGTGTTGGCATCGAGTTGTGCCTTTTTGGGAGCCGCTCTGAGTCCCCCCTCGGGGGTTGAGAAGAGTGGGGTAAAATGCCGGAAATAAATAAATAATAAATAAATAGAGTCACTCTGCTCAGATACAGTTTCTTCCTGTGATTGGCTAGGTGCCAGAGGGGAGGAGTTGAGCTGACTAGGAGAAGGATTCCTGTCAGAAAGATTTTAGTCTTGTCTTGGGAGAGGCTTCAGATAAGTCGCATCTGAGCCTTCTCTGTCTGGTGCCAGGCTGCGGATAAGAAAGATCTGAGCCTGAGGAGTCTTGAGCGAGGTTTCTGGGGGAGTAGATTCAGAGCCTCTGCAATAGAGACTGACAGTCTAATCTATAGCTAACCACCACAAGGGAATAGGCTGGACTAAGGGGTCAAGACCTAGCACTGACAGCTCTTAGGGCCAGGAGAGATTCCAGTGGTGACGTTTTAGGTTAGAGCCAGAAGGACTGACTGGAAATATTCAGTTAGATCACCTTGTCATCTCTTGTGATAGAGAGACAGGTGGGGCTAATCACCTGTCTCTGCAAATCTAGTTAACAAGACTCAGGGAACTGTCTATGGTATAGAAGTTCCAGTTAGTTACATCAGCTACCCTCTAGTTTAATTATTAGTTGGGGAGTTGGGGAGACAAGTCTTAGTACTGTCTGTGGAACTGAATTTAAGATCTAAGAAGAAGCACTAGCCTTTATATAGAAACCATTACGCACCAGCACATTGTTTAGATCCAGTTAACCATCATGCTAATAATAGTTTTAAAATCTTCGTTTTTGTAACCGTACGCTCTTATTGCCTCACTGAAGAACCAATACGATCTGTGCCTATTTGTTAGCCTGTTTTGGTAGTTAATAAATCATTTTCTTATTAACTTTCACAAGCCTCCATCTTTCTATCTTTCCAGTTTTCCTCACAGTGGGTGATTTGGTGTAAAGGGAGCCTAATTAAACAACTTAGTTATTAAATTAAATCCTGATCACAGATTAGGTTGGTGGCAGTAATTACCGGGAGTGTTAATGATTAATCTGCAGTGTCAAGTCATGACAACATTGTACCTTTAATACAGTTTGGCATCACTTTAACTGCTATGGCTCAATGCTATGGACTCATTGGAGGTGTGGTTTTACAAGTTCTTTAGCCTTTTCAGCCGAAGAGTGCTGGTCCCTCACCAAACTACAACCCTCGTGATTCCATACTATTGAGCCATGCATTAATTAAACAGCGCAACAGCAGTGGAATGGATGGTTATAAAGTGTGCCCTTACCTCCAATGTAGTTTAATTCCAGGATCTTATCTGGATACAAACATTTGGGGATGCTAGAGTCCCATTACAAACAATGGTGTAGTAAAATCTAGTCTCTTTTATAACATAGCAAAATCAATGTTTGCTTTTGGCATTAAAAAAAGTATTTTCATGTCATGGATGATTGAGTTAGTGGGTGCAGAATCCATGGATATGGAGGGCTGACTATACTTTAACACATATTTTGTGGGATTTTGCTCCTCCGATGCTTTGTTTGTGCCTTTCATTGAGTTATTCTTTCTCTCTCTCGGCATTACTTCGCGAACAAAGATTCTTAGGAAGGACTCATCCCACACTTTTTACAAGTGCGTTGATGACTAAAAAGTCCAATCTGAGATAGGAAAGTTCGGTTGCAGAAAGCACAGCAGAAAGTCTCCTTGGGTGATGTTGCTTCCAAGTAGTGGTTCTTTCTGCGTTGTCGTTTCTCTTCAAGACCCGTTCGTAGTGTCTTCTCGAAAGAGGCCGCAGCATTGTGGATAGTGCGTCTCAATGCATCCCGATTCGAGGCCAGGGTGGACCATTGTTGGTGGTCAATCTGGCCGAGCCTGAGATGTTGTTTCGGGGAATTCTTATGTCTCTTTTTGGGGGCGCCTCTCTTGCGCTGACCCGTGGCGAGTTCACTATAGAGTAGTATCTTTAGGGGCGGTGGTCCTCCATCCTAGAGACATGCCCTGCCCAGCGCAGCTGTGTTGTCAATAGCATGGCCCCAATGCTGGTGATCCCTGCTTGCTCAAGGACAGCAACATTAGTCACATAGTTGGTCCAGTGTATATTTAGGATTGTGCGAAGACAGCGCTGATGAAAGCGTTCGAGGAGTCGTAGGTGTTGGCGAGAGGTGACCCATGTTTCAGGCCCATATAGGAAAATAGACAGTACAATAGCTCTGTACACATTGATTTTGGTGCTTTGCCTCAGGTGCTTGTTGCTCCAAACTCTTTTGTTAAGCCTTCCAAATGTACTATATGCCTTTGCTAATCTGTGATCTATCTTTTTTATCAATCTTGGCATCTGAAGAGATGATGCTTCCCAGGGAAGTGAACTGCTGAACGGACTTAAGCACATATTTGCCTATGCTGACATGGGGATGCTGGTGTTCTTCCTGTGGTGCGGGCTGGTAGAGAACTTCTGTTTTCTTCAGGCTGACTTCCAGCCCAAACAGCTCTGCAGCTGTTGTAAAGCAGGCTGTCAGGTGCTGCATAGCTGCTTCTGAATGGGCAACAAGGGCAGCATCGTCAGCAAAAAGCAGCTCATGGACTAGATAGTTTTTAGAGTCTTGATGCGAGCCCTCAGATGGCTTAAGTTGAACAAGCTACCATCAATACGTATACCTTTAATACAGAGCTTCTAAAGCTAGCTGATATGGCAGAGAACCAAGATGTTTTCCCCCATTGTGTCAAGGACTGGCATCATGTTTGTGCCAATTGGCTATAACAGATTCTTCGTGTCCTAGAAACATGTCACAAACTGGGAGCCAATGGCTTGTAGACTGGCACCAAGCCACACACAGCCAATTTGAGTAGCACTGTTTAAGTGTATAGTCTTCTGTTTGAATTCTAGAAATATCTTGCCTGCAGACAGTGTGATTTCCAGAGAGCCTGCTGGGTGAAAAATGTAAATATAACAGAGACAAATGCATAAAATCCCGAGAGCCTGGGCAAAAAATAAGATCCCATACAGGATAAAACAATGCTCACATTTTAAAGTGTCAATTCATGGCAAACTAGCAGGCTGGAAACACTTTGCTTTGAAGAGAATTGGAGTCAGTGTCTGTCTAGTCAGGAAAATCAAAGCTGGACTTTGGGATTATCCTGCTCTCCAAGAGCAGATATATACAAAATAAACAATAAATAGTTAAGCAAAGAAGCAAACCCATTTCACCTCCCTTTCCTTCCTTTAGTTTATTTTATCAGCCTTTTATTTGTATGGTTTCGCCGAGGAGACCTCACACACAGTTAGATAGTTTAGAAATAGTTCTGGACTAAAGAAATAACCTGTTATTAATATGGTTCCACTTTTGTCAAACAGCGAACTATCTTCTGCCAGATGACTTATGAAAATGCTAGAAAACTTCAACAGTGAGTTTTAATTATTGGTAGGGATGTAAAGCACATTCACAAACTTTCTTATCCTCAAAGAGAAAAGGTACATCTACAAATAAAAACATTCAGTTAAAGTGCAATTGGTGCAAAGGTTTCTGGCTAGGTTGTTAACTGGAGCGATTTACTGGTCAACTCCCCCCTGTTCAAACCACTGGCTGCTGATGAGTTTCTGGTCCCAATTCAAGGTGCAGGCCATCACCTAGAAAGCTCTAGATCAGTGGTTCTCAACCTGTGGGTCCCCAGAGGGTGTGGCCTTCAACCCCCAGAAACCCTAACAGCTGGTAAACTGGCTGGGATTTCTGGGAGTTGTAGGCCAAAACACCTGGGGACTCACAGGTTGAGAACCACTGCTCTAGATGGTTTGGGACCTGCCTATCTTCGAGACCTTATCTTCCCTTACAAAGCCACATGACCTTTGAGATCCTCTGGGGAGGCCCTACTTTTCCTTCCACCTCCATCACAATCGCGGGTTGGTGGGGATGAGAGAAAGGGCCTTCTCGGTTGTGACCCCCAGTTGTGGAACTCCCTCCCCAGGGAGATTAGGCTAGAACCCTCCCTATCCACTATTTGGCTCTAGCTAGGATCCAAAATCCTGGCCACACACTTTACTACTGCTGTATCCAGAGGTAGAATGACTCTATTTTATTGCTCTTATCCTTAATGCTTCTACACAACCTATGCACTTTACCCATCAGCCCTATCCTCTGAACTATGGTGCACTGGTCCGCCCTCCAATATTGAGACTTGAATTATACCATTGGTATTGATTTTGATGCTTGTTTAATATATTGATATAATGTTGTTTTAATGCTGTTTTAAATTCATGTCATGCATTTTAATGTCTTATATTTTTAGCATTGTTGATTGGGCTTGGCCCCATGTAAGCTACCCCTACTCCCTTCGGGGAGATGGAGGCGGGGTATAAAAATAAAGTTATTATTATTATTATTATTGAGCCCCATGGTTCCAATATTTCCCTGGTGTTTGGTAACACTACAGACCGCTCCCACCCACTACCCGCATTTTAATAGTGTTTTTTTTAAAATTTAAATTACAATTCCCAGAATCCATGCTGGCTTTTGGATATTGGAAGCTCAAGCTATATTCCAAAAAATATTCTGGCAGATTTTTAGAGAGAGATATGATCTTTCAAATAGTTTGAGCCTAAGCCATATGAATACAGAAGAATAAACTATAAAGTAAATATTAGGAACAGAGTGTCAAAAATGTGAGGCAGCAGTGATTTTTCTCTTAGTTACGCATTGCATCTGTACATTTAGATAACATAATTGTACACTAATGTGGTGGTTATAGAATATGAGGACTTTTTTTTTCATTTCCAGCAGCAAAAATGTAAGAATCTAATATCTCGTAACTCTGGCTTCTCTCTCAATGCAATTTCTGGTTTTCCGTAGATACTGCTGTTATTTGTGCATTGTTTTGTTTTCCGTATGATAAATCACAGGCTCACTCTCATCATAATGGAAAACAAAGTCTTTTCTCTCCCAGCTATCTCTACTTTATGTCGGACCAGGTAGTGCTTATCATTTCCTTTCCACCACGCACACACCAACACATATCCATTTCCTCGGCTCACTCTGACTTGCCAGCAGAATTGTTTCAGGGGCCTCTCTCTCCTGAAAGTGGCAGTAGCTTGTCTGCACAGAGCTTCCTGTTGATGTCAGGACCTACTTCCTCTTAAAGCAATGGAGCTTCCTGTTAGCATATGTAACCTTTTCCATGAAAGCCATTTGCCTACATCGGAGATAAATAAATAGAAAAGAAGAAGAGGAAGAAGAAAAGGGAAGAAAAGGGATAGTAGGGCAAGGTGGAGCTGGCTTTGTTTTGCTTGCACTTTCACAGGGAATCAGCGACTCTCTTCCATCACTAATGGCAAGAAAGGGGAAAATGATATTATGTTTATACAAATTGTAGTTCTACTGGCCGTGATATTCTAGATCAAGATAAAACAAAGACTGCTCACAGAGGCTTTTACTTTCCAACTTTTACAGAGCTGTCGTGCTGACATGATGACTAGCGAGCAACTTTTCTTGCGGATGGCCTAATGTCATCTTATGAGGGCGGGTCAATAAGTCAGTGACTTTTTGAATTTCCTGCCTCTTAATTGAAAGGACAACACTGCTCCTGTCAACAGGCATCTGTCAGTTGACTCTTGTCAAAATTTGAACAAGCTGCGTCATTTAGTTTGTGTTTGACAGCCATTGATAGCAGACTACCGCGAGTTTTGAGGAGAAAATGGAAAAAAGTTAATTTTGTGTGCTCATTAAGCATTATTTTTTGCGCGGGGAAAAACCACTCAAACCAAGGATAAGCTTGATAAATACAATGGGGACTGTGCACCATCAATTTCAATGGTAAAAAAGTGGTTTACTGAATTTCGTTGTGGCCGTACAAGCATGGATGATGCCGAATGTTCTGGACGCCCAGTTGAGGTCTCTACACCCGAAACAATTGAAAAAATTCATGATATGGTGTTGACTGTTCAGAGATTGAAAGTGCAAGAGATTGTGGAAGCCATAGGCATCTCACATGGCTCAGTGGTTTCAATTTTAAATGATCACTTGGGTATGAGAAAGTTTTCCAGGAAATTTTGTACTGCTTCATAACCATGGATGAAACGTGGATCCACTACAACACACCAGAGACCAAACAGCAGTCAAAACAGTGGGTTTCTCGGGTTGAATCGGTGCCATAGAAGGCCAAGGTGGGTTTGTCGGCTAATAAAGTCATGGCGACCCTTTTTTGGGATGCATGCGGTATAATCCACATTGACTACCTTCAAATGGTAAAACAATCAATGACGAATATTATGCCAACTTATTGGGTCAATTTAATGAGGATTTGGGGGAACAACCATATTTGGCCAAGAAAAAAGATTTTTTTGCACCAGACAATGCAAGGGTGCATACATGTGCAATTTCCATGGCAAAAATCCATGAATTGGGATACGAATTGCTCCCTCATCCGCCCTATTCTCCGGATTTAGCCCCGAGTGACTATTTCTTGTTTCCAAACCTGAAGAAATGGCTTGGCGGATAGAGATTTAACTTCAACGATGAAATCATCTCACAAACAATACCTATTTTGATGACCTCGACAAATCTTATTTTTGGAAGGGATAAAAGAATTGGAGAAATCAAGGTACCACTTAGTGGGGAGGCTAAATTTAACTGATTTACGAGCCCATAAAGATCTCCAGGAAACACGCTGAGGCATGAAGGTGTGTGACAGCTCCCCCTGGTGGCCAGATGTTAAATTACCTCTGTCTGTCTTGTGTTTGTGTGTCTAAATGCTTGCCTGTATATGTTCATTGTGATCCGCCCTCAGTCCCCTGCGGAGTGAGAAGGGAGGAATATAAATGAAGTAAATAAATAATAATAAATAAATAATAGATGGGCTCTGACTGAAAGAATGAAGTGGGAAGCCTAAGCTTTTGTAGACTTGGGGGTCTAAAAAGTAGCAGTGAACCACGGCAGTTAAAGTGGTGTCAAACAATAAGCAACAGCCAGGAGATCAGTGTTTTTAAAGTCTCTTCCTCAGTCCCCTTTCTCCTCTTAGCTGGCTTTGGGGGGGTGGAGAGACAGACAGAACCAGCAGGACTTTCTCCTTCTCCTCCGGAGGTGCCAGGCAGATGTAGGTCCATTTTCTTATAGGCATGGAGTGAATAATTGTAAATAGGTTAACAATGTAAGAGGCTATAGCCAACAATATGGGAATTACTGAATCTGGCTACCAATTCTGTATTATAGCCACTGCCAAGCAGTTGTATAATGATCTATAAAATGCATTGTTTTGAAATAGAAACATTTAGCCAGCCAGTTCCTAGGGTCTTATTACCTTTCAACAGCATCTCACTCTGGCAGACACAAACTGGGCTTACCAGCATCCCTGTATCCATCATGTATATTTTCAGAACAATACAAAACCATAAAAACTTTGTACACTAGAGCCACGTATCAGAAAACTCTTCCCACTATCAAACTACTCACTCTGTGAAAATACTGCTGCCCTACATAAAACCCAGGGAATTTACTTTAGGATTATAACTGCCAGAATCCCACAGTCAGCATTGCCATTAGTTGATTTATTTATTTATTTATCATATCAGAAGCGAACCAAGGGTACTGTTGTAATGTATTTTTGTAAATCACAGTTTTTAAAACTTGGCATTATACTAAATGTCCTTTGTCCAGTGGCCGGCCTCTGATGTTGCTATAAAAAAGCCCTCCATTGTGCATATGGCAGGGGTTGACAGGGAATGAGGATGTGTATTTGTATAGACATTTTAAAGAAGTGCACCAGTCCATCCCTGACTTCAAATTTGTAGGATTGGAAAAAGTGACAATTAAACCTCATGCAAACTTACAGGCAACCCTTTTGCAGTCTGAATTAAAATGGATAATTCGATGTGCCTGCAAACAACCAACAGGGTTAAATGAACCCCCCCCCCAGCTTAAGCAACATCCTGAGTTAATTGAGATAAGCCTCTCCCTCTACAGCTGTGTCTTGTTCAAGTTTATGAGACAATTATTATTGCATTGTATATTTAACCTAATCCTTAATGTTAGCTTGCACCGGATCTTTGATCGATGCCATTTGGGCGTTCTATGTTGTACCGTACTTTCGGTCTTGCCATTCGGGCTTGTTACTATTGATATATTGGTAAGTGTATTCATCTATGGATTTCCTCCAACCCTTCTGTTACTCCCCCTATTTGTGAATGGGATACCTATATATGATTTATATTATAGATTTGAGATTTGCTCTGTTGTGACCGTCCTGAAGAAGAATCCGAAATGGGTTGGATCCGTATATTTCCCCCCGTAGACGGATCCCATTGTGGATCTATACATCGTGGACCTCTCTCCAGACACAGGTCAGAATACCTCATACACTACTCCACACTTCCTTTTTAAAAAGAGAGCTATTTGATGCTCTTTGGATTACAATTGATTTGTGGAATCGCTCCTGAACTCTGTGGATTACCAGTTTCATTTAGCAAATACTCCCCTATTTTGGGGGGTCTTTAACGACGTTGGTCGGCCTTGAATGAATTACAATTGCTCTTGATTCACCCGGACCTGGGTCTTCATTTACTTTACGTTGGAAATATATTACACAGACTTTACCTTGTATCTGCATGTTGTATCATTGAGAAGCATGAATACCTTATGTTGTGAGCAATTTGTGTTCATGCAAAAAAACTCTACACGTTGTACAATGACATTTGTTACGATTTTGCATATGAACTGATATATTACCCTATTTGGGAAGAACAATAATAATACATTAAGATAATTTTATTTCATTGTTTCCCGTGCGTTTTTGAGTGTTACATAGAGGGAGGCAACTCTATTAGCTTTTTTGTTGTGGATGTCAGGTGGTGCCATACCAGCTAAACAGTATAATTTATCCAGGGGTATAGTAGTTAGTTGATGACGTCCTTAAAAACAACTTTTCCAAGCTTTTGCTCTACATCAACTCCTAGTAGAATGCGAGGAATCCAAAGTCATTACGGATGCACATGTCCGATTCCTACATTTCATTAGAATAAAGTGATGGCTTGAAATTATTAAAACAATTGGTGTGACCTGTTGAAGCAGACAGACCTGGCAGAGAGTCCAGATGACTAATAGTGTGTCCCAGCCTAGAGAAAGCCAAAGCGTGCAATTACTGGTGATAGGACTAATGTTCATTTCGTGAACAGAAGTGGACAAGCGAATCAATCATGAGGTCCAAGCTAAATTGAGAGAGGCAATTGGGGTGCCAAGTGCAGATGCAAGTGATACATCACTCTGCACATTGACTGAATTGGAAGCTGTTCTGAAAACTTCTAAGGTTGAAAAGGCACACGGACCTAATAAAACCCATATTAAGTTTTTTCGTCATCCTCAGCTCCATGCCAAAATGCATTGCATTTCCCTCACTTTTTAATAGCTGTTTGAGTCTCTGTATTATGCCTAATATTTGGCAGAAAGGTAAAACTGACTCCAGTGCTTTAACTTGGCTTTAAATGACACAAGACATTAATCTTTAAGCAAGACAATACGCTATCTTCCAGTTACTTTCCCAGATGGACCGGAAACTACTGGTATATGATTTTTTTTTAAAAAAAAATTTTTTGATATACTCCATGCACCTGCTTGGATGTGGGCACATAGAGAGAAGAAGCAATAGATTTTGAAGTATGCACTCTACTAGGCAAAGAGAACACAGGTAGCAAAAGCTTATGCCTTGCAGAGGACACTATATATCTCCAGCTATTTCTAATTCTGGCCTTATTTTGGTATTTTATTCTACAACACTCTTATTCTGCTTTAACTGCCATGGTTTTCTTCTTATGGAAGCTTGGGATTTGCAGCTAGGAGGAAAGTATTATTATTTCTAGTATTTATACCCCTCTCTTCTCAACCTCAAAATTGGGACTCAGGATGGCTTACATAGGCAGCAATTCGATGCCATCATATAAACAGTTAAAACAATCACCATCACACATAATATTAATCATTAAAATGCAAAAATACATAAATTACATACAACATTCATTAAAAACAATATAAAACCTTAATCATCAATTAAAAAACCCCGAATCCTCGTATAAATCATCCTTATCAGTCCATTTTGCACAAGTGCTGCTTTATGTCTATTGACCAAAGGCCTGGTCCCGCAGCCACGATTTTACTTTCTTCCTGAAAGCCAGGGGGCATGAGGTTGATCGTATCTCACTTGGAAGTGCGTTCTAGAGGTGGGGGGCCACCACCAAGAAGGTCCCTCATCCCTACCAGCCGAATTTGGGATGTTGGTGGGAGCGAGAGCAGAGCCTCCCCGGACGATCTTAAATTACGAGGTGGGGCGTAGAGGCAGATTCGTTCGGACAGATAAGCTGGGCCAGAACCGTAGAGAGCTTTATAGGTCAAAACCAGCACTTTGAATTGAGCTCGGAAATGGACAGGCAGCCAGTGGAGCTGACACAACAGGGGGGAGGTATTCAGAATTCCAGCCAGAGTGCTCCAGTGCCTCACCAAACTACAAAACACGGAATCGCACAGAATGGAACCATGGCATTTAGAGAAGAATAATAGCGTTATAACTATATAGTGTGATTAGGCCCTGAGCTGCATTTAGGAAACCCTAAATCTATTCGTTCCCTATGTGTGTGTCCAGTCATATGCATGTTTTCATCACTCACAGTATTCCATTTTTGGTTTTTACAACACTATAATCATTATGTACTAAAAGGTGAATCCTTATATTGGCATATAGAAAAGAGATCAGCTTATCATTGGTAGCATGTGTGTACTCTAACATGCCTCAAGACAGTATGGTACAACTTCCAAATCTGCAGGGGGTACATTCCTGAATATACTGTGGAAACAGGAAACCATGGATAATAGTGAACCCTATTGAAATGAATGACTTCTTGCAGAAGTTACCATCAATAGCCACCCTGGAGGACCTAGAAAACTCCTATAGAGGTATCTTCTCAAGGAATTTGCTAGGTTTTCTAATGCTATTCTATTGTAACATTAATATAATATAATAATATAATATAATATAATATGTGACTAATCGGTATAATTGAAACATAGAACCCTAAACCCAGCTTCATAAAGTTACTGTTTAGGACTACAAATCCCAGACTTGTCATCCAAATAAAGTTAATTTTATATGTTTTGGCCCTAAGAACAACTTGTGAGAGCTATTTATGCCTCAAAGCCAAGACAAAGGGAACATTAACATCACTTGCAAAGTCCTTTGGAACATATTTCAGTTCCAATATGGCGTAATGGTTTCAGCATTGGACTACAACTCTGGAGACCAGGTAGTGCTCTGCTCAGCCATGGAAACTCCCTGGGAAACCTTGTGCAAGCTGCACTCTTCTGGCCTCAGAGGAAGGCAAAGGCAAACCCCCTTTGAAGAAATCCTGCCAAGAAAACCCCATGATTTTATTTTACAATTTTATTTATTTTAAAATTTTAATATTCACATTTGGTCCGCCCAAAATGGTTTTTAACTGTATGTTATTGCTTATGTTTGAGTTTTATTGATGGTATTGTTTTATAATTGCTGTTGTGTTGTTATTATGTGTTGTTGGGCTCGGCCTCATGTAAGCCACACTGGTTGCGGGGTATACGTGAAGTTAATAAATAAAAATAAATAAATGATATGATCACCTTAGGTTGTCATAATTCAGAAATGCCTTAAAGATGTACAAGTAGAAGAACTCCAAAGGGATAAACCAGATTCCATTCTATGATATGTCATTACATTGCTGTGGATGCGCATACATAATTAATACACAAATGCAAGGTGAGGCACGGATGGAAGCTAGCTAGCTATTGCCTCACTTTTCTTCTTGTGCGCTCCAATTTTCTCTTCTGTTGGAGGACAGAGCTATGTGCTCTTCTGGTCTCCTGAAATTGTTTCCTTCTTTCAGCTGTGGTGGTACACACTGCCACATCCTTCACAATGTAAGATTCAACTGGCTGTCTACAGAGGTTTGGTATGTGGAATGTGGGAGTGTAATCATCTTCTCTTTTCCATTGAACACAACCAGGCATAACATTACTAACTAACTAACTAACTAACTTTATTATTTATGAGTCGCCCTCCACAATTGTGCTCCGGGCGACTTACACAGCAATACAAAAATATTAAATATAAAAATGTTAAAATGTTAAAATATTGGAATAGACAGATTCCAGGTCACTGACTGTCACTCATGCATATGCTCTTCTGAATAGCCATGTCTTAAGTGCCGCCAGAAATGAAGGCAGATCGAAGATGGCTCTTTGGTCTGGCGGCAGAGAGTTCCATAGGTCAGGGGCCACAATGGAGAAAGATCTCTGTCTTGTGGACTCCAGATGAGCCTCTCTCAGACCTGGGACACAGAGAGAGTTCTCGTAGGCTGGCCGTGGTGCTCTCAGATGGGTAGGTGGAATCAGGCGGTCTTTTAGGTATGTAGGACCCTGGCCCCACAAGGCCTTAAATGTCAGGGTCAGGGTCTTATAGAGGACTCTGTATTCGAACGGCAGCCAGTGCAAATGCTGTAAGGATGGAGTTATGTGACACCTCATTGGTGTTTTTGTGAGGAGCCTGGCGGCAGCATTTTGCACATTCTGGATCTTGCGAGTTATTGACCGAGGTAGACCCATGTATAAAGCATTGCCTACTAACTGTGGTTCCCAACTTTGGGTCCTCAAAGTATTTCAGACTTTGACTCCTGGAATTGCCAGCAGTTGGTCAAATTGGCTGGGGCATTTGAGTGTTGAAGTCCCAAATACCTAAAGGACAGGCATGTAGCCTGGGGGGGGGCCTAAGGGGGCTTCAGCCCCCCCCCCCAATTCTCAGGGTGGTCCGCGAAAAGGCCTTACTGGTACATTATTTAAACTGTTATGTTTATTCATATCATGATCTGATCACCATGCTCATTATATCCCACATTAATGCGGTTATTGGGATAACAATACAAAAGGTTTGCTAGGGTAGACCCTCTTCCACCCAGTCTCAGCCCCCCCCCCGAACCAAACTCAGCCCCCCCCCGAATCAAAATCCTGGCTACGGCCCTGCTAAAGGATAAAGAATGGGAACTAGAGCTTTCTAGGTTTTGAACAACAAGAAGCTCTTCTCATAAGGCCCTTGGCGACATCTTCAAATTTTACAGGCTCCATGGTGAATTGGCGGGGCAGCAGGGTGCCCCGTGCCCCTCCCAGCCAGCAACAATGCTTCCCCACCCCACATGGGGAAGTGTCACCACATGGTTTGTCTCCACAGTAGTCTCGTTGTTCCAAATGCAACACAGGCAGACTCCCATGTTAATAAGAAGCCGCTGCCCCAGTTGAGCAATGGAGCCCTGCTGGAAGTGAGGCTACATCATGTGATGGGCAGCCTGGGGCTCCATCGCACAACTGGGGCAGCAGCGTCCTAGGACATTAAATATTCATTGTGTTAGCCAGCAGAATAAGTCATGCACTTCTTGTCCCTTATTAAAACACTGCGTATGTCCTAAAAATAAGAAATAGACTAGCAATTACCGCAGTGAAGCTCACATTTTCCTCTTGCTGGCACTCTCTATGTTTTTCTGCTTGCTCATAAGTACAGCTCCTTATTTTTGAATAATTTACTTCAATCCTTCTTAAACTACATACTGGCCAGGAAAAGGGTGTGGGGATTATTAATGGAAAAATCCTTGAATCCTTCAACCTAGTGTTCTGCCTAGCACTAGCCGAGGGGAGTGGGGAGTGAAACAGGATGCCAAGCTGTTTATGCAGAAGGAGGAAGATTTAAAACTTCAAGGGGAGACAAATAAACATAACTGTAAAAATAGGTGTGCAGGAAAAGGTGACAATAAAAGTAGAATGAGAGGGAGATGAGAATTGTGGTCAATAAACAAACATGAGTGGAACATTTTGGTGTACGTTAGTTCCTAAAACACACACACACACAACAGGGAGTGACATTATGGCTGTGGTTACAGCCAAGAAGCAAAAACAGTAGCCATAAGAAAAGTGTAAGGCCTAATATGTTGCAAGAATATATTAGACATTTGTAAAGATGTGTGTAACCAATAGTAGATCTATTATTCCTCCAAAATTTTCTTTTTCCTCCCCACCCCCAACCTCTCACTCTCCTAGTAAATGTGTAATAAAAATTATTTGGGGAAAATACAATTTTACTATCATAGGTTGAATATCTCTTATCCAAAATGCTTGGAACCAGAAGTTATTTTGATACATTCTGGAAAGCCTGCATTTGCATATACATACGTAATGAAATACCTTGGAAATGGGACCCAAGTCTAAATATGAAATTAGTTTGTTTCATATGCACCTTATACGCATAGCCCGAAGGGCATTTTATCTATCTATCGATCTATCTATGTACATAATAAAAGTCAGTGTTTGCGGTGGGAGGTGCGGAGGAATATGTGGCAGCGTTTCGATTGGTTGCCACTGTAGGATTATTTGCATAAAGAACTCTGATTGGCCAGCCTCAGAACTCCAACATTCTAAGGCACCAGACAGAGGGGATTGGTTGCCACTGAGGGAGTATTTGCATAAAGGACTCTGATTGGCCAGCATCAAAGAATCCAAGACTCTACATTCAAACAACATGATTGGTTGCCACTGGGGGAGAATTTGCAAGACTTAAAGTACTCATTCCCCAAGACCGCTGCAGCCCCCTAACAAAGACTGATAAAAACCATACTTGGCGCACAGAGCTCCCGTGACTCACTCTACATTCTACTGCAGAATGGAGGAGGGTGGACCACGGATGATGGGACTTGAGGTACCTTCACTCATTTCCTGAGACTGCTGCGATCCGCATCCAATGACTGATCAAGACCACACTTGGCACACAGAGCCCCCATGATCCACTTTACATCCTGGTGCAATTTGGAGGAGGATGGACTATGGGTTATGCGACTTTAAGTACCTTCACTCACTTCCCGAGACCACTGCAAGCCAAATAAACAACTGAGAAGGACCAAACTTGGCACACAATGCTTTTCTCACATAACCCGGGCAGGGTCGGGTCCCCAAGCTAGTAACCAAGATTTGTGCAAGGTCCATGTACGTGGAACCAACAAAAAACAAAGCCTACATTCTCTCAGCCAACCATCTTGGATGCTTTTGGAGTATATTGAATTTTGGAATTCTGGATACAGGGTGCTCAACTTGTTGAACTCTGTCACCTACTCCCATATATAACGGAATGTTTCGGTATCATATGCCTCTTTCTGGTACTCTCATACTGAAACCTATTTCTTTCTGGCATGGTTTAAGTTATTCTCTGCTAACTGGTCTGTTCAGAAGCCTATTCACACTATACAGTTATAACACTATATTCTACTTTCACTGTCAGTAGAATATAGAGTTCTGGGATTGTTTTTTAGATAGTGATATTGAAACTTCTCAGCCAGAGAGCTCACAAAACTACACACTCCAATGTTTCATAGGATGTTGACATGACAGTTAAGGTAAAATCACTGCACTATAACTGGCCAACCAGAGTTCCAATACATGTGTTACTTTTCTACACTATGACTTCTGTTCCTGGGTTATAAATGGCTGCTCCTAATTAGTTCAGCAATAAAAACCTAGTAAAAGGTTTATTACACCACAAAACGTTTTTGCTAGTAAATAACATGTTTTGCTTTTTGAGTTGCTTTAATGAAGTTTCTGTCACAAAAACAAAGTTTCTGGAGTAGAACAACTATTTTCAAAGTAAACTACACAATTAAACAGGAAATAACACTTTCAAAGCAGGAACAGATTTCCTTTATTATTTAAAAAATGTTGTTTATAAAACTTTGAAAATTCACAAAAATCCATGGATAAGTGAAACCTGAAATTTGGTGGGCTAACAGTGGTAAATGTGTTCTAACATTGTAGTTTCACCCCAATTAAAAATGATGGCGATAGGAGCCCCTGAAGTTTTCCCAATTATAGTAATTTAATTATGTGCAATTTCTGTAACGAAATTTATTTATTTATTTGCTATGCTTCTATACCGCCTCTCTCAGACCAAAGGCGACTCGAGGTGGTGAACAAGCAGCAGCAAGTGCTCACGTACAAACACATCATATATGATCAAAAACAGTCATATAAAAACCATGTAAATTAACAGTTAAAAACTACAAAATACAAATCTCAGCACATCGTTCTTAAAATCAATTTCCGTTGCATAGTTGTAATCCGTTGGTCTCGATTAATTAAAGTTCATCTGCGAATGCCTGCTCAAACAGCCAAGTCTTGACTTTTTATGAAATGTCAGGAGGGAGGGGGGTAATCTGATGTCACTAGGAAGGGTGTTCCAAAGCCGAGGAGCCACCACTGAGAAGGCCCTGTCTCTCGTCCCTGCCAGACACGGCTGCAAAGCAGGCGGGACCAAAAGCAGGACCTCTCCGGATGATCTTAAACATCTTGATGGTTCATAGGGAGAGAAAGGAGGAAACCATGAAAATGAGCAAAATCTACCAGTATTTTTTAAAAGTCTAAAATTATAACAGTAAAACAACACTCAAACACAGGACAACTCCAGGGAGGAAACAATCAGGGAGAGCTAATCACCTCTCAACAAAAGATTCCCCCAGGCACCAGCAAGCCACACCAAAAACACTGCCAGGCCATCAAATGCTAATCAACGTGGCCAACTTAAATGTTCACACTGCGCTCCAACAGACAAGAGTCCTTTCTCCCATCCTGGACATTCCACGGATATATAAACCCAAGTTTCCTAGTTCCAACAGACCTCACAACCTCTGAGGATGCCTGCCATAGATGCAGGCGAAACCTCAGGAGAGAATACTTCTAGAACAGGGGTGCTCACACTTTTTCAGCATGTGAGCTACTTATAAAACAACCAAGTCAAAGTGATCTACCTACCCACTACTCAGAGAGCCATAAAAGCAAAATATTTGGATATTTATTTCAGTGAGAGCCATATAATATATTTTAAGATTGAATTCAACTAAATGTGAGTATAATAAGCCCCTGAATTTATTCATAATAATAATGATGATAATATTCATTCAGCCTCTGCTGCTGCTACTACTACTAATAATAATAGTAACAACAACAATAGGTTCCTAGAGTAGAAGGAGACCTCCAAGGGCCATCCAGTCCAACCTCCTTCTGCCATAAGGGAAAAACACAATCAAAGCATTCCTCACAGATGGCCATTCAGCCTCTGATAATAATAAGAATAATAAAAATAATAATAACAACAACAATGGTTCCTGGAATAGGAGGAGACCTCCAAGGGCCATCCAGTCCAACCTCCTTCTGCACCTGGGCAGCGTCGAGAGCCTGCGGGGCGGGACTGAGCCTTCCTCCCGCCCTGCCTGCGATCTACCAGGACGCCCTATGCGATCTACCAGTAGATTGCGATCTACCTAATGAGCACCCCTGTTCTAGAACATGGCCATATAGCCCAAAAAACCTACAACAACCTAATGAAATTTAGTTAGTTTTGTTATAATAATGCAATTTTCACTAAATATACTTCAAAAGCACTTTAGAAACGAAGTGCCAGGGCCCCCCAGTTTTGTAATTACTTTAGAACTATTTTTAAATGGATCGCACAGCCCTACTGGATAGTGTGAATTGGCCCCAAGGATGTCTGAAAGTGATGCCATATGTTGCTTTCAGGAATTGATCTTTGTCTGTTTTTCAAGCTAAACAAATACTGCTGTCTTTGTATTGTATTGTATTGTTCTGAATAGTGAAGAAAGTGGACATGAAAAAAATCAACTAATTTGAAATGTGGTGCTGGAGGAGACGTCTGTATCTACCACAGATTTTTATAAAGACAAATGAATGAGTCCTAGAGCAAATCAGGCCCAACTTCCCCCCAGAAGCCAAGATAATTAAATTGATACTGGAAAAATTATGAGTTAGCATGTCTTATTGGAAAATACAATAATACTCAGTAAAGAAATAGACAGTTTGAACAGATAAAGACCACCACAGTGAGTGGATAGCTTTGATGTTGGAAGCCACAGTCCTGAAATTGCAAGACCCGAGCAGGGCAGCAGATGATCACGAGTCTTGGAGGTTTCTCATTCATATAGTTGCTATTAGTTAAAGTTAACATGGAAGCAAATAATAACAAAAGAACTTCAGCCCTGTTTCCTCTAGTGTTTTGCCTCAAGTAGGCAAACTGTAAACCATTGTAGTACAAGGTCACAAGCAGAGGGTGAAAAAGTCACAACAGCATTTGAAACAGTCATGTGTTAAGAATATACTGTATGAAGTGGTATTTTCTTTAATACGTTTGTATACAAGATGTCCATTTCACTTCCTCCAGAAAATAAAGTTGGAACTAGCAGGGCTAGAAGACTGTGGGGCAAATAATTTATTATGTTTAATTCAGGAGCAGGAGTTAGAGAATGCAAAAAAAGTTTTATTGAGCTATTCCTATCCCACAGATATTATTGAATGTTGTTATTATTGTTGTTTCCCAAGCGCTCAATAAATGCAATAAATAAGCACAGAAATTCCCCAAAGAAACCACCTCTGAGATTGTAAAAGGCAACACAATAGCAGAGGAAATGCCAGGGATGTATGAATCTGGCATCACTGCCGGTGACCTAGGACCACCCATAAATCATCTCAAAGAAGCCACGTTGGCTGAGACAATACAAGAGCCAATAAAAACCCAGAGAACATCCATTATATCCTTAGAGGGTGACATTTAAAGCCTGTAAAGTTTTACATTTTGTACATCTATATTTTGTACATTTGGAACATAAGCCTGAATGTATCACTCAAGAGGGAAGTATTTTGGAGGTATTATCTCTGCACAATATTATAAAAACCTGAGAATTAGTCAAGTAGAAACTGATATGATTTCATGGGAAGGTTTTTTGAAATATTGTATTTGTAATTTGGACAGTTTCCAGCTAGGAAAAAAATCCCTCAAAATTTGTAAATCCTTAGCAGATAAAAATGAAAACCTATATTTTGTTTGCTGTCAATAAAGCCAAGATGAAAACGAACTATTCCAGAGAAGGGAAAACTGAATGTGGAAGTAGACACAATGGTGAATATATGTCTGCCATGGAAAGCAGAAGTTTTGTAACTGTTTTCCAAAAGTCCAATGCTACAAAAACTAGAGTCACTGGAACTGTATCACGAGGAATCGTTTTTTTAAAAATTTTGTTACATCTATAATGCGGCATTGACTTTTTGCTAGCGCTTGTAAGCTGCCTTGAGTCCCCTTCGGAGTGAGAAAGGCAGGGTATAAATAAAGTAAATAAATATAGTTTGAAGGCACCACAACAGCTAATTGAACTTCCTGCCATGCTGAAATACACAACTAAAGTCCTCCTGAAAGATGTCCATCCAACCTCTTCTTAGAGACCGCCAAGACTACTGACACACTGCCAAAATATTTGGCCAATTTTGGGTCAAAAATGCATCTAAGTCAGAACAAAAAAAGGCAATTTTTGAAGACTCTTGCTTACCACTATCCTGCAAACCTATCCACTCCCTGAAAAGAAAGGGAAAGTCAGTTTTTGGCTAAAATCCAAAACTGGAAAGCAATATTTCATAATTTTCAATCACACCAAAAGCTCAGCTCCCACTATTTTTAGTTGGACTTAACTGAATTTTAGTCAATAATTATACTTTTAGAGTTGTATCATGGAGAAAGAGTTGCTGGGTAAATGTCCACAAAAAGAGACACACATGCAACATGCAATCCATTGCAAGCTGCCTGTGGCGCCCCCATGGGCTGGTTTCATATCTGTATTTTGTATTTGGTTGCCCTTCACCTGCATGGGCCTTTGTTCTATTGTCCAGCCATGTGGGCACTTAGTGGCGGAGTTGTGTCTTGGCTCCAAACCTGATGTCACCGCTCTTGACTCCTCCTCTTCCAGAGGTCACCTGAGAGGCTGGACTTCCTCTCTGGCCTCATTCCAGAGATCACACGGATGTAGCAAGGTGGAATCTAAGCCATTGCTGCGACAAGCATCTTAGTTCACTGTTATTAAGCCTAACCTTCGCTCTTAACCAAACCTGCAGTGCAAAGGAGGACCTGTCCTCAACATAGACTGTGGATTTTGGAGTTTTTACAGAACTTCGTGGGCCTACAAAAGCCAGGGGGCAACAGGATACCTGGGATCCAAGAGAGGAACCATCACTCTGCAAACAAAGAGGCAAGTGATTGCAATCCTTTTTCAAGGACTTCCTTTTGCAACCAACTAAGCATTTTGGGCCACCAGCATTTTTACTGGTTGTTATTCAATAAATCTTGTTTGGTTCACTATTTTTTAGTCTAGCACTCATTCTTATAGACATTCCAGGTCTCCCTGCATGTGGGATGGCTTTTCTCTACCTTCAGGGCCATAGCTTGCAATGTCCATCCTTTTAAAGCCCATTTTTAGGCCCTGAAGGAAGAAGACTGCTCCTCATTGTAACAGACCATTGTATCTGTTCATTGAAAAGCAGAAGAAGCTGAAAGATATTATTTGTCTAACTCTCTAAGGTAGCATACTCTCTACTTACGTTTCTTATTAACCATGGTGCTCTGGATATATGAGAGTTTAAGTTTAAACACTTATGGAGACAGATGGACTCTAAGCTTTATTTAAGCTCCTGTGATGAGACCAGCACATGTTTGAAAACTACTTTAGATTAGGTAATGCAGGGGCGGTCTAAGGTAATTTTTAATGGTAGGCGAAAATTATTTTGGCGCCGCCTCCAAAAAACATAATCCCCCCCAACATTATTTTGGTGCCCCCAAATTCAGGCGGTACCTTGCGTGCGCTCTTCCTCTCCTCGCGCCTCCTGGTTCCCCTGCCAGCCCCACCCACGGGGCGTTGCAGAGGGCAGGGCAGCGCCCATGGGAGGGGTCAGCAGCCCAGGAAGAGCGCTCTGGTGCAACGCCCATGGGAGGGGTCAGCAGCCCATGGGAACCAGGAAGAGCGCCTCCTGGTTCCCCCCCCCCCTCTGCAGCCCCATGGGAGGGGTCGTTGCAGAGGGGTGTTGCAGAGGGCAGGGCAGCGCTGCCCTCTGCCCCCATCTGCAACACCCCCGTGGCCCCACCACACGGGTGTTGCAGGGGCCGGGGCATCAGGGGGAACCAGGAAGCGTGCAGAGGAGCCTTCAAATGCCCATGCTCCTCGGTTCCCCTGCAATGCCAGAGGGCAGGGCGCTGCCCTCTGCAACGCCCCATGGGAGGGGCGGCATCGGAACTAGGAAGCGTGAAGAGGAGCCTTCCTCGCGGCCCCGCAGAAACGGTGGCACGCGGGAGCGGCCCACGCCCCATGACACCCCCTTCAAGATGGCGCCCTACGCGCAGCCGCGTAGGTCGCTTATGCCGCCCTGAGATAATGCATAGTTTTACCCTTTGCATTATGGAGAAATAAATATTCATTTTTGCATGACAAGCTTACTACTCTCAGGAGTACCACAGAGTTCTGTCCTGGACCTGGTCCTGTTCAAGATCTTTCTTAATGACTCAGATGAAGGGTGCGAAGGCATAATCATCAAGTTAGCAGATGACACCAAATCCAATCAGAAGACAGGAACAGAATTAAAATGATCAGACTTTATGAAGTTCAGTTAAACATGAATGGGGGTGCCAACAATGTCCTCATGGACAAGCATGCCAACAATAAAAAAAGGCCAATGGGATTTTGGCCTGCATAAATAGGAGTATAGTGTCTAGCTCCAGGGAAGTCATGCTATTCCTCTATCCTGCCTTGGTCAGTCCACACCTGTGTCCAATTCTGGGCACCGCAATTGAAGGGAGATATTGATAAACTGGCATGTGTCCAGCGAAGGATGACTAAAATGATCAAAGGTCTGGAGAACAAGCCCTATGAGGAGCAGCTTAAAGATCCGGGCATGTTTAGCTTGCAGAAGAGAAGGCTGAGAGGAGACATGATGGCCATTTATAAATATGTGAGGAGAAGTCATAGGGAGGAGGCAGGGGACTTGTTTTCTGCTGCCCTGGAGACTAAGACGCAGAACAATGGCTTCAAACTACAAGAAAGGAGATTCCAACAGAACATGAGGAAGAACTTCCTAAATTTGTGAGCTGTTCAGCAGTGGAACTCTCGGCTGCAGTGTGGTGGAGGCTCTTTCTTTGGAGGCTTTTAAACAGAGGCTGGATGGTCATCTGTCTGGGGTGCTTTGAGTGTGATTTTCCTGCTTCTTGGGCGGGAGTTGAACTGGATGGCCCACAAGATTTTTCCAACTCTATGATTCTATGATTCTATGACCATTAGATAAATTAGGGAAAAAATCATTCAAAGGGTGACCCATCATGAGAGTACCTAGAAAAACTACTTTTCCTTTTCTGTGGACTAATGTTATCATCAAGTATCAATCCGGACATTAGACTTTCTAACATTCATACAACTTGGGAACAGCGGGGCTATGTCACTGGGCCTGCCCTGTGGTTACACATTTTCTTCAGCCACAGCTTTGATGTTAACACAGACATATACAACAGCAAAGCCTACACTCCAGAGATGGCTAGTGTTACTTTTTAAAGACCATGACACTTTAAAGACTATAGCACCCAATATCTCCAAGCCAATATAGCCAAGCCTTAGGCTACCCCAGCCTAAATCCTATAGGTTTAAGTAATCTGTGATGCAGAGACTAGTGGAACCTCACTACTCATAGAAATTTCTGGTAACATATTTTCCCCTGCATAATGTTGTTGCATGCCTTCAAGTTGTTTGTGACTTACGGTGATCCTAAAGTGGACGTATCACAAGGTTTTCTGGGATGGAGACAATCTGACTTGCCCAAGTTCACCCACCTTGGAACCTAAGAATTGGCAAAATTTGTAATATTTATTTATTTATTTATTTATTTATTATTCAGTTTTATATTCCGCTCCTCCCAGCAGGCTCGGGGCGGATCACAAAAGGTAGGTACACAGTAAAACAACGATACAGTGATAAACACATCATAAAACATATCATAAAAACTCGGTACGTAACCATAGTAGAACGATCCACGATCCCTACTGAGCGAGACGGGCCCAGCGGCTTAAAATTACCCAAATGCCAGTCTGAAGAGGGCTGTCTTACATTCCCTTCGGAAAGGAGGAGTTCAGGGACCATTCGAATGTGGTCGGGGAGCGCGTTCCAGAGTGCTGGAGCCGCCGCAGAGAGAAAGCTCTCTGTCTTGTACTGGACAGGTGACAGGAGCGGGACGATGGTATAACCAACAAATTTTGCTCTTCCGAGCGCAGTGATCTCGGGAACGTGCGGGGGTAAGGCGGTCCTCAGGTACACAGGCCCTAGACCGTGCAAGGCCTTAAAGGTTAAAACCAACACCTTGAAGGCAATCCGGTACTCAATAGGGAGCCAGTGCAGTTGCCGGAGGATGGGAGTAATGTGCTCCTCACTGGTGCTCCCACCAGCAAGCGAGCCGCGGCATTCTGCACCAGCTTGAGTTTCCGGATTGTCGACAAAGGAAGGCCCACGTGGGGCGTTACAGTAGTCCAGTCTCGAGATGACCGTCGCTTGGATCACCGTGGCCAGGTCGGCCCTGGACAGGTAGGGGGCCAGTCGCTCGCTGACCATGGAGACCTGGGCCTCCATGGTCAGCGAGGAGTCCAATCTAACACCTAAGCTCTTAACCAAAGGTGACGGGCTGAGTTGCTCGCCATCCAGGGTAGGCAACCGGCACTCATCCAGCCCAGGTCGACCAGGCCACAAGATCTCCGTCTTCGACGGGTTCACCTTCAGCCGGCTGGCACGCAGCCATCCAGTCACGGCTTCAAGGCATTGATGGAAACAATCGGGTACGGTGTCCGGCCTGCCGTCCATTCTCAGCAGAAGCTGGGTGTCATCCGCATACTGATAACACTCCAGACCAAAGTCGCGGGCCAGCTGGGCCAGGGGCGCATGTAAATGTTAAATAATAAGGGCGAGAGGATGGCCCCCTGGGGGACCCCACAACTTAATGGGAGCCTCCCGGAGACCTCCTCCTCCCTCTCCACATGCTGTCCCCGATCCCGGAGAAAGGAGGCCACCCATTTAAGGGCAGTCCCCCTGACTCCGGTCACGGCTAGGCGGTGGGCCAACAGTACATGATCTACGGTATCAAACGCTGCTGTCAGATCTAACAAAACAAGCAGGGCTGACCCACCCTGGTCCAGCTGGCGGCGAAGTTGGTCTGTAATGGCGACAAGCACGGTCTCCGTCCCATGCCCAATACGGAAGCCGGACTGGAAGGATCGAGTCCAGCTGTGTCTTCTAAGTACTGCTGCAGCTGATCCGCTGCTGCCCTCTCAATTACCTTGCCTAAAAAAGGCAAATTGGACACAGCCCGGTAATTGGAGGGAGCCGAAGGATCTAAATTCGGCTTCTTCAGCAGCGGTCTTACCATTGCCTCTTTCAAACCCCCTGGGAACACTCCTTGCTCAAGGGAGCTGTTGATAATCTTTCCCAGGGGGTCTCGTAACCCCTCCCGGCAAGATCTAACAAGCCAGGAGGGGCACGGATCGAGGAGCAGGTAGTTGGTCTAGCTGCAGCAAGCAACTGGGGTCTCGAGTTCAAATACTGTATCAAGAGTGGCTGGGATATCCCGGCGGAGAGTCGAGATCTTGTCGGCGAAAAAGTTCTGGAATGCCTCAGCTGTAGGAGCCAAATCCCTATCATTTGGGACCGTCGAAATTGTGGTCAATGACCGAATTATTTTAAAAAGTTGAGCTGGGCGTGAACTGGCCGACTCTATCAAGGAAGAGTAGTGGACCTTTTTTGCTTCCTTGATAGCACGCTCATAAACATCCTTAAATTGTTTATAAGCCGATCTCGATGCTCCATCACGGAGGTCTCACCACACGTCCTCTAGCTGTCTCTTCCTCCGTTTCATCGCCCGTAACTCCTCGGTAAACCAAGGCGAGCGATTACTGCGGGGGATGAGAGGGCGTCTGGGGGCGATCTCGTCTAAGGCTGTGGAAAGACAGATGTTCCAGCATTCCACTTGCCTATCGACTGATTCGCTGGTGAGCTCCAATTCCCTCAGAGCATTCAGGAACCGAGTGGGTTCCATAAGTCTCCTCGGGCGAACCAGAATAGGTTCGGCACCCTTACCGGGAGGAGAGGCTACCTCAAGACGGACTTCCAGGACACCGTGATCCGACCATGGAACCTCTACAATAGAGGTTAGGGTCACTTGGACCAGCAGCATGACCAAGCTGTCCCTTAAATACATGAGCAGCACTTTACACAAATGAGTTATTAGATCCTCACAGGATTTGTCACACTTTGTTTTTAATCTGGGACTAGATCCTTTGCCTTATAAGCAGTCAAAGATTTCAAAATACTAGAAGAGTACCATAACATCATCATTAGAGGCAGCATCCAGAAATTTACACATTCTACAAAGCATGCAAAATGTGTTTAAGATGTGTGAATGTTTGATCTATGAATCTGTTGTTATAAATTATGTTTTTAGACAAGTAAAAATAATATATTTATAAAATCCACATTTTGTTTAGGGAAGAAAGTCTAAGCCATCTGCTGTTTATTATACATTGAAATGTTTCTAATTTAGCTGGCTGTCAAATACTGTCTGCGCAATCATCAGCACCATCTCTGCTCAAGTAACATTCCTGGAGCAAAACATTACCCAGCAATCTCCTTTTACCTTTTCTTATTAGCAGTATGAGTTGCTTGCATATATATATAATGAAACCCATCTTTTGCAAAGCAGATAGCAAGCTGATGTTTTCCTATGTGTAATAACTTAAATTGTAATAACAAGATCAAAGGTTTTCAGTGAAAACATAATAAAATGAATGCATGGGGAGACTAGCATATTATTATTATTATATTTCAATTTTACCCCACCTTTCTCCTTGTGGGGACTCAAGGCATCTAACAAGCCCACACTTTAGTCAAGTTTAAAAAGTGCAATGCAAAAGTTTAAAAAAATTGAATAATACAGTGTGGTAAAACAGATTAAAATATAATAAATGCTATTATTTGCAAAATAATCGGAAGAATCAGAAATCATAAGAAAATCTGAAGTTTATAAGTCAGGAGTCATATCTGCAGTATTTGCATGGTCCACACCAAATATTTTAGAACTGAAACTTACCCCATACTTTTGAGTTTTAGTTTTGCAAATATCAGAAGGCTCTCAGAGTCAGTTTCACATTCAGTGCAGGGAAGCAAAGCCATGAAACCAAAAAGGCTGCTTGCCTGGCTGCCTGCATGCCTTAGTGCCTGCCTTGACATTCCTCTCCCCGGAGTCTTGCCTCAGCATTAGGAGCAGTGAAAAGAGGGAGTAGTGCATTTTGGGAAGGGGGGGGGAGCCCTATGCCAAAGAATTCAAAAGGCTCTGCCCTAAACTACATTTCCCAGTATGCATTAGCATCAGAAATCCCAGAGCTAGCCAGAGTTCCAATACATTTGCAAATTTTCTACATTATGATTTCTGTTCTTGGGTTATTAATGTCATTTCCTAATTGTTTCTGTCATAAAAACATGGTGAAAGTTTATTACCCTGCAAAACTTTATCTTTGAGCAAGGGACATTGTCCTCCGGCAGGTTGCTGAGTTTTCCAGTCTGTATGGCCATCACAACCTCTGATGATGTCTGGCAGGCATCCTCAGGGTTGTGAAAGATCTGAGGAGAATGCTTCAGGAGAAATGCTTCATACAGCCCGGGCAGGGGCAGATTAACACACTCGGCTGAGTAGGTGCCCGCCGAGAGCGCCACATCCGCAGGGGTGCACCGCCGCCAGCTGGAAACTCCACCTCCATGCCAGCTAGAAACTTCGCCTCCGCTTCCAGCAGGCATAGAGGTGGAGTTACCAGCCGGCATGGAGGCAGAGTTTCCAGCATGCATGGAGCCTCCACGCATGCTGGAAACTCAGCCTCAACACCAGCTGATAATTCCATCTCTGCGCCTGCTCCAGGTTTGGTTTGGTTGGGGGGGGGGGGGGTGCCAAAATAATTTTCGCCTACCATGTAAAATTACCTTGGGCCACCTCTGAGCCCAGGAATTTCACAGCAAGCCAGTGGTCCCGGCCATGGAAGCCTTTGACAACAAATTTTGCTTTATTGACTCCCCAATTTAGCAAAGTTTCTGCCATAAAACCAAAGGTTCTGGTGTAGAATAACTACTTTCAAAGTAAGGACTACACAATTAAACAGGAACTAGGAACAGATGTTCTTTATTACTGTATTTATCTTAGGAACTAGCCCGAACAGATGTTCTTTGCCCTTACAACACAGCAACAAGTTAAAACAATTTAACAATGTTGCATATCAAAACTGCAAATTCGCCAAAAGCCCGTGGATAAGTGAAAGTTCTGAAATTTGGTGAGCTAACAGTGATAAATGTGTTCTATCATTGTAGCAAGTCTCACCCCAATTGCTTTAAAAATGAGGGAGATGGGAGCCCCTGAAGTTTCCCCAATTATAGTAATTTAATCATGTGTATGCGCAATTACTATAGCAAAATAGTAACAAACTTTTGTTAGTCTCGTTATAGTAACAAAATTTTCACTGAGTATACTTTAGAAACAAAGTGTCAGAGTCCCCGAGTTTTGTAATGACTTTTGAAATGTTTTAATAGATTGCACAGCTCTAATAAATACCCTTAAAATAACCTTTAAAACTCACAGCCCCCCCCCTTCAATCCCACTCACTCCCACAAGACTATGAACTTTATCACACAAAGCCACTGTTCCACTGCAGTCATGTTATTATTGATAGTGGAAACAAGCCGTGTTGAGCACCTTCAATATCAATTGCACTGATTCACCAATATCTGGTTCCACAATCATACTTTGCATACTCTCATAGCCCCACTCTCCTTCGCTACTACTTTTCCTTTTTTAATTTTTTTTACTTTAAACATTTGTACAACTCTAGTATGTAAAAACAAAAAGGAATATGTAAATATAAAATAAAAGGAAAGCATCCGGTTTGGGAATAGTAGGTGGGAGAGTGGGCAAGAAGAAAAATCCTACCCACTGATATGAGTTTATTGCCAGCATGCCATCACAGAATTAAAAGGGGAATGTATTGTCATGGCCAGAATTACTGGGTTGATGTGAGTTTTCCAGGCTGTACGACCATGTTCTAGAAGCATTATCTCCTGTTGTTTTGCCTGTATATATGGCAGGCATCCTCAGAAGTTGTGTGGTCTGTTGGAAACTAGGAAAATGTGATTTATACATCTGTGGAATGTCCAAGAGGGATCCTATCACCTCTGCAGGAGTCTACCGTATACCACGCAACTGTGGACAAGTCTACATAGGAACCACTACACGCAGCACCCAAACACGAATCAAGGAACATGAAAGGCACTGCAGACTACTTCAACCAGGGAAGTCAGCCATAGCAGAATACTTGATGAACCAACCTGGACACAACATATTATTTGAAAACACAGAAATTATTATTATTATTTATTTATTTCAGCTTGGTAGACCGCTCACTCCGAAGCTCAGAGCGGTTTACAACAATAAAATACCAATAAAAACACATAACATTAAAACAGCGTTAAAACTATTGTTTGAGCGGGACCACTCAAACAACTACCATGTCTGACTACACAGAGAAGCCATTGAAATCCACAAGCATGTGGACAATTTCAACAGAAAGGAGGAAACCATGGAAATGAACAAAATCTGGCTACCAGTATTAAAAACTCTAAAAATCATTACAGTAAATAAAGAACAACACTCAAAACAAGGGGAACTCCAGACAAGAAATAACAGGGCCAGCTAATCACCTTCCAACAAAGGATTCCCCAAGGCAGTAAGAAACCAGACCTTGAAACTGTTAGGCCATTCAATGCTAATCAAGGTGGCTAATTAAAACATTCACACCTACATCAAACTTGATCCACTTGCTTATTCAGCTAGAATGCAACCCAGCAAAAGATATTCATGGTGGCTGATTGTCATTGAAAGCAATTGAAATGTGACATACACAATCCTAAGTGTATTTACTTAGAAGGAAGTCCCATTGGTTTCATTAAAATTTATAGCCAATTTATGCTCAATGAAGCACACAGGCAAAATGCTTCTCATCACAGTTTAACACAACTTAGTATCTCATTTAAAACATTTTTCACCCTGCTCCTTTATATGTACCATTACTATTCCAGTTACGATCTAGGCTGCAGTTTACTCATACCATATGCAAAAGCGCAAACTAAGGGTAAAAGCATTTAAATTAGTGACTTCAGGCCATGTGAAATAATGCAGAAATAAATGTTTTGCTTACACACTGTTTCACAGTAATAGACTTTTAGTCTCCCATCCCAATATAAAAAGTATGTAGGGCTGCATCTTCAGTCAAATTTAATGGCTGCTGGGTTCTCTTTTTTAATGTACAACAGATTTTCTGTTGACAAATGAGACAGATACGGGCAGACAGGTAGATAGATGTTTAGTAAGCTATGTCAGCTAACAGAGTGGGTTCATCTCCTACACTGCATGGAATACACGAGGAAGACAAGATAGGGATTCAAAGTGGTAGAACTGGCATGGCATGGCAGAGCAACACAACTTCCACCATTCCCCTAGTAGCATAGCCTTGTCATGATGTAACGATGAGGGGAACCTGGGACAGGGTTTTATCTGTGACTTCTCTGTTTTGACAGGTTTCTTGATACGGGCCCCCATTGGCACAATGGGTTAAACTCTTGTGCCGGCAGGAATGAAGACCGAGAGGTTGGAGATTCAAATCCAGGGAGAGTGCAGATGAGCTCCCTCTGTCAGCTCCAGCTTCACATGCAGGTACATGAAAGAAGCCTCCCACAAGGATGGTCAAACGTCAAAGCATCCGGGCACCCCCGGGGCAACATCCTTGCAGACGGCCAATTCTCTCACACCAGAAGCAGTTTCTCAAGTCGCTCCTGCCACAACCCCCCAACACCCCCAAGGTATTTGATATTTGATTGTGTAAGGCCTATCATAATCAATAGTCTGGATCTTGCAGAGACAAATGGGCTTAATGGTGCACATTTTAATATGTTTTTAATCTTTTTTGCTTGTACTTGTAATTTTGTTAACTATGTGCTTTTTAGTTTGTTGTAAACCACTTTGAATTCAAAACTGGGAAAAGGTGGCTTGCCTACATCATCATCATCAACAACAACAACAACAATACTCTAAACCATAAAACTTTGGGTGCAAACCAAGGGTATGGCTCCTCAGACATTTTCCTTCAGTTTCCAAATTTCTAGCATTGCAGTGACTTAAAACATCAGCTAAGCATTTTGAAACAGATTTTCAATTTCAAAGGAAAAGTCAAAGTTACAAAGAAATATGAATTGAACACAGCAATACAAGAATTCTCAACTTGAGTGATTTTTATTGTTTCACTCTCTGTAACATGGGGACTAAAGGACAATTTCATGGCAAGGGCAGAATTTGCATTGGATAGGACAATGTCGTCATTTTGGCCCCTCATAGCTGTACCCATGGAGAAAATAAAGACCATGGAAGGAACAGTTACATAATGTACATGTTCCATCTAAAGTATCCTTTCTGGGGTACAATTACATTTAAATAGTATCTAATCATTGTCATCTGCCTTACATTCAAATATTGGGTATGGACATGTTGGTTTTGTGTAAACTACTTAGTAGTGTGTAGTGGAAGAGAGAATTTGGCTATAAATATCCAACAACATAATGCTTGATTTTATTAGGAAGTCTAGAATGTTTTTCAATAATAATACTAATAATAATAATAGTTTTATATCTTGATATGACAACTTGCCGCCATAGGGATACACGGAACAGCTTTAGCTTGGCTTAGCTCCTTCCTGCGCGGACGTAGTCAGCGAGTTGAATGGCTAGGCCAAACATCTAGGAAATCTCTCCTCGAGTGCGGAGTGCCCCAAGGCGCCATATTATCACCAACGTTGTTTAACATCTATGTTCGGCCGTTGGCTGGTATAGCCCGGAGCTTCGGCCTAGGGTGCTACCAATATGCCGATGACACCCAGCTCCTACTGAAACTGGAGCCTGGCGCAACTTCGGTGCCCGAAAACTTCACTCGAGGCCTAGAAGCAGTGACAAAATGGCTCTGCGCCCACAAACTTAAAATAAATCCATCAAAGACGGAGATCTTATGGCCGGGCCACCCAGAACCACCTTTATCGCTGCCCCCCTTTGAAGGGGAACCGCTGATTCCGTCCCCCTCAGTAAAAAGCCTTGGTGTTATCCTGGACTCCAAATTGTCGATGGAGGCCCAGGTTGCCTCCACGAGCAAAAGGGCCTTCTTCCACCTGCTCCAAGTGAGACAATTGGCGCCCTATCTTCCGACGGAGCGCTAGCTACAGTAATCCATGCCACATTTACATCAAGGCTGGATTACTGTAACGCTTTGTATGTAGGTCTACCCCGGTCACTAACCTGCAGGCTCCAGATTGTGTAGAACGCGGCCGCCAGGCTTCTCACAGGAACATCGATGAGATGCCACATTACACCATCTCTGCAGCGCCTGCACTGGCTGCCCATTGAGTATAGAGCCTTACACAAGACCTTGACCTTGGCTTTCAAAGAAAGCCCTACGGGGCCGGGGCCCAACATGCCTAAAAGACCGCTTGTTGATGCCTGCTTACTCAAGGACTTACTCAGCAAACAAGAACCTTCTTCACGTACCAGGCTTGAAAGAGGCCCACCTGGAGACCACGAGACGGAGATCATTCTCTCGTTGTGGCCCCGTTCTTTGGAACTCGATGCCACCGGACCAGAGAGCCTCCCTCGACCTGCCCCAGTTCCTGACCGCTCTGAAGACCTGGCTATTTAGGAAAGCCCATGGTTAATGCAGAACCAGGAACTCAAATACCGAGCCTGGCCCCTGCATTTAACCACTGAATATTTTAATCTAGTTTTAAATACTCTATTTTAATTGTGGAATTTGTTGTGTGTAAGTCACCCGGAGCACTAACATGGAGGGCGACTCAGAAATAATAAAGTCAGTCAGTCAGTCAGTCAATCTTGCCTTCATCTCTTTGAGGCCGGTTACAGAACAGTTAAATCACATCAACTTTTTATAAATACCACAAATACACATATTAACATGTATTTCTATAAAATATTATTAAAATTCACAAAACAAAGATTAAACAACAGACAGCTCTAGTAAATGTTGGAAATGTGAGCACAATGTTAGTGTATTTTATTATACGTGGTCATTTTGCAGAAAGGCCAAGAAACATTCGACTCAAAGGATGCTAGAAGGTTAAATTCAAAAACAAAGAGCAGGGGTTAACACTAACAACAACTACTAGGTGCAGTCAGATAAGTACAAAACCCAAAAGGACTGATAATATCACATATATTTAGTACATAATCACAATAAAAGTCTAACCTTCCTTAATAGAAGTCCAACACAGTTAGTCATATGCCAGAAAGCACACCACACATAGTATCCGGTACAATAGTAACAACCAAATGGAAAGTCCTATAAAGTCTGGATTATCCAGGTGTCCCAATGGAGCGTCTTACAAGCTGGTGTACACCCACAAATGAGGGAGGGGTGCAAACTGGTACTTCGAAAGGAAAGACTCAGTCCAAGCAGGGGTGAGAAGGACAGTCAATAATCATTCCAAGGACGTAAACAATAGAGTCCAAACTCCACATGTAAAGGAGGTGGATGGAAGCAGATGGAGTGAGCCATTTTATGGTGATTATGTACTAAATATATGTAATATTATCAGTCCTTTTGGGTTTTGTACTTATCTGACTGCACCTAGTAGAAAGTTAAATTCACAATGAGACAAGGTATGCATTTATTGGGAATGCTGGACACTAATCTAGACAGGAAATCTGGGGGGGAGGTGCTGAGTCTGGGTGAGAATGGCTCTACCCTAGCAAACCTTTTGTATCGTTATCTCAATACCCCCATGCATATGGGATATATTGAGCATAGTGTTCAGATCATGATATGAATAAATATAACAGTTTAAATAATGTACCAGTAAGGCATTCTCTCAGACCACTCTGAGAATTTGGGGGGGCAAGTCCTCAAGCCCCCTTGGGTGATGAAAACTGTGATTTAGCAGAAACGAACAAATTTGCTATGCCGATTAAGGAGAGATCTTGCACCAACTTTAAGAAATATTGGAACTTGTTCCTTACCTTTTCACAGCAATGATGGAGGCATCTGTCAACTGTAGGATTCATGAACTACTAAAAATTATCAAAAGTTATCAAAATTCAAAGTGCTGGTATTGACCTATAAAGCTCTATACAGTTCTGGCCCAGCTCACTTGTCCGAATGCATCTGCCTCTATGTCCCATCGCGCAGTCTAAGATCATCTGGGGAGGCCCTGCTCTCACTCCCGCCAACATCGCAAATGCAGCTGGTGGGGACGAGAGACAGGGACTTCTCGGCGGTGGCCCCTCATCTATGGAACGCACTCCCAAACGAAACAAGATCGACTCCATCTCTCCTCGCTTTTAGAAAAAAAGCTAAAGTCGTGGTTCTGGGACCAGGCCTTTGGGCAGCAGATGTAAATTGTACCTTTGGATTTGACTGGATTGACATTTTGGACTTGACTGGACTGACAATGTGTTCTGCTTGATGGCTTTAATTAATTATTGTTGTATGTAGTGGTTTTTAATGTCATGTTTTTAAAAAAATGTTTTTAATGTTTTTTAATGACATTGATTATATGGTATATTTTAAATTGTATTGTGGTGTTGCGGCCTGTAGTGCTGCAAATGTAAGCCGTGCTGAGTCCCCCTGCGGGGGTGAGAAGCTACGGGGTACAAATACCATAAATAAATAAATAAATAAAAGTAGTGACTGTATATTACAAGGCAGTAGACTAATAAGGGATCAAAAAAAATCTTATTAGACTGAAGATCCTTTGTTTGTTCATTTATTCATTCTTTTGTATGTATGTGTTTTGTTTTCCTTTTATTTTGAGTAGCCATTTAATTGTCTTGTATTAGTAGATAGAGTGTAGCTGTGCAGTTTTTATTGTTATATACTTGTGTGCTTTATCTTAGTTTATTTCTCCCTGAATAATAATTGCTTTTAAAAAGCAATGTTCAAAGTACAGAAGTCAGGGCCTTCGAGTAAGAGGGTTTTTTTAAAATAAAAAAATGCTCTTTTATACTTGCCAACCAATAATTCATAATTAAAATACCAATTTCATAGACATCATTGTTCCATATGTTTCAAGTTAGTGACCTTTATTCTGGGTAAACAGAGAAGCCTGCTGTACTGTTTCTGACTGCTTAATATGAGAACAGGCTGTGACTCAAAACGCATCAGGTTCAATAAAACACAACCTCCATCTACAGTTCCTTTGAGGTTCTCTTTCATGTACTTAAAGTCCATTATCTCAGAGCAACGTTACAAAAAACTGACATATGGGGTCAGTGTTGTTATCTTCACATTAGAGATGGGGTAGTGATTGCTACAGATATTGAGACAGGAACCTGCCCAAACCAATAATGAACTGAATTTGAACAGGGAGCCTTCTCGTTCGCAGCCCTTTGACCCTCCTTCTCCCTTTTCACCTGTATTAACATTTAGAACTGGTTAAGAATAAAGTCCAAGGGCAGGAAAGGTCTCACCATATAATCCCTGATGACCTCTGACTGAGCGTACTTCAAAAATGTGCGATAACCTCTGATATCATAGCCTTGATATATGTTTGCCTTATCACCCCTAATGACCTCTGGCTGAGAGAGGGGAGGGGGTTCCTAAAATGCTTGCAATATATTTCAAAATCTCTTTTGAAATGAGGCTCAAGGCAGCAGAAGAGTCCTAGGAGAAATCTTTCATTCTAGAAATGTAGATGCTTCTGATATTGAAAAATTAAGAGGGTTTTCTGAAATGCTTTGGGACCATATGTGTTTTGGAGGTTTTTTGATTTGGTGATGCAGTGAAGCCTTGAGTTAAGAGTTTAATTCGATCTGTGACTGCACTCTTAACTCAAATCATTCTTATCTCAAAGCACATTTTCCCATTGGAATTCATGGAAGTGCTATTTCAGCCACTTGAACCCCCCCCCTGTCTATTTTTGTCACGTTTTCAAAAATAAAATGTACTTTATAAATAATAATTAGTGTATAAATGCACATTCACATGGAACCAATAAAAAAGAAAGATCAACTTTAAAACGGTAGAAGAACACATTTTGGGAAGGAAGCAGAAGCAGAAGCAGAAGAACCATTTTCTTCATTCTGTACTCAGTACAGTCTTCCTTCCTCCATTGCTCTCTCTCTCTCTCTCTCTCTCTCTCTCTCTCTTCATGTTGTAAAACATACCAGGAATAAAAATCACACAAAATCAACTAATCTTCCTCTCAAAAGCAAAGCAGACAGCAATCTCTCTGCTCACTTGAAGTCCTAAAGCTATATACTTTCATGCTAGGGTTCCCTCTTATGCTAGCTATTAATACAAAATGCTGCTTGTATGTCAAAGCAACAGCTCTTAACTCAATTGGGACATTTGACCTTTCGATCAGAAAAAGGAGGACGTTTACAAACAAAGAAGAAGCTCTTCAGCAAGGAGATGGAGTGACAGCACCCCCCTGTGGCCAGAACCGAGCACAGCCTCCAAAGATGCCGAAAGATAGGAAGCCTGTATATATACCTCTATCTGTTGTCTGTCTTGTCATTGTATAAATGGCATTGAATGTTTGCCATATATGTGTTCTGTGATTCACCCTGAGTTCCCTTCAGGGTGAGAGGAATGGAATATAAATACTGTAAATAAAGTTGAGGTCCCATCATGTATGTCTCATACACACAGCATGAAAATAATTCTATACACTATTTTAAATATTTTGTACACAAAACAAAGTTTGTATACAAAACCTATAGGCCAAAGTTTGTGTCATTCCGCACCACCTTTTGCTAGGATAGTTTCTGAGCCAATGCCCATTGCATTGTTAGTGGAGCACAGGGAAATTGGAGAAGTCTCTGTCCATGCTCCCATAGGCAGACACAGGACAAGGGCATACTCTGCTGACATCCAATGGGGTCCTCCTATGGTATCAGTATAGAATGTCATTGGTCTTCACCTGGCTATGGGAACATGCTTCCTTCTGCTCTCTACCTGTAATGGAATGTCTGTTGAAATTGTCCACATGCTTATGGATTTCAGTGGTTTCTCTGTGTATTCTGACATGGGAGTTGTTAGAATGGCCCAGCATTTCTGTGTTTTCAAATAATACCAAGTCCAGGTTGGTTAATCAGGTGCTCTGCTGTGGCTGAATTAGTCTGCAGTGCCTTTCATGTTCCTTGATTCATGTTTGGGCAATGCTGCGTGTGGTGGTCTTTATGTAGACTTATCCACAGCTACGTGGTATACGGTAGACTCCTGCAGAGGTGAGAGGATCTCTCTTGTTATTTACTGGACATATAATTTGTTGGATTTCCTTCATGGGTCTGTAGATTATCTGTAGGTTGCAATCCAGTGATTACGGCCATGAAAGCTTTCAACAACAAAACCCTATGAGAAGTTTACCTTGGAGTCACTGTCAGTCAGACACAATTTGAAGACAAACAATAATCACAATGGTGGAGAACTCTAAATATCGAAGGGATCTCTCTAAACTCAATGCCCATGGAATATTGCCATAGCAGCTAAAATGGAATCATAGAACGATAGTGTGAAAGGTTATCTGATGTAGTTGTTTTTGTGTGGATAGTACTTGTCCCCCAGTATCCACAAATTCTGTATCTATAACTATCAATTATATGGTCTACACCAGGCGTGGGCAATTGCCAGCCCTCCAGGTGTTTTGGGCTTCAACTCCCAGAAATCCTAACAGCTGGTAAACTGGCTAGGATTTCTGGGAGTTGAAGTCCAAAACACCTGGAGGGCCGGCAATTGCCCAGGTATGGTCTACACCAGGGCTGTCCAACTGGCGGCCCGGGGGCTGTACACGGCCCCCCAGCCTGTTGGACACGGCCCCGCTATGCCCCCAGCAGCCATTTTTAAATTTTTTTTAAAAAATCTAATTTTTTTAAAAATGGCGGGCAGGGAGGAGGGGGAGCTCGGGGCAGGGAGGAGGAAGAGAGCTAGCTCCTCCTCCCTGCACTGCCCCCCTCCGTCCCTCTCTCCGTGCCGAAAAGGAGCAGTAGGCGGTGCCAAGGGCAGCGTGTCACGCCAGGCCTCTGACGCGCTGCCCTTGGCGCCGCCTTCTGCTCCTTTTTGGTGGCTCCCTCCCTAGGAAGGGCGGGGGAGACTGCGAAAAGGAGCAGTAAGGGCGGCGCCAAGGGCAGCGCGTCACGCCAGGCCTCTGACGCGCTGCCCTTGGCGCCGCCTTCTGCTCCTTTTCCGGCGGCCCCCTCCCTAGGAAGGGCGGGGGAGACGGCGAAAAGAGCTGTAGGCGGCGCCAAGGGCAGCGCATCAGAGGCCTGGCATGACGCGCTGCCCTTGGCGCCACCCCTGTCCCGCCCCGCCCTGCCCCCACCCTGCCCCCATGCGTGGCCCCCCCCTGCTCACTGATCACCTACGGCCCCCGAGGTTGGACAGCACTGGTCTACACTGACCATATAATGCAGATTCAAACTGCATTATATGGTCAGTGTAGATGGGGCCTCAGTAAAATGATAGATTGCTTTGTAAAATAGTGTTAAGCAAATAAACCCATCAACAACCAGTAGTAGCAACAGTGCAAAATCTTCCTGAGGCCTACTCAAACAAGTGTTTGCAAAAATTTTGGGTTTTTTTTTAAAAAAATGAAAACATGAAGCAGTGTTCTGTAGTTTTTATGAGGAAGGTTGTCCACTATCTGAAGTACTTCTGCAGGCGACCAGGCTGCCAAATAGCTTCCACGGCTTCCATGGATAAACAGGCTCTCTCACATGGATGCCTCTGTACTTTAGATTCATTTATGCCGCCCGGAGCAGACAAGAAAACTGCCTTGCTGCAAGGCAGATCTGGGCTGTGGGTCCCCCCCCCCCCCACTGAAATAAAATGAAAGAAGCATCTGTTGCATTTTCTGTTTTGTGAACTCTAGAAAGTCCCCAGCCAAAAGAGGCCAACTGAAGCCGTTCTGTAATTAAAGGCGCACTGTTCATGGCTTTTTCCCTGATTCTCATTATATCCTACAAACGCTCAGGCATCTGGCATGATGGAAGGAAATCTGCTTGAAGAAATGAAAAGCTTATGACCTACAAGGCCACATAAATCTTCTTCTAATCTGGAAACGTCTATACTCAGAAGCAGATCTTGGGGAAAATTACTGTTTGGATTATCGCTCCCAGCATCCTGGTACATCTGGCCAGGCTAACATCTGGCCACGCTGGCAGAAGGATCTGAGGAGCTATAGTTTGTTTTTGTTTCTGTTTTTTTTTAAAAAAAAATCTGAATTGAAGTTTTTCTTGGACTTGTATTGTTGAAGGCTTTTATGGCCAAAATCACTGGGTTGTTTCGGACTATATGGCCATGTTCTAGAACATGAATGCAAGCTCTATATCCATATTTTGTGTGTCGATCGTGAGTCCAAATGAGGTCGATTGCAGGCGGATGGGGCACACCTTTTGTGCGTCGCACCTGCCGCCCCGCGCGATGCACTTGCTGCCCACAGGGCATTGCGGGAATGAGGGAGCGCGAGGTGGGGCTTGCGCTCCATTGTTTCCGCAATGCCCCATGGGCGGAAGGTGCACCGTGGGGGGCAGCAGTTGCGCCGCGGGGGCGGGAGGTGCACCGCACGGGGTGGCAGGAGCGCGCGCAGTGGCGGCACGTAGATTTTTCAACTTGGTTGTTTTAAAAGTAGCTCGCAAACTGAAAAAGTGTGGGCACCCCTGTTCTAGAAGCATTCTTTCCTGGCATTTCACCTGCATCTATGGCAGGCATCTTCACAATCTCTGAGGATGCCTGCCATAGATGCAGGTGAATGTCAGGAGAGAATGCTTCTATAACATGGCCTGAAAAATCTATAAGAACTTCTTCTTGGACTGCTTGGGAGGGTGTGGTGTTTTTCATCAGTTTGAACTGATCTAGTGCAGCCTCGCCCATATAAATGTTGTGCTTTGGCAGCAGCTTTAGCTCCTACTGCAGAAATCCAAGAAAAAGTGTTTCAGAAACACATCACATCAATTTTCCTCATATATATCAAGCTTTGGACGTGATGCATAGAATGAAAGAAAGCCCACAGGATATCATCATTCTCAATAATGTCAACATGTAAACAGTTTTGGATGCAGAATGGCCTCTAAAATTTGACATGTATTGCAAGCAATAGATTTCAGTGCAATAAATATTGGAGGTTTGACCTTTTCTCTTGCATTTCAACAGCATTTTAAACATCTGTTTTATAATTTTAAATTCAAAATGACCATGTCTCCAGAGAGAGCCAGAGACACAGTGGTTAATATAGCTTGTCTAAAAATCTGAGCAACATCTAAGTAGGAAAAAAGACCATGTTTCATAACCTGCAAAAATTAATGTTTTGGACAACAGCTACCTTAATTTCTTAGTCAAAATCTGAGCAACATCAAAGGGGCCTGTCTCTAGTTGAAGAATTTGGGCAGTTGTTGGCAAAAAAAAGTGTAACATTTCATACTCTGCCATGGTTTAAAACAGCAGCAGGAATCAAGTGGTGGCCCAGATGTTACTAGATTCCAACTCTCAGAATTTCTCACTGTTGGCTGTCAAACTTTCCAACTGTCCTAGGACGCTTCCAGACAGGGCCAAAACATGGGACCTGTCTAAATGATGTCTCGGGTAAAAGTGAAATAATGCAGAGTAACTAGGTTTTCCCAGTTTACTCCACATTAATTAAACACCTGGAAAGATTCAAACCTTAAGGTAAGGTCCACATCTTTCCAGGTGTGGGTTCTGTAGGGATTGACTCCCAGGACCACGTTCCATGATCCCAGGGATCAATCCCTACAGCCATTCTGGGTTTTTTGGGCTCCTGGAGCCTGAAGAAGCCAGAAGGCTCTCACCCCCTCCTTTCCAGCCCCCCATTTTGCCCCCAAACTAACCAGAGTGGCCTGCCAGCAGTACAGACCCCTCTGTACAGAACTTCCAATGTGAGAAAACTGAGTCAGGAGATGGGGAGGATTACCATTCCTCCCCACCACAACCACTACCACCTCCTGATGCATAATTTTCTCACATCAGGAGGACTGTATGGAGGGGTCTGCACTGCTGGCAGGTCCTCGGCTTTGGAACGTCCTCCCTAGTGACATCAGATCGGCCCCCTCCCTCCTGACATTTTGCAAGAAAGTCAAGACCTGGCTGTTTGAGCAGGCATTTGCTGATGAAATATAACGGTTTAATTAGATCTATATGGAATGATGACGATGTGACGGGAAATGATTTCAACGTGACACCAAGACTGCATTTGTATGCTTTAATTGCTAATTGTTATGTTATATGGTTATTGTTTGGTTATGTTTTGCTTGTGTTTTTGATTGAAGGGCAGAGACTGCCTTGTGTAAACCGCCCCGAGTTACCTTCAGGCTGAGAGGGGCGGTATAGAAAAATAATAAATAAATAAATAAGTTTGGGAGGCAAAATGGGGGGCTGGAGGAGGGCTGGATGGCATCCCAGGAGAGCCCGGCTTTTGGGTTGGGGGTGGGGACTAGAACCTGAGAAGAAGTGGGTTGAATAGAGGACCTAGATATTTAAAGAGCGATATCTTCTCTAAAAAATTGCAAGGTCCTTCAATATGACTCGGTTGTAATTTCTGGGAGACGTAACCCACATAATCACTGAAAGGATAAAGAAAATGACTAAAGAGATTATTTTTTCCCATGAAACAGGTAAGTTAAATCAGTGTTTCCCAACCTTTTTTGAGTCACGGCACACTTTTAACATTAAAAAAATCCGGGGGCACACCACCAACCAAAATAACACAAAATGACACTCTAACACAGTAAAGAACGGCTGGGGGTTGGTGGCCTGCTGGGAGCAGCTGCTGGGAGTGCCCGAAGCCCGGGAGGCGGAGCCAGGCTGCGCCATGCCCGCCCCTACCCCTGGCTTCACCTCTCCCAGCAGCTGCTCCAGCCTTGAGGGGCAGTGCCAAGCCAGTGGTGCCAGAGCCAGCACAATGCTGGCTTGGCACTGTCCCCTCAAGGCTGGAGCAGCTGCTGGGAGTGCTGAAGCCGGGAGGGGCAGGCCAGGCGCGCCATGCCCGCCCCTCCCCAGCTTCAGCTTTCCTACAGAGGAGGAGCATGAGCGGTGGACGGGCTTCAGTGGGCGGGGCTCCTCCTCCACGCGGCTTCAGCGAGTGAGGGGCGAGAGTCCTGGTGGGAGTCATGGCGGATTGGAGGCTGTCAGGGGAAACGGCCGAAGGAGGCGGCGCCCCGGTCCCTTCTTTTTCTTCGCCACTACCTGGCCCTTCCTCCTCCCCCAAGCAGCAGGAAAGGGGGGGAGGAAGGGGGGCAGAGAGCTTTTCTTGCGGCACAGCAGGAGGTCCGTCACGGCACACTAGTGTGCCACGGCACACTGGTTGAGAAAGACTGAGTTAAATGACAAATATAGACTCTGGGGTTATGGGCCTCTTACGTTTCTTTCAGTGCTTTTATCTTCATATCCATTCTCTTTCTGCTTAGATTTCTTCTGCTCAGCTCTTCTTCGGTTTTCTTTTCCCCTTTCAATCAGACGATAACTGTCTTCCTTTCTTGCTTGGAATTTCATCAGCTTTTACCACTAATGGCTTAATTTAGTTCAACGGCTGGAAGGGACATTTTCCAAGGAAAATCCAGAAGCGGTTTTGGATGAGTCAGTTGCTCAAGCCCTTGTGGGTGAGTCACTGAGCCCGGGCCTTAGAGTACTGTGACCTGGAGCCCAAAATGTCATAAAAGGTGCATAAAAACAGAGGTCCTGTTCATTGAATGCATTTCCTACTTGCAAGACTCAAGGCAATTATGGCAACGTCTGCGAGATCTGAGCATGGCTTTTGAGGATTGGGTTACTTGGAGGTCTCTCATCCACAGGGTCACCATAAGTCAAACCTGAAAGCGGTTAACAGCAAAGTTATCTTAATTACGAGCAATCTGTGCTGTTACTTCACTTGAGCACTGCAAAGATGTGTCCTCGCAGCCTTCCACTTCCTTTTAATATTACATACTAGGCTAATGTGAAGGGTCAAACAGGCCTATTAATTAAAACGGCATGTTATTGCCTTGCTTTGGAACATCCACAGATTGATAAAAGATTAAACAGGATACCATTCACCATGTTACTTATTCAGTCTGTCATGGGAGGTTTGCCCATGCACCTCTTTACACTATGTAGTAGCTGGGAGCAATGAAAAAGGGATGCTCTTATTTTCTCGATAGTTTATCAAAACCCAAATCTAAGGATGGAAACTCAAGCCCTAGACAATTGCCTGTTAAACATATGCATTCCACATGTGAAGAGAAATTCTCCATGCAGGCCAGAATGACAAAACAAATGTGTTTTCTAAATTTTTGTAAGTGTATCACACTAATACAACAGGCTCTCAGCTTCACACATTTCATTTTCACACCAGAAAGTGATGATGATGGGCGGGCGAGAGTTTATCTTTCTTTCCTCCTCACATGAGGCATACACATGCTTACTACATACTTGAATAGAATATAAATGCTACTGAAAACAGAAATAACCTCCCACTTCCCCCTTCTATCACACATATTAGGAAGTTAATTATTTAATGTCTTTAGGTAATGTGTTTTCCCACCACCTGCTCTTCATTACACCTTAGTCCAGGGGTTAGGAACCTTTTTGTCTCAGAGATCCATGAAAGCAAAATATTTGGATATGTATTTCAGTGAGAGCCATATAATATATATAATATACTGTATTTTAAGACTGAATTCAACTAAATGTGAGTATATACGTACATACTATGAGAAAAGGATTCCCCCGGCAGAATGACGGGACACTTCAAACCTGGCTCTGCAAAAGGCATGCTCAGGACTGTGAGAAGGAAGGGAAGATGAAAGGAAGGGGAAAAGGAAGATAGAGGAATTAAAAGAGGGACGGGGAGAGGAAGAATGAAAAGAAGAACAAACTATGGAAAAGGAAGAAAAGAAAAGCAGGAGAGAGGCAAGGAGGGGGAAAGAAAGAAGGAAATGGGAAGGGAGGAAAGGAAAGGGTGGGGAAAAGAGAGAAAAGGGAGTGAGGAAAAAGTAAAATAATGAAGGGAAAAGAAGAAAAGAAAGAAGGGGAGAGAGAGGGAAGTGAAAAGAAAGGGAGGAGAAGGAAAGGAAGACTTGGGGAAAAAGAATAGAAGAGGAAGGAAGGAAGGAAGGAAGGAAGGAAGGAAGGAAGGAAGAGGGAGGGAGGAATGGAGGAAAGAAGGAAGGGGAGAGAGGGAGGGAAAAGGAAGGAGAGAAGGAAAGGGTGAAGGGGAGGAAGGAAGAGGGAGAATGGAGGAAAGAAGGAAGGGGAGAGAGGGAGGGAAAAGGAAGGAGAGAAGGAAAGGGTGAAGGGGAGAAGAGGGCGCAGGGCCCTGAGAGCAGCAGGGATGAGGAAAAGGCGGCAATGGCGGTGCGGAAGCAGCAGTTGCGGCGCATTTGCGTCACTCCTCTCCGCTGCATGCTGGGAAACCGAGGCCTGGGCTGCTCTGGAGAGCCAGATGCAATCATGAAAAGAGCCACATCTGGCTCCTGAGCCATAGGTTCCCTACCCCTGCTTTAATCAGTAATAGGTAAAATTCACAACTATTAGTTTACATATTGAGTAATTTCCTTTTTCCAGTCTGAAGATCAAAATCTGTTGGAAATTCCCAATTTTAAGATCTTCCATCTGACAACCACTAGGCGCAGAGCCTTTTCGATTGTGGCTCCTTCATTGTGGAATACATTGCCTGCCAAAATCTGAGCCCTGTGGGACATGCCTGCCTTCCGGAGGGCATGTAAAACATATTTGTTTCGGAAGGCGTTTGAGCAATGAATTGCTTTTAAACTGGTTTTAATTGTTATATGTTACTGTATTGATCCCTTGTAAACCTATCCGAGCCCAAATAATAAAATAAAATCTACACGGTGCCATATAATGCGCTTTGAAATGCACTATATGGCACATATAATGCACTTCGAATTGAGCTGCATCATATGAGTCTAAATTGACCATATAATGCAGTTTTAGACTGTATTTTATGGCAGTGTGGATGGGCTCTTAGTTGTTGTTCAGTTGGAAACACCACCTTTCTTCTATAATAACTCCCATATGACCCCTGGTGACCAAGCTGGCTGGCGCATCCTGGGAGCTATAATCCCAAGAGTATGGTACAGCCAACACATAACACGTTTGCTCTTCTACCTTATACACTACTGAGTCAAGGGGCAAAAACCTTGTATTCAATGACATGTCAGATATTTTTTAATATATTAAAATTACAATGTACTGAGGATTAGCACTAGGGTTAGCTTAATGCTAGGGTTATTGTGGTTAAGTTAGAGAGGGAGCACTGTTTCATGTGCATTTCTTAAATTTATAGAGAACGATAGTTTCTCTCCCATGGGACGAGCCTGCTGATGGCTGCAATGTCTGGTTCTTGGCCCACACATTTATTTTTATCATTTTATGTTCCATTGGTTGAGACAAAGAAGTCCTCCAGTGAGGGAGGAAACAGAAATGCTGGGACATTTTGATTTTGTTCCAGTTTTGTTTCTGATTTTCATTTATCAACTAAACCTATACAGTGCCTGAAAGTTAGGGACACTGTTTAGGACTATCAAGATGACAATTTAGTTATTATTTATTTCCCACACTTGTACTCGGCGCTTTTCACCCCGAAGAGGACTCTGAGCGGCCTCACAACCAGCAACAATTTGATGCCCATCAAACAACAGATTCCAAAGAATAACTATTACAATTGAAAACAGCAATAAAACATAAATGATTAAAACAGCAGTTAAAAAACAGGATGGAGGGGGCTCCTCTGATTTCATTGGGGAGGGAGTTCCACAGACAAGGGGCCACCACTGAGAAGGCCCTGTTTCTCAACCCCACCAGTCATGCTGGCGATGGTGGTGTGTCACAATGCAGGGTCTCGGCCCAGCCCCTTAATCACACACACAGAGACGGTAATCAGCTAACTATTTATTGAATAATAAGAAACAGGTGAAAAGGATAATTGTCCATAAAAGTATCAAAAATGCAATCAAAATGGTAAAGAGTTCTTAGGTAAATCCAAAGGCAAAAGCTTGGTGAAAGTTCCGCAAAAACAATGCGGAACAAAACAGACTTGGTCCGTGGCAAATCAAACAAGGCAAAGTTCAAGGAATCAAGGCCCAAGAAACTTCTTGGGACTCACGAGCCTCAGTCCTGGCTCCGTGGATCTTCACTTGCTTCACTCCCTTCAAATCAGAAGTGGCCGAGCAACTGAGGATCCGTTCCCACGGATCCTATACTTAATTCCCTTGGTGAGACCCCCGACGCTCTAGGCTTTGGTGCCAATCTGTACTACGGGACCTAGCGCTCCTCTGGCGCTCTAGGCTTCAGTGCCATTTCCTCCTACTGGACTCAATGCTCTGTCTCCTATCAAAGCTCCGTCCTTGCCTCCCAGCACCTGGGTCGCTATCTTCATGAGGGCCAGACTCCCTTTCAGCTTCCATGGGCTCATCCTCCGCTATCTCCCTAACCCTTTCCTGCGACCCAAAACCACCTGGTTTCTCATACTGATTATCTGAATCAGCGCTTTCAGTATCGGCCTGACTTTCCCAGCTATCATACCCATCAGGCCAGCCATCATCCCATTCCAAGCTCTCTGTGGGAGATGAAGGCCCAGCTACCTCATCATCCCCTTCACCCATGTCCTCATCAGCTGCAATTGGCCCTAATGCAAGCGGGACCCACGGGCCCGCCCCCGCCCCCCAGGCACGAAAGAGAACGGGGTTGCTACATGGTGGGACTGAGAGCAGGGCCTCCCCAGATTATCTTAATTAATTTTTAAAAAATATTTAAAATACTATATTATGGCCATCCCTCCACATTTGTGATTTTGAGTTTTGTACATTTAATTATTCACTAATTTCATTTAAAAGTTGTTTCATGAATCACTAGATCCGCCAGTGTATTTCTATGGTCAGATTCCAGTGGGAATTCATGACATAAAGTCATGAATTCTCTAAAAATGTGTTCTCTCAGGGGAAAAAAATCAATATCTTTATTCAGTTTTCACAGGGGTTCTTAACCTCAATAAATGTGGAGAGCCGACTGTACATCAGTTAAAAACACATTAAAACATAGTGAAAAGATAAAAGCATAATGCAAGCAATTAAAAAAAGATCATTTTGCCACCTGAATAAAAAAGGTTTTTGTGTGCTGGGGAAAGAATGTTACTCATATTTTAGATACACAGAAGAGTTGGCCAACAGATAAATAGATAAGAACATAAGAACATAAGAAGAGCCATGCTGAATCGGGCCTCAGCCCATCTAGTCCAGCATTCTGTATCACACAGTGGCCCACCAGTTGTACACGGGGATCTCTAGCAGAAGGGAGGGCAAAACCCTCATCTGCTCCCGACCCCCCACAACCAGTACCCGGGGAAAACTCAGGATCCACATTTATCTGAATGTTTGTTTGTGTTTGGTTTTTTATTTTAAAAAATCATTATTTACCTAAATCTGTCCCTAGATTGTAAGGCTCAGAAGTGCATAGTCTTCTCTATGAAGAGGCACTATGGCTGTTTTAGGAATCTAGCATCTTGATTTCCAAAATTTGCACAGATTGTTGCTATATCTACTTTCATTGCAGCTTTCTTTTTTATTTGTCCTTGCCTCCTCCAGCTTCCCAATAGACATAAATCCAACTGCGCTCTGATGAAACACAGTACAAAAGATAATCCCGGCACACACATCTATTTGTCTGATCAATCTTGGACTTCATGCTTATCTGACCCTGTGCTTATGTTATCATAAACGCTGTTTCATCAGTGATCACGTATGCAAACTTGGTAAGGTTGCAGGAGGGTGATACCAAGGGAAGGAAATGAGAACTGCTGCACACAGCACCCGTACCACTTCCAGGAGTAATTTTAGACATTCTCCATGTTGCATCGGAAGGGAGGTGGAATGAATTTGTAGAACAATAGTGAATGGAACCACCCTAGAAATGAACAGTGTAAAGTTAAGGCAGTACTGTTCGTTCACAGAATGTGCACCAAAACACACGTCGAACACAAAGAAAGCAAAACATTATTACGAGCTATAGCCAACTCAGAAGCTATAAAGCAACTTTATTTGCAAAGGACTGTTTTAATAAATATATTTGAAAATGATAAACTACGTTTTCCTAAATCAGATGTCTACAGAAATTCAGAGGACTCAACTATCTTTTGAAAAACAGAGGCAAAAATAATTATAAAATAAATCTTGGACACTAAGGTGTTAAAAAGAGGCCATGGTGGTTCAGTGGGTTAAACTGCTGAGCTGCTGAACTTGCTGACCAGAAGATCAGTGGTTCAACTCTGCAGAGCAGGGTGAACTCCCAACGTTAGCCCCAGCTTCTGCCAACCTAACAGTTTGAAAACATGCAAATATGAGTAGATCAACCGGGAATGTGGCACAGCTGGCTAAGTGTCAGCTGCATAAGATCTCTCTGACCAGTAGGTCATGAGTTGGAGGCCTGCCCGGGTCGAGGTGGGTGCTCGACCTTTAAGTGTAGCCTGCTGTCGACCTTTGCAGCCAGTTGCATCTGTCAAGTAGGAGATAAAGGTACCACATTAAGTGGGGGGGGGGATTTTGACTGAATTATGAGGCCATTAAAGAACTCCAGGAATTGCTGAGGAATGCGGAAGGAACAACAAGGGACACTGGGAATGCTGAGAGATGAGGAGTGCATCAGCTCCCCCTGGTGGCCAGAGTTTGCCTCTGTTCGTCTATATGTGTATAAGTGGAAACGGCAGGGATTGTCTGCTAAATATGTGTACCTGTAATCCGCTCTGAGTCCCCTTTGGGGTGGGAAGAGCAGAATATAAATAAAGTAAATAAATAAATAAATATAGATCAATAGGTCCAGCTCCAGCAGGAAGGTAACGGCGCTTCACGCAGTCATGCCAGTCACATGACCTTGGAAGTGTCAATCAATCAATCAAAACTTTATTACGGTCACAGACCAGCACAAAGCGGGCACAAGCACCCCAAGAGGAGAAGGACAACTCCCCAGTAAACAGTTATTTAAAATCAGACTAGAAATCAGTATAAAATATGTTTTAAAAGACAGGATATTGTTGCCTTATGATGTCAATCATCACCCGTCTGATATTAAGGGCAGCAGCACAGAACTTAGCAACACTGTAAGTCATTGCAGTGTTAGTGTCCGAAAGCAGCAGGAAGTGTCTACGGACAACCCTGGCTCTTTGGCTTAGAAATGAAGATGAGCACCACCACCCCCAGAGTCGAACACAACTAGACTTAATATCAGGGGGAACCTTTACTTTTACTTAAGGTGTTAAATTTCAGAGAGTAGTATCAGAGACTGGAAGTTAATTTTTGACTACAATTTCCAGAATCCCAGTCACTGGCAATACTGACTGTAAGATTCTGGGCTGTGTAAAAAGTTATTTTCCAAACTATGGGTGAAGTACACTATTCTGTTTTAGAGTAAAGTGAGCAACTTATCAATTATTAATGTTTTAATAATTATGTGTTTATTGTCATAGAAGTTTCCACTATAATTTTTCAACACAATCACCAATAAATGTTATGTGCCATATTCTGGATATATAGTACACACACACACACACAACATAGATTTATTTGCAGAAGAACAGAATGTAAGCAAAAAGATAATGCCAAGGTAGGCTCCTGGAAAATGTAACCAAAATGAGAGATTTTCATGCCTCTAACTCATAATTATTGGGAATATGGAATGGGAAGGCATGACTTGCTGGGATGCCTGACCGGCAACAAAATGAGAAGATGAAATGGAAAGGAGTAGGATCTCTTCCTGGCAAACATTCATATAAATAAATTTCTAATATTCCTTTTTTCAATAAGCAAGATACACTGGTGGTGCTGCTAATGTTTGTGGGGAGGGGATCTCAGAAGATCAAATTTAATAAAGAGGATTCCTTTCAAAACTTTGGGAACATCAATTAACAACCATGTACAGAAATACTTGGAAATCCAACTTTTTTGGAGCACAACCAATATAGCTAGTGGCTATACTGATTGAAAAATCTGGGAGTTGTACCCCAAATTTAATTCCCCCCGGCTAAACTCTGGTTTGCAAAGTATTGCTTCTAGGAGAGGTTTCTAGCCTATCTCATTCATGAAATTTTATGGAAGTGCTTCTGGACTCCTCTGCCAGTGGGTTTTTTTCCCACTTTCCTTTCCATCTGTTTGAACCACAGAGTATCTATTGAGGAGGTGTGGAAGAGCTGTGTAACAAGCTGTGTGATCTTTTAGCACTTGGAACTGTTTGCCTGCAGTGACCCTGCACTATCGGAATCTCATCTGAACCAACATCATTCTAAAGCTCAGCATGGACTTTCCAGAGGAAAGCCAGACCACCAACTAAAAGTGTGGAATGACTTTTGAGCTCTGAATCACTTCTTAACCTCCTTGTTCAGGGGTAGTGATGGACTGTGGTGGAAGCAAAGTCAATATACGTTGTGTGAGAATCCTGCCTTTGTTCAGGGAGGCTCAGCTGCGATTGCTGACACATCTAAAATTCCCCTCCAGCAACATTGCTGGCCCAAGCTAAGTAAGTTCAAGGAGCCGTTTGGCTGGGGCTGCCATGTCCACGTGCCAGCAGCCTGCTTTTCGCTCCCTAAGCTGGGATAATTGCACATTGTTCACTTGCTGAATTGATGCTCTGTGGGTCTGCGTGCTCTAGCTGTAAAAAAAAGGAGCTAATTAACATGCAAACTGCTAAAGGAAGGAGCAGGTCAGGGAAGGTCTTATCTCCTGTAACCAGAGCTCCTGTTGATGCTGGAGGAAAATACACCACTGTGGAACATTTTACTAAAGTCTGTTTCAGAGGCCTCAGATTTGCAATCCAAAAAATCACACCCCGTTTATTGTGCGGGAGGATGGCCAAACGTACTGGCATTGGTCACAGTCCTTTACAGAAAAATGTGGGGTTAAGGGTGATCCACCCCCTTTTGTGAACTCTAGAAAAAATAAAATAAAATAAACCATATTGTCTCCTCCCCCCTCTTCACTTCTTGCCTTCTGGCCCCTTCTCATTCTTCCTTCCTTTTTCCTAAAACTCAGACTGGGGAGACAAAATCCCTTTCCCAAAACCTGCTTGTAACTGCTTGCTGACAAGACCATAATTTTGAAAACTTACTTTTTGGACTTTAGCTCACAGGATAGAAGAGAAAAAGGTGTTTAATCAAACTTTGGGAAGACAGCCACAGCAAAAGAAAATATTACTACTCGCCTTCAGAGTTCTCTCTGTGATGGAAAAAAGTCTGCAGAAAGCAAGGAACTCCCCAACTGAAAGGAAAGTTATAATTAGATGACTTGGCAACTGCATTTGTGGACACGACTCCTAACTGTACCAGGAGCTAGAGTGGAGCATGGGTAGGATTTAGAACTTAGAAGCTTTGGTGAACCAAATCTCTGTTTTCTGAAAGAACTTGTTCACTCCAACTTGACTTAAAGGACTGATTAGCATTCCCAGATCTCAGAGCTTGGATTTTCTTTCCCGGTCCCCACAAGGATAGGAATGTGAGAATGACGGCATTAACCTGAAAAGTGTTTCTAAACATATTTTTCCTCATTGCATATTTTGTGTAAATGTGATTGATACTTTGTGTATCATGCTCAGTAACATTACCAAAAGGCTATATCATCACATTTGTAACATTGTCCGCATCCATTCTTATGACATGAGAGGCCAGTCCTAGGTTTCAGGTTTTGGTCCTGAAATCTCAACTGCTGGGATAATTCCTGAACTGGCAACCCTAGATCTGATGAAATCAGGCCCGGATTACCCATAAGTCCAACAAGGCCATGGCCTATGAGCGCAGGCCTAAGAGGGCGCCAAATCACGGACCAACCCCCCCTTTCTCTTCTTCCTTCCTTAGGCTGCAGCACCTCCTTCCTTCCTTCCCTCTCTCCCTTTCTTTCATTCCTTCCCTCTTCCCCCACATCTGAGAGGGGGTGGGGCTGCTGCAGGGGGGGCGTGGGGAGGGCGCCCCGGCATCCTGCGTGGCACCCGCCCCTTTTTGGCGGCCAATGTCGCGTCTCTCCTGCAACCAACCTGCGGGGCTGGGTGACATCAGGCGTGGCGGCGGTGGTGAGGGTGAGGAGGAAAAGGCGGAGGGAAGCCATGGCGCCTCTTCACGAGCGCCGCGGCCTCTGTCTCCTCCGCCATGTTCCTGGGTGCCGCAGCGGGGCCGCCCGGGGACTTCCCTTCCTTCCTATTCCTTCTCCGAGGAGGGGGAAGGAAGGGAAGCCCCCGGTCGGCCGCTGCGGCACCCAGGAACATGGCGGAGGAGGCAGAGAGGCAGCGGCGCTCGCAAAGGGGCTGCGGCTTCCCTCTGCCTCTTCCCCCTCCATGCCGCACCTAAGGAAGGAGGGTGCGGCGAGGAGGAAGAGGCGGAGAGAAGCCACGGCGCCTCTTTGTGAGTGCCGCGGCCTCTCTGCCTCCTCCGCCATGTTCCTGGGTGCCGCAGCGGCCACCCGGGGGCTTCCCTTCTATCCTCTTCCTTCTCCGAGGAGGAGGGAGGAAGGAAGGGAAGCCCCCGGGGCCACTGCCATGCATGCACGGTACCCAGGAACATGGCAGATGATGCCGCGGTGTTCACACCCTGTCGCACATGTGTGGAAGCGCCCCCGCCCCCGGGGGTGGGGCTGCCAAAATGGCCAAGGGAACCAAAAACAGTTAATCCGGCCCTGGATGAAATGACACTAAAAGAATGAACACAGTGTTGCGTGGGATCAAAACCTACCATGTCCTGAGTTATTCATTCTGATTCTTTTACCCTAACCAAAGGAAGATTTCCAAGGCTCACATTTTCTGGGCCTCCCTCTTCTTAGGAATTATATGCTAGGTCAGAACCAAGAGTGAGCAAATCCTGTTCTTTCTGCCACCCACCTCTTCCACCCACCTAGCAGGCTACTTAAGCAAAGACAGACTTAGGCTACTAAAAGGAGCATCAAAATAGTATGCTTTACTGCAAAAATTATGTAATCACAGAGTGAAGCCAAAGACCATCTAACCAGTAACCAACCTGTGCAGAATCTATCTCTAGTGGTAGGCAGAGATTATATTAGTATTCATCAAATCTCTGTATTAGGAAAAACAACCTCCAGCAAATGAGGGTCTATTCCATTGTCAAACATCTCAAAGGAGGAGAACTAAAAAGAGCTACATACATTGTGACACAGAGATCAATGGCTAAAAATAATGTCAAGCACAACCCCCATATCTGTGAGATATATATTCCAAGATCTCTCACGGATATCCAGAACGATGGATAAAAGCAAAAGCTGTATTTTGATTATACTTGGGATTAGAGGACCTAGTGTGTTCCAGGGGATGATATATTTTGAAGTGTAGGTAAGTGAAACCATGGATATTACATTTGTGAATAAGAGTTATACAGTATATAGAGTTTTGGGGTGAACAATTTTTTTAAAAAAATTCAATTCAATTTATTATTTGATGAGTCGCCCTCCACCGGAGTGCTCTGGGCGACTTACACAGACGGAATAACAAACTTATGCAAGGTGGGTTCCACTATTGATTATCTATTGACACCCAGAGAACATGTTCAATGCTTTGGGCAATTAATTGGTTTTTGGTGGGGGTGCACACATTATTTTTGAATGCAAGTTTACACCTTAGTCTCCTTATTCCGTGGGTGCATCTACACTGTAGGAATAATGCATTTTGACACCATTTTAACTACCCTGTTTGAATGCTATGGAAACATGGGAGCTGCAGTTTTACTGGGTCTTTAGCCTTCTCTGCTAAAGAATGCTTGTACCTCACCAAAGCACAGCTCCCAGAATCCTTTAGCATTGAGCCATGACAGTTAAAGTGGTATCAAACTATATTAATTCTGCAGTGTAGGTGCACTCCGTGTTGCCACCTGCCCTGACGGTGTTCATATTTACTGCTCCTCCTTTTCCCTTTGCTGACATTTTTATTTTATCAATTTAAATATTGGAGAATTTATCTAGAAGAGTGAAGTGCTGGGGGGGGGGGGTTGTTTAAGAAAACAGAAAATGTCTTCCAAGTAACAATCTCTTTGTAAATCATTATTTGTATTTAGAATTTAACACTTTTGGAATGCACCCAAAATCTTGAAATGAACTTCAAGTGTTTGTTTAACTAATTACGAACATTTATTAGAACTTTCCCTTCAAACTTCAGCTAAAGAAAATCTCCTCACAGAATGCGCTCATTGTACTCACTAAGGAAGAAGATTCTGAGTCACCAACATCCTATTTCCTGCATTTCCTTAGAGTGTTCTAATCCAAGGACCAACTGAGTGTGATTTAGCTTTATTCTCTAGGTAATGCTGATAATACAACTTTCAGCTGCATATACTTGAACCAAGGAGATTGCCATTTTGGGAGGTGGGAAGGGGTCATTAATCTCCAGTATACTGATCCTTGAGACAGAGTGAGTGACAGGCAGCTATTTAAGAAGGATAAATCTGAGACTAGATTTAGAATTTACCACCTTCCTGCTTGCAGATTAGATGTTTCCTTGCCTTGCTTTGATGCAATCTAATTGATAGCGTCAAAGACAAAACCGACTGCATTTCAAGCCACAATGTTAAGAGGTATTGTGGTATGCTTTTCAAGATGTATGTATGTATGTATTTATTTACTTTATTTATATTCCGCTCTTCTCACCCCGAGGGGACTCAGAGCGGATTATAGATACACATACTTAGCAGACAATCCCTGCCGTTTCTACAAACACACATATAGACAGAGGCAAACTCTGGCCACCAGGGGGAGCTGACGCACTCTTCATCTCTCAGCATTCCCAGCATCCCTTGTTGTTCCTTCCACATTCCTCAGCGTTCCTGGAGTTCTTTAATGGCCTCATACTCAAAAGGAGTCAAAATTTGCCTCCCCACTTAATGTGCTACCTTAATCTCCTACTTGACAGATGCAACTGTCTTGTGGACTGCAAAGGTCGACAGCAGGCTACCCTTAAAGGTCGAGCACCCACCTCGACCCGGGCAGGCCTCAGACTCATGACCTATTGGTCAGAGAGATCTTATGCAGCTGACACTTAGCCAGCTGTGACACAATCCTGGTAATTCAAAACCATTCTGCAATGAACAGTAATGGAAAGCTAGCACGTGATTCTTGCTTTGTTTGATCCATTTTGGAAGTTCTGTCCTCCATCTTCACCATCCCGTTATCAAAATTCCATGCTACAAAGAATAGAGTCAGCTCTCCACACTGGTGTTAGGGGCACAAGCCATTCACGAAAGTGGAAAAAACATAAATAAAAAAGGGAATACCTCTCTAAGACACTCAGTAATAGGGCCTACTATATTTACAAAATATTTGGAACATTATTGAAAAATGGTTTCTAGACTGAAGGAAATTTTCATAATTCAGGGTTTCTTCTGAGCAAAATTTGCAAATAGTAGCTTTGCATTGATAACATTGTCTGCAAAGTAAACAGCATTCTCTCTGCAGAAAATAATGTTTGTGTGCTGAAAATGCTGCAGCTGAGGATTTTTCTATTCAAAAATTACTTATGGTTGTTTTTACACAGAAACCACATTTTCTGTGCAGAAAGGAGCATTGTCTGTGTGTGAAGTGAGGTACACATTTCTTCCCACTCTCCAACGACAGGGATCTGTAAAAATAATATTTTTGTGCAAAAATGCTGTGTCCTGCATAGAAAATGCTGTTTTCTGCACACAAAAATCCACATAAAATAAGACTTTCACTGCAAATGGTCTCCAAAAAGTATTTCATTTTCAAAAATTTTCTCACACTGGCAAGAAAATAATTTAAATTATTTAGTTCTTCCTTCAAGATTTTTTAACAAATAATTGCACCCCAAAATATATCCTATTCTTCTGTTCTAAGCTAGAACTGACTGCGATTCCATGTCTCCTAAAGATTTATTTTGATTCCAAAAACTGACACATATTAGTGCTATATGATTGATATGTGTGTGTGTGTGTGTGTGTGTGTGTGATAAATTGCCATTGCATGCATTTTAACTGATGAGTTCCAGCATTCTATCAAACAAGTTGTAACGCTGGACCCCTTGGTAATAGTTTTTGCCCAGGCCAGCGCCAACAATGCAGACTCTTGTGGTTTGATAATGGGTCCACTGGACTGGATGTAGTGCGCACACATAACACTATACACACACACCAGTGAAGAAACTGGAAGATAGATTCTGCAAAGCTATACAGGGTAGAATCATAGCATTGGAAGAGATAACAAGGGCCATCCAATCTACCCTCCCCCCACATGCAGCAACACACAATCAACACACTGCTGACATCCAGTTTCTGCTTAAAAATTAGAGATTCCTAGAAGCAAACAAAAGAAACTGAATTGTACAGGTATGATCAATTCACAAAAGATACAAGAGGAATATATGCATGTTGCTAAAGAAAGTTATATTCCCTTGGTCTCTTCCCAACAACCTCAATGGTTCCCTTCACATTGCAAAATTACAGCACCATGATCCCACTTTAAATGCCATGGTAATACCCTATGGAATCCTGGGATTTGCAATTTAGGGTTAACTCAAAATATGCTAGGCAACCATGATATAGTGGACTATGATGGCTTGACTCCCCCCTTGGCCATTACACCCCACTGGGTGATGTTAAGCAAGTCATATTTTCTCAGGCGAAGGGAAAGCTCCCTCCCCCCAACATGCAATAGTGTCTTCTTGGTGTCATGATAGGGTGGAATCATCTGAAGGCATACAGTAATAATTTAGACTCCTCAGTCGAAGTTTACTAGAGAGTTACTATAAGTTTAAAACATTTGACACAACTAAATTCCATGTCCCAGAAAACATTAGATCACTTTTATCTTTACCAGTTTACAAAATAGAAATAGGATGGGTTCAATTGCTTCAAACATTTCAATGTCCAGTCAGGTTGAAATGAAGGACTACCTAATACTGACTTCTTATTCCATTATATCATACAGCTTTTCACTTAACGTTCATACTATGGGGCGACATTGTGCTTTCCTGCAGTTCCATTATATCACCTCCACTGGAACATTTGACTCAAGATTTCTAGATGTCCTTGCTTCTGCTTTTAACTGTGTCTTCAGCTTTAACTTTGCTTTGTCTATAATGGTTGGGGACATAGATTGATTGTGAATTGCAGTAAGTCAATTGTACATTGTTCCAATACAGCAGATCATGGTAGATTTTCCTGTTAGGCTCTTAACAAGAGATAAGGGGAAAGGAAAGGATTGACCAGTAAGGAACACCTTATCATCATACATGATAACTTTTAATACTCTGTAGTGCTGTTTTTAAGATTTATATGTGATCTTTTAATTATTTTTTTACTTTATAACTTTATTAATTTTTAAAAATGCATTTCTATTGATACTTTCAATGAAGCTTTTAATCTGTATTGTTTTAAAATAGGTTAGCTGCCACGAGTTACTGGCAGAAAGGAGCAATATATAGTATATATACATAGTGGGATATACATTTCAAGACCTCGCATGGAGACCTGAAACTGTGGGTAATAGTAAACTCATATTGTAACTCTTCTTGGGATTGAAGCATAACATAAAAGTGCACAGGAAGACCGAGAGAGGGCCACAAACATTTTAAGGAGGAGATATTATTTGGAGTGTGAGTAAGTCAAACTGTGGGTATTGAGCCCGTTGATAAGGATTTGTACTGTAAATGAATATTTAGTTATTATTTCGATTTATATACCACCCTTCCCAAAAAGACTCAGGGTGGTTCACAACAATGAATACACAACACAACGTAGTTAAAAACAGAATAAAAACAGATTTGGACCAGAATGGAAAGCACAACCTTAGAGATTAAACTCCTGGTGAAACAGGGTGGTCTTACAGGCCCTCCTGAAGGCCTGTAACTCTGTTATTACTCGTACTTCTGCCGGGAGGGCGTTCCACAGGGTAGGCACTCCTACAGAAAAGGTGTGCTGCCGAGTCGATGACAATCAGCAAATCTTGAGTGATGGAACCTCCAATAAGTTTTGGTCTATGGACCGTAGTGGTCTCTGGGGAATGTGCAGAGAGAGGCGGTCCTTCAGATACACTGGCCCCAGACCATGCAAGGCCTTAAAGGTTAACACCAGCACTTTGAAGGCAATCCGGTACTCGATGGGAAGCCAGTGAAAACGCTGGAGGACTGATGTGATGTGGCATGTTAGTGTCACTCCAGCCAGCAGTCGAGCCACAGCGTTTTGCACCAGCTTACCAACAAAGGACGGCCAATGTAAAGGGCATTACAGTAGTCCAGTCTCGAGATGACCGTGGCCTGGATTACCGCAGCTAGGTTGTCACCGGAAAGGTAGGGCGACCTCGCCTGGTGCAAATGGGAAAACGCTGCTCTGTTCACGGTGGAGACCTGAGCCTCCATCATCAGCAGATGGTTCAGTTGGACCCCCAGGCTTTTAACCAGCGGCGACGGACTAACCACCTCACCGTCCATTATTGGCAGCCGGAGCTCCCCCCCCCCGAGCCTATATAGAATAATATATAATTCAGCATGTCCCCCAAATGATACTTCACATTGCAAATGAATGTCATCACATTAACCTGTCCATTTGAAATTGTTAGGCACCAAAAACTGTAACTGATTGTCAAAAAGTTTGGGTAATGTCCCTTTTACAACTAGCCCTCTAGAGCAGGACAGGGAATCATGCAACCTAGATTTTTCTGTGCTGTAGTTCCCAACAACCCAACTCTTTGTAATCAATAGCAAAGAATTTGGGAGATACAATTCAACATCTCAAGCATCCTAGTCTTGATTGTGACAGAACACAAAAAGGTTTCCCTTGAGGATAGGAGACTGACCAGTGGAAGTTAAATGGATCTGGGCATGTTCATTAAAGATTCAATCAAAGATTCAATGTTGGAGAGCATTTGACCTCAAATCATGAGGGCTAGGAATTTTTAATTCAATGTATTTCTTTACAATCCATCCTCCCTAGTTCAAACTTCTATATCATGCCTAGCTTCCATTAGATGTTAAACTAAATGATTAACATATCTCTCCTGCTAACCCAGTCCTGTGACTAGTCAAAGATCACATAAAGCTATCCGCATATTTATAATACAACATCTGGAGCAGTCCCTGTAATGTACTTTAAATAAGGTTTGAATGTAAGTATTTACAGATGCGGAATCTAAATATTTAGCGTTATTTCCTTATGTTCCGGCCTATGGTTCATTTGGTTCAGAATTATATGATCATTCCAAGGCTACACTGCTGTTTTCCAAATGATGAACATCCCTGAAAAGCTTCACTAGTCTTAACGGAATTAGTTTTGTCAACTTCTGGTTTTTATTGTCTTGAAATTCCTATGTAATGATTTCCAAAGAGAGAGTCGTTGTTGCAACATATCACAAAGGCTGAACTCAGGATTTTAAAGTGCATCAAATATTTATTTAAAGTTGCTCACTATAGATCTTGAAATTTAGAAAAGTAGGTCACGAGTTCGAGGCCTGCCCAGGTTGAGGTGGGTGCTCGACCTTAAGTGTAGCCTGCTGTCGACCTTTGCAGCCTGAAAGACAGTTCATTTGTCAAGTAGGAGATAAAGGTACCACATTAAGTGGGGAGGCAAATTTTGACTGATTTATGAGGCCATAAAGAACTCCAGGAATCCCTGAGGATTGCGGAAGAACAACAAGGGATGCTGGAAAACGCTGAGAGAGATAAGGAGTGTGTCAGCTCCCCTGGTGGCCAGAAGTTTGCCTCTGTTCGTCTATGTTAGTCTATATGTGTCTAAATATGTCTATATATATGTCTAAATATGTCTATATATGTCTATATATGTTGAACTGCAGGTATTGTCTGCAAGTATGTGTACTGTAATCCGCTCTGAGTCCCCTTTGGGGTGAGAAGAGCGGAATATAAATAAAGTAAATAAATATAAATAAAGTAAATAAAAATAAGTAGATGCACACACTATTATATTGTTCTATTGGAATTATATATAATTGTCTCTCTCTCTCGGCATTACTTCGCGAACGAAGATTCTTAGGAAGGACTCATCCCACGCCTTTTACAAGCGCATTGATGACTACAAGGATAATTGTAGTAGTAATAGTATTACCTGAATACTGAACCATGGCCTAATATTGCATTTCACATTCAGTTAATAATCTGCCCTAGATTTTGGACAAAATGTATTGTGATAATATCAAAAACATGACTTTACTCAACAATAACCAAACATTTCATTTGGAGAAATCAAAAAAGAAACATTATCATTTTAAATAATCCACTGTTATCATTCCAATGTCTGCCCAAACACACACTCACACTGACTGACTCTGACTTTCTCATCCTGAGTACATGGTCTTTCTTGTATACATGTATTTGATGGAGAATATTTATTTATTTATTTATTTATTTATTTATTTATTTATTTATTTACATCATTTATATTCCGCCCTTCTCACCTTCTCAGGAGACTCAGGGCTGATCACAATGCACATATACAGGCAAACATTCAATGCCATAGACAAACAACATATATGGACAGACAACAAGCTACACAATTGCTTGAGAGCTCACCCCGACCCGGGCAGGCCTTGAACTCATGACCTTCTGGTCAGTGGAGATCTTATGCAGCTGACTCCCAGCCAGCTGCACCATATTCTTGACACAGAACCAGAATTTTGGGAAGCAAAAGATGTGACACGAATATGGTGGCAAAAATTGATAACAGTATAGTGCAACTACGAGGGTGCTTTCTGGCTGCATGCGTGTGAGCAAGAAAAGCCCCACTTGCATGTTCTCACCACATGTGGAAATGCAACTGCTAAGCACATGTTCTGCTATCAAGCAGTTGTTTTCCTAACTTCTGAGTAGTTTGAGATATTGTTATGAAGCTTTGTATAAATCATGTCTATCACTAGCAAAAGACTCCTGCTCTTTGAGATCAATGCATGACAGTCTGTCTGTGTGTCTGCCTGCCTTCCTTCCTTCCACTCATTCAAAAAGTTCATAACATTTCTTTAAGCCTTCAAGGATTCCCTTCAAAGCCTTTATAGATTTCCTTCAAAGCCCTCTTAAGGTCTGCAGCCTACAGGTTGAGAACTACTGGATTATATTGTTTATACCTGTAAATAAATTTTGATTTTTTATTTATTTAAAAAATATTGTCCACTAGACAGAGGGGTTTTTTTTAACAAGCACAGGATGCTCTCTATTTATTGAATGTCGGCCTTCTTTTGTCTCTCAGGATTCCTTGCCTATTTCCCTCAAGCAAGAACCTCTGGATTTATTTCAGATTTTTTCGTTTTAAAAGGGAGCCAGTCCAGCTCCCCACCTGAAACAAGTGATCAACTATTCTACGGAAAGAGTAATGTGTTGGAATCCTGTTGGTTAGGACCAACCAGAGAAGGCCAGTTGAATCAGTTTTCAACACCCAGGTAAATCATACTGACACTCTATAGCAGGGGTCGGGAACCTTTTTGACTCAGAGAGCCATAAAAGCAAAATATTTGGAAATTTATTTCAGTGAGAGCCATATAATAGATAATGTATATTTTAAGACTGAATTCAACTAAATGTGAGTATATATGTACATACTACCGTGTTTCCCCGAAAGTATGACACCCCCGATTGTAAGACGTATCGGGGGTGTCAGGGGGGTCGGCTAATGTAAGCCGTACCGAATGTAAGCCGTACCTCGTCGTCACGCCCACGCCGCCGCCACCGCAACCGGCCCATCGGCCGCGGCACACCTCCTTTCTGCCAGGCCTCCAAGGGAGGGGGAAGAGAGCCAGAAGCATGGCAAAGCGTGCGCTGCGTCAGAGTGACGCTGACGCGCTGCCCGCCCCTCGGCTCTCTTCCCCCCTCCTTTCCTTTCTCCAAGAAAGGGAGGGAGAAGGAGCCGGGCGGGCAGAGCGACGACGCGTCACTCTGACGCTGTCGCTTGCCCGCCCCTCGGCTTTCTTCCCCTCCTTTCCTTTCTCCAAGAAAGGGAGGGAGAAGGGAGCCGGGGCGGGCAGAGCGACGACGCGTCACTCTGACGCAGCGGCGCTTGCCATGCTTCTGGCTTTCTTCCCCCTCCCTTCCTTTGTCCAGAAAGCTGCGCCGCGGAGGTGTGCCGCGGCGGCGTGATGGCGGCGGCGGCGGCGTGGGCGTGGTGATGGGGGACGTCTTAGTTTATATAAGATGTACCCTGAAAGTAAGACGTAGGGGGACTTTTTTGGGGGGAAAGAAAGTAAGACGCTGTCTTACTTTCGGGGAAACACGGTATGAGAAAAGGACTCCCCTGGCAGAATGACGGGACACTTCAGACCTGGCTCTGCAAAAGGCATGCTCAGGACTCTGGGAAGGAAGAGAAGACGGAACAAAGGGGGAATAAAAGAAAGAAAGACAGAAGAAATAAAAGAGGGAGGGGGAGAGGAAGAAAGAACGAACTATGGAAAAGGAAGGGGGGAAAGCAGGACAGAGACAAGGAGGGGAAAAGAAAGAAGGAAATGGGAAGGGGGGAAAGGAAAGGGTGGGGGAAATAAAGGAAAGGGATTGAGGAAAAAGTAAAAGAAAGAAGGGGGAGAGAGGGAAGTGAAAAGAAAGGAAGGAGAAGGAAAGGAAGACTTGGGGGGAAAGAATAGAAGAGGAAGGGAGAATGGAGGAAAGAAGAAAAGGGAGAGAGGGAGGGAGAGAAGGAGGAGGAGTGAAGGAAGGAGAGAAGGAAAGGGTGAAGGGAAGAAAGGAAGGAAGAGGGAGAATGGAGGAAAGAAGGAAGGGGAGAGAGGGAGGGGAAAGGAAGGAGAGAAGAAGAAGGAAAGGGTGAGGGGAGAAAGGAAGGAAGGAAGAGGAAGGAAGAGAGAGGGAGAATGGAGGAAAAAAGGAAGGGGAGAGGGAGGGGAAAAGAAGGAGATAAGAGGAAGGAAAGGGTGATGGGGAGAAAGAAAGGAAGGAAGAGGAAGGAAGAAAGAGGGAGAATGGAGGAAAGAAGGAAGGGGAGAGAGGGAAGGAAAAAGGAAGGAGAGAAGGAGAAGGAAAGGATGAAGGGGGAGAAAGAAAGGAAGGAAGAGGAAGGAAGGAAGGAAGGAAGAGGGAGAATGGAGGAAAGAAGGAAGGGGAGAGAGGGAGCTGCATGCTGGGAAACCGAGGCCCGAGCTGCTCTGGAGAGCCAGATGCAATAATGAAAAGAGCCACACCTGGCTCCCGAGGCATAGGTTCCCCAACCCAGCTTTATAGTCAGAGATAATAACAGACTACTACTTGAATGAGAGAGCACCAATGAATACTACCGGTGGTGGTGTAGGCTACATTTCATAGGGGAAAAAACTTGCAAACCTGCCTCCCTGTCTAAGCAAATCCTAAGGAATTAATGGGGTGTCCATACTGCAACAGGCATCTGGAAGGTAGCCATGGGTTGTCTACACAACATTGTCCTTTGAACCTTCCTGTTATATACATTCTACCTCTGTCTGCACCCAGTGTTTATTTATTTTAAAATTTGAATATTCACATTTGGCCCACCCCAAATGGTTTTAAATTGTCTGTTATCGCTTATGTTTGAGTTTTATTGATTGTATTGTTTATATTTGCTGTTTTGTTGTTATTGTGTGTTACTGGGCTTGGCCTCATGTAAGCCGCCCTGAGTCCCCTTGGGGAGATGGTGGCGGGGTATAAATAAAGTTAATAAATACATATATAAATAAAATGTGTGCGCATGTGCGTACATGCACACTACCCACTATACTTTAAATCCAATAAATAAATAAATAAACATAAAACCTGGCCTAAGTCTCATTCCGAATGCCACGCAGTGTTGCTACAGAAACACTTTTGCTGACCGAGTCTTAACTGGGAAAGGAGTCTAACCCAAGGACAAAAATCTAATGTTTGCCTTATTCTTATTTGAAAAAAAACCCTTTTCAGTTACAGATGCCACTGGTCTGAGTCAACACAAGTAGAAAGATGTTTATTATTGGGCAGACCTGAACATGGAAGAGGAAGAAGGAAAGGAATCAGAGAGTGGAGAAGGAAGAGGAGGAGGGTCGTGGGGTATGTGGAGCAGCTGGAGATGAATGGAAGTTAACTCTATTCAGCTGCAAAGGCAGAATTCCAAGCGCCTCAACAGGCAGCTGGGAATCCAATGGCAGTTGCATACATTCCTCTTCGCCTTTCCTCCTGCTGCTGTAGAGGAGGGTGCAGATAACAAAGCATCTCCAACGGAGCCTCTGAACACGTCTTGTATTAGATACAGGCGTGCGCAGGATCACATTACAGTAGAGAAAACAAATCCAATATTAATTGGAGAAGGAAACATGCTACAAGCACCACACAGTGTATTCTTTAGGCACAAAGCCTATGCCTCCTCCTGGCGCATGTATTTACTTTGGGAGCCCTGCGCAAGCTCATAAAACAGTTGCAAATTAGCCAAATCAGCCACTTCGAAGGTACCTCCCATGTTGAAATGGCTGCTATACAAAAACAAATGCTGAGAACAAAATGAAACACAAGGGCACTGAGCAACCCCACTAGGCAGTCATGCTGCAGTTCCCCCCAAGTTTATTTTCCTTGTTATTTCTTACCCTGAGCTATGTGAGAAAGTCAATCATTCTTTATTACAGCTACCAGTGAAAAGTCAAAGTTTGGTTCTTATTAAAAGAAGCTAAGGTCGATAACTTAAATATCACCATCTGCACATACACTGCAGCTGAATTAATGGGATAGTAAGCTGCAAGTCCTGTGGGTTCAGAGCTTTTTATTCCAGACTGCACTGCAAAGATTCAGTTCCTCGGATGATGAACGTCAGATTCGTATAATACTCTCTGTGGAAACACTTCATGCAAGTAAACCCCTCTTGGAAGGGGTCTACTTGCAATCGTCTGCAAATACCAAAAGTGCCTCAGAGTTCTGTTTTTGGAGGAGCATACAACTTAATTCATAAATGAATTATCTAAATACCTAGGTTAGTAGTACTACTGTGTGGTTCTCTAGACTCTGTTCAACTGCAACTGCTATCATGACCCACCTTCTGGAATCAGGAGGTTCAAGCACACAAGAGTAAAGAGTAAAGTGTCCAGGAATCTGATAGTGGTCTCTCTGACTAGGGAGTTGGAGGTTGAGCCAATGCTGGAACTGGTCCCCAGCAGGAGGTAGCAGATGCTGAGGACACTGTGGTGTTTCAGCCTGGTGTTCATGTGCATGATGGGGATGATGGGATTGTCATTGACAGGGCCGTAGCCAGGATTTTGGTCAGTTTGAGACTGGGTGATGCTTTTGTATTGTTATCCCAATAGCCCCATTAATGTGGGATATAATGAGCATGTGATCAGATCAAAGAATAACCAGTAAGGCCTCAGATGCCTGGTCAGATTTTGTGCAAAGGTAACCTTCAGATGAGATTTTTGCTCCTGAGAACAGTTTGATTCCCAGAGCCCTGTTAGATGAGCATTTCTTCGTTAAGGGTGCAGAAGGCCTTGAAGGAGATAGTGCTGCACCTGAGAATGTTAATGATCAAGGGATGACGTTTGATCGCAGGGCAAACATTCGGGAGTATAGACAGGCTTCCCCTGACCTTCGCTGCAGCTGCAGGCTCCGTTCAGGGGATACAAAGTGAAACTGGGTTTTCTGTACTTAAGATTGTAAGAAAGATCCTAGCTTCAGTTTCCAGGCTTCGTTTAGAAAAGATCACGTCAAGATTTCCTTGCTCATGTTGTTTGCCTAGGTCTTGTTTCATAGATGGTATTTTGCTGCATTGAACTGTCTTAGAATTTAGTATCAAGCTTTCAACTTTTATCCTTTTGGATCCTGGAATTTATGGACTGTGTGCTTACCTTGGATATATTTTATGGTCTTTCATAAAATATATATCTTCTACCCTTTTGATGGACACTATACTTGTTTCAATAAAAGACTATTATTTCCAAGACTGTCTGATGCGTGTGTGAACTAGGGGGATACTACTGTCTGAAGTGCAACAGACACTGAAGACATGACACTTCCCTTTTCAGATCCACAAAAAATAGGGAGGGGATATTCCGCTGGCTGTAAACTAGGAAATTAGACACGTGGATGTTTTGGAAGCAGCTGCTCAAAAATAATAGAGCAGTTTCCTAGTTTGTCTATTGTTCACAATATGGATGACTGATAGCAGTCTTCTGCATTCATGTTTTCATGACCTTGGACTGGCTTTGGTGACTCCATTGATTCCTTCTTAGGTTCTAGTATCTGGACTGCTGACTTGTTATCACAGCTCTTGGACAAGTTGATAACCATCACCCTGTTTCACCCTTCATCTTGTTAAGTAACCTGTGGTTGACCTCAACTGAATTAGCTACTTGATAGCTCTGGCATTTTAACCACCTGATTCCTCAAATACTTGCTGGCTAGACTATAGGACAAATCCCAGTATTCTGCCACCAAAGGCTATGCTGGTGGAAACTGCAGTGCCCTGGCAATCTAACAATATTTTGAGGGCTATGTGAATTTCAGCCTGAGTCTACATTGTCTCCATAAGACTGAGAATTGAAGTATTCCTTTTAAACTGCAGGCCTGTTACTTACTACTCTATAGTTTTAAGTATCTCTTGTGATCCATAGGGATGGGAACACTCTTTTAAAACTCCTCCCAGCACAAAATGGTCAAAAACACATCATATTATGAGTGAAATCCTGCTAAAGAGAACCCTGGGTTGGCAAAAATCGGTGCAAAATTTGCACATGCATTGCTTTGTACAATTTTCAAAGACTTCCTTGCAGTACAAAGAAGTGGCTAAAATTCCTTGGAGAATGAAACTGGCAACTAATTAAATTTCTAGTGAGCCAAACCATTTATTTCAATAAAATGTTACTTTTTTCTAAAGCAAGTTGTTTTTGAACATTGCGACATTGGATTTACCTGGCTGGATCTTCGTTTTAGCGGCACGTTAATTTATTGTTAATGAATTTGTTAATGCATTGTATAATGTTTTAAATTGAGTTTTATGGTTTTAATTGAAATTTTTATTGTGTATGTTGATAGCATCATTGATGCTTGTGTGAGGCCGCCCTGAGTCCCCTTTGTGAGGAGAAGGGCGGGGTAGAAATGAAATAAATAAATAAATAAGTCCCCAAATTTCTAGCCTTTCAGTAACTCAAACCTTCAACTGAGGATTTAGAAATGCAGTTCAGGCATTCCAAAAAGGTCCAGGTGACGTTATGAAGGGAATGTGTGCACATCAAATGTAAAAAAAACCTTCTAGATATGAATAGTTTTGAGTGTCAATATCTACGAATTTCTCTGCAATGCTAGACATTTGGAAACTGAGAAGGATGTGGAAGATTTAATGGGGTGATGAATTCTTATTTGAGATGATGCAAGACTCTGTGACCAGTATATGTAGGAGGCTCCAAGCCAGCCTCTTTCTTCCCATGTGACTGATGTTTGGTGTTGGATGCCTGTGCAATTTGTCTGTGCCAATAAAGCTGTTCGTACTCATTCTGGGTCTGCAGAAGTATTTCTTCCATACAGCTAAGGAGCTCAATATTCTGACAATTCCTATTGCCAGCTGTATCCCTGGCATGAATTTTGGAAGAAGATGCTTTGGAATGAAAGTGGAGTAGAGGGTGTTTTGACTGTGTGTACCTGCATGGCAGGGGGTTGGACTGCATGGTCCTTGTGGTCTCTTCCAACTCTATGATTCTATGAAAACTAAGACACATTTGCATGAGATTGAGATTTTTCCAGTTTCTTCTTCCAAACAAAGAAGACAGCTACGTAGCATCACCAAATACAATATGTTGTGCACTTATATCTTATTTCTCTCTTCGGTGAATTAGTTATGGTAAAGGGAGAAAATGACAGAAAAGGTATAAAAGCACAAGAGGGTCACTAATGGAAATGGTCATCTGGCATCTCGATCATATGCTGTCTCTAAGAGTTTCATCTGGAAGCTTCTATTGTATATGGAGCAAAATAGACCTAGAGCTAAAAATATCAACATAAAACATCAATTAGTTTCCAAGCAACATACAAAGGATTGTTTATAACTTTTAGAGCTAGGATTCAGGTTATCTACAGCAGTGTTTCCCAACCAGTGTGCCGTGGCACACTAGTGTGCCATGAGCGATCATCAGGTGTGCCGTGGGAAATTGGAACCTCCAATACCCTTTCTTCCCCCTCCTGCCGAACACTTTTTCTTCTCCACTCAGGCTCCCTTCTTCTCAGTCTCGCTCTGCTTGCTTTGCCTTGCTTTGCTCACGCTGCTGCTTCTGCGGGAGGGGGGAGGGAGGAAGACGTGACCCATGCGAGCACTACTGCGCAGACTCGCCCCACGTCTTCCTCCCTCCCCTCCACAGTGCTATCTGGATATAAGTGAACTTCAACTCCAAAACTCAAGGTCAATGCCCATCAAACTCTTATAATATTTTCTCTTGGTTATGGTAATTCTGTGTGGGAAGTTTGAATTCCATTCCATCATTGGTGGAGTTCAGAATGCTCTTTGATTGCGGGTGAACTATAACTCTATTTTGTGTTCATTTTGTGTTTCACACTGAGTGTATAAATACTAGGCATGAGAAAAAAGTTATGAAGATGAAATGATTCGTAAGAAATTCGTAAGAAATGCTACTTTTGAGTATTTCCGCACCTGAAACGCCAACCAGGAAGTGGACTTTCTTTATAGAACTTCAGGGCCAGGATTTTTTAAGTGTCATTATTAGGTCGTAAGGGGGCACCCTCCTTCTCTCTCTCACCACCCTCCCGCCTCCCTTGCCAATAAGTATTATGGCAAGGCAAGCCCTAAACTCGCTCCGTCTTTCGGCTGGAAGCCTGGAAAAAATGTAAACAGAGAGGATTACTCAGAAGTAAATCTGCAAAGGAGGGCACTTTGGATGAAGTGCCCTCCTTTGTGGATTTACTTCTGAGTAAACCTCTCTGTTTACATTTTTCCAGGCTTCCTGCCTCTCCTGCCTGCCAGGATCTAAAGCATCAAAGAGTATTGGGGTGAGAAACCAACCTAATGTATAATAGAATGAATGCTACTGTAAGTGCCTAATATTATAAGTAATCCAACTGGTCATACCTACATTCCATGCACATGCAATAATACAGCAGTAATAACAATAACAAGAGGTAAAATTCAAACTGAAGTATTCTGACTGGTCCCTGCCTCATGCGGTGCAAACGGGCTCTTCTCTATTAGCCGGGAAAAGCCAGCATTTTCTGCTTGGTGCACACACATACATATTCTTGGGGGATTTGCTGCAGAATCCCGGGCTCATAGAGAAGATTCTGCAGCAAATCCCCCAAAGAATATGTATGTGTGTGCACCTAAGCAGAAAACGCTGTCTTTTCCCGGGCTCACAGAGAAGAGCCCGTTTGCACCGCATGAGGAGGGACCAGTCAGAATACTTCGGTTTGAATTTTACCTCTTCTTATACCCATTGTTATTACTGCTGTATTATTGCATGTGCATGGAATGTAGGTATATGACCAGCCTGGGCAAACTTGGGCCCTCGCTCCTCGGGATCGGGGTGAGAGAGAGGCAGCGAGGAGCGAGGGGCTCCTCCTCCTTTTTTGCTGCTTCCAAGAATAGAATACCCCCTCCCTCCCTCCTTCCCCACCTCCTTCCTATTTGGAGAGTCCCATCTAGAATTCAGTGTGATTTATTCAAGTTTTGGCCTACAACTCCCAGAAATCCCAGCCAATTTACCAGCTGTTAGGATTTCTGGGAGTTGTAGGCCAAAACCATCTGAATGCGCATGCGCTGGCATACGAACTACTAACAAATTTCGTTAGTAATTAAGTTACATTTTAGAAATTTTTGGAAAATTTCTTGTAAGTCTTTCTTTTACTAATAAAAAAATCCCCCATTTGATTTTAGAATCGCCATTTTTGGGTTCGAAACCATGCCTAATAAATACATTTAAAAACGTATTAACTATATGTATTACTGTGTTAGTCATTTTGTGTCATTTTGGTTGGTGGTGTGCCCCAGGATTTTGTAAATGTAAAAACTGTGCCATGGCTCAAAAAAGGTTGGGAAACTCTGCCCTAGACCACAAGACCATGGAATGGTCTGCTGGAAGAGATTTGACAGCTAAATGAGCTCTCAGAAATCAAGACACAACTGAAGACCTATCTCTTCTAGCAGCCCTACCCAATCAATTTTAAACTGTGAATTTTAAATTTGCATTCTCTTTGCGTGTTATTTGAAGTGACTAGCTTAACTCTGAAGGAGCTGGGGGAAGTTATGGCCGACAGGCAGCTCTGGCGTAGGATGGTCCATGAGGTCATGAAGAGTCAGAAGTGATTGAACAAATGAATAACAATTTTATGGCATGCATTTTATGATTATATTTTTAACTATGTTTATGTTGTGCCCCACCTCAACCTGTCAGAAGGGGCAAGTAACAAATACAAAAATATTATTTTATTATTATTTTTATCAACTTCTTGCTCCAGAATTTCCCAGCCCAAATGGTCAATGCTGTTCTTTGAACTGATGTACAGAAAAGTAGCATTTCTAAAAGATAAAATACAACAGCTGGCCTCATAACAGATTATACAATAAGACCTCTGGCCAGATCATAGTTACCTGAAACCATGGAAACAGTCAAATTTTACCCCCCTCCTCACCCCCCAGCCTGACTATGGTAACCTACAGAGGAAGTGTCCCATAGAATCGCCAGGAGGACCTAGCAAACTCTTAAAGAGATTAGTTTTTTGGGGCATAGATAAGTGAAACTGCAGGTATGGTTTCCATGGTTAAAGGGATGTTCATGTATTTAAACAAAATCCAGTAGTGTGGGTGGAAGCTGTATGGCTTTGAGCAAAAAAAGCAGGGAATGGGTGAATGTTTTTTTTTAATTTACAGTATTTATATACCACCTTTCTCACCCCTGAGGTGATTTAAAGTGGTATAACTCTAACTGCCATACCCAGTGCCAAACTTGCTATTTCACTTGAATGGACCACATACTATGTTAAGTGTGTGGTATGTGAATGAACTGTTCCTTTTAAATTGCCAAATAAATTCTCTCTGTCATTACTTTTTTTGCCAAATAATTGCCAAATAAATTCTCTCTGGCATCGCAAATGAAGATTCTTAGGAAGGACTCATCCCATGGTTTTTGCAAGCGCGTTGGAAGTTGGATGTGTCCTTCGAGCCTGTGCAATGGATTTTCTGGTGGAGTGCAGCGTGCACAGAACTGGCCTCACACTTTAAACCAAAGGTTCATCTGCCGGGGCCTCCTTCTCTTAGATGATTAACCTTACAGGGTTAGATGAGCACCATCTGCCCATGTTTGAAATTAGAATTGTCCTTCTCTTAGGATGGTTGCCAAAAGGCTAGAGAGCCCATCCTGCCCATTGGCGCTCTTTCTCAGACCCTTCGGTTGTGACCTGTCTGGCATGGGGTGCCCTACCGGTGACTATTATGCCACCGCCAGCAGAGTTCACAACTTCATTAGGGTACGCAAGCCTCTCCCCCACAACAAGGGGGTGCCAACGGAGAGGCCAAATAAATATGTTGGTGCTTAATCACATTTTCTGTGCACAAGTTTGAATCTTACCTGCATAGGTATGGGCAGTTTATCCCTTTCCCTAAATCAATGGTTCTCAACCTGTGGGTCCCCAGATGTTTTTGCCTTCAACTCACAGAAATCCTAACAGCTGGTAAACTAGCTGGGATTTCTGGGAGTTGCAGGCCAAAACACTTGGGGACTCACAGGTTGAGAACCACTTCCCTAAATCAATCTTCCAGATGTTGTTGGATAGCAGTTCCAAATCAACAGTCCCATGATTCCCTGACTGCTCTAAATATTTTCACACAAGAAGAGGGGGCTAGCATCCTTGTAGTATTCCTGTGTGGTTTATTTGTTTTTGCCAAATGGGGTTAATTAGTTGGAGACAAGCTATTTAGATATGGATAGATACGGATTTACAGTTCCTTCCAGAGCACCTCTGTACTAACCTAAATATCAGATTCCCTCAATATTAAAATGAAAACAGGGAGATCTGGTCACAGATTGGCATTTTACACTTGTCTTTGTGTTCAATGCGATACTAAACATGTGTATTGGAAATTTGCAATCAACATGTTGGACCCTGATGGTCTGGAGGAAGCCTCCCCAAAACAATTCCTCAAGGGCAATTTTAGAAGTCTGGAAAATCTGGTGCATTTTTACAATGATTTTATTAATGAGAGCTTTATTCAAGTTCAATATGAGAATGAATTACAATGAAAGGCAAAAAGAAAACATTTTCAACATTTTCTTTGTGCTAATCGTTTCCATCTTTTTTCTCCCGGTAAGAGCACAAAGACACTATTTAATTGCCAAGTGAAAGGCAACATGTATAAGACTGGGGAAGAAATTGGGAGAGAATGAAAGGGAAAAAAACAATGTGTTAGACACTAATGCTACTATGAAAGGAAAGATTTCAATTGCTTTGAAGAAGACAAAATTATTGTGCTAGAAAATATCACTGATGCAATCTCCCAGCGAGCTTTGTGTGAATTTTGTTGGTTACAGGTTTTGAAATACCTGGACAGCTTATATCATGGATAAGGTTATCCACTGGGGCACATGGCAAATAGCCTGAGATTGTAGTCTCTTGCATAACAACTCTAGAGATGGCTCATATATATGTCTATTTGTAATACATTGTCTAATTTAAACCTACTAGTTATCAAAATCTATCCATGACCCAACCCACTCATAAGCTTATTGCAAGGATGTGTCTGCACAATGGTAAACTGTGCAAGCTACCTTTGACTCCTGGAAGAAAAGCAAAATATAAAAGAAATAATAAATAGATCATCACATTAATCCATTGTTCAGCCATGACTGGAGTGAGGGGGACTGCCTTTAAATGGGTGGCCTCCTTTCTCCACGACCGGGGACAACGAGTGATGAGGGATGGAGTGGTCTCTGAGGGCCTCCCCCTTGGTTGTAGGGTGCCTCAGGGGCCATTCTCTCCCCTCTATTATTTAACATCTATATGCGTCCACTGGCCCAACTGGTACGTAGCTTCGGTCTGGAGCGTCATTAGTACGCTGATGACACCCAGCTTGTGCTGAGGATGGAAGGCAACCTGGACTCTGTACCCGATTATTTCCATCAATGCCTAGAGGCTGTGACTGGATGGCTGTGAGCTAGCTGGTTGAAGGTGAACCCATCGAAGACGGAGATGCTCTGGCTGGGCTGCATTATGGGAGGGGGTGCCGGCTGCCTACCCTGGACAGCGTGACACTTTGCCCGTCACCCTTGGTAAAGAGTCTAGGGGTCCAGTTGGACCCGCTGCTGACTATGGAGACCCAGGTCGCCATGGTCAGCAGATCCACATTTTTCCACCTGCAGAAGGCTAGACAGCTGGCATATTACCTGTCTAACAGCGACCTTGCCACGGTGATCCAGACAACGGTCATCTCGAGACTAGACTACTGTAACGCCCTCTACATTGGCCTACCTCTGTGCACGATCTGGAAACTCAAGCTTGTGCAGAATGCTGCAGCACGTCTACTCGCCAAGCCAGATCTGAACCTGATGGGAGTTACAACCAGTGGGATCTGGTGGTGATGGGAGTTGGAGCACATCAACTGTATAGTTTTATGCAGGTATGCATTTTCTAATGAGACCATTCATAAATGCAGACAATGAGTACTCAATGACATGAGTAAATTGCCTATCAAATGCAAACCTAGGCAAAGCTAGGTATATATGCCAGGGCTGTCCAAATGCCGGCCCTGCAGGTGTTTTGGACTTCAAATCCCAGAAATCCTAACAGCTGGTAAACAGGCTAGGATTTCTGGGAGTTGAAGTCCAAAACACCTACAGGGCTGGCAGTTGGACAGCCCTGATATCTGCTATAGTATGTGTATAAATCACAGTTTGGAGATAGGTATTCACAGCATCTGTAGTTACTGATGTCAACAAAATACATGGAGTTCTGAAATAAAATACTCCTTCCAAGAAAGAAAAAAGATATTTGCAGGATCTCCTGAGTAAAATGACAGATCACTTGGAACTCTAAACTGGAAAATGAAACCTAGCCAAGATTTATTCCCATAACTCTTATCCGTCTATATCTACTTTCACTAATCAAGACTACCAGGGCTTTTGCAACCTGAAAAAAATTGTCTGCTGCAGAACACCCTCACGGCTTGTACCTGCTACAAGAAATCACAGAAAAGAATGAAAACATCTCCTCTCTCGGGAAAATAGAGGTCTTTGTGTCATCTGCTTGGGAGAATAGGCAGCTCGAAACATGTGATTTCTTTCTTTCTTTCCAGCAAAGGAGTTTGATGCAGTCTAATGAAAGATGTGCCTCACGCAATGATTGCTGAGGGAAATGAAAAACAGGATGTGTAGCACACTGAAAGCAAAAAGTTTGTAAAAGGAAATGCAGATACACAGCAGAGAGTGCGATGGCAACATGAATGTTCGACAGCAACCACAGTAAGCCACAGCTCCCAGGAAACAAGCACCAGATTGAGGAAATAATGAAAACATAATCTCAAACAAGAAAGGAGAGCAAAGGAACAACAGCAAACAGATGGCTTTCACTCCCAGTGATATCAGTGTTAATATACGGCCCTGATTGACAGGGCTTGTCTGATTTCCCTTTGAAGAAACTCTCAGCTGAATCTCCCTAGAAGATGCTAAGGAAGGAAAAAGGGAGAACGAGAGTGTGCAGCAAGAATTGATTTAACCCTGTCCTCCCCAAACTATAATCCTGACCCAAATTGCCAAATTCTAATTGTGCAATTAAGGACAAAAACAAAATACAATCAAGAATAAAGGGAAAGTTTTATTGGTGTCCATGGGAGCTTTCTTTTTCTGTTTCTAATTGCACGATATACGACAATTTTGGGCTGAGCTTTATTATTATTATTTCAAATTTATAGGCCGCCACTCCCCGGAGGCCCGGAGCGGCTTACATCAGACATGAGTGATACAATAAAACAGTAAAAACATTAAAATATAAAACTTATTAGCCAGGTGGGAAGGCCTGCCTAAACAGATAAGTCTTGCACACTCTTCGAAATGCTAGTAAGTCTTGGAGCGTACGGACTTCAAGCGGAAGAGTGTTCCAAAGAGATGGAGCCACAGCAAAGAAGGCCCTGCGCCTGGTCTTTGTAGATCATATGATCTTGAGACTGGAAACTACAAGCAGCACAGTAGGTTAACCGCCAGCTGCAGTCAAACTTGCCAACCGAAGGGTTGGCAGTTCAAAGCCTGGCTTAGGGTGAGCTCCTTCTGCCTACCGAGGAGTTTCGAAAACAGCAGTATGAGTAAATAAATAGTTACTGCTTAAGTGGGGATGTATTTAAGGCACCCATAAGGAAATGCCAGAAAAATGCTGGTAATTTGATCAAGGAGGAAGTTTACAAACAAAGCTCTTCGGCAGGGAAAATGGAGTGACAGCACCCCCTGTGGCCAAACTGAGCACAGCCTCCAAGATGCCAAAGATGAGAAAGCCTATACATACACACACACACACACACACACAATTGTCAGTCTTGATTGGCATTGAATCTTTGCTATATATTTGTTCTGTGCTCCGCTCTGAGTCCCCTTCGGGGTGAGAAGGGCGGGATATAAATACTGTAAATAAATAGTATATCAAAGTTACATTCCTTTCTCACACGCTACAATCCCAATTCAAAACAGACCCTACCCCTTGCCTTTTAAAACAAATGTCACATCATCCTATAAGTTAGTATTCTAGGTGTTAACTATAGTTGGACTCTGAATAAAGTGGGGAGTAAGTTTGAAGTTTATATTAGGGACAACCCACCAGCAGAAGGCAAATCTGGCTCCTAGTCAAATCTGGAAGAACATGTTTTCACTGCAGGCTCTGCATGTGCTCACAATGTTGTGAATTAGTTTCCACAGCAGGTTTATAGCTAAAATTACATGTGTCTGTCTGTACTCTTAGTATTTTGTGGCACATCAAACACCTGCTATCCTTTAATGTTTTCGGAATCTTCCCTGCTTAGCTAGTTGGCGATATTTGCCACTGGCAAGGTGTCTATGTCAGCCCAATTTATCACCATAGGCCACATAATCCAATCCACACAACATTGTTGAACTTCAGTTGGCTTTGTAAATTACTGTGGATGACTATTTAGATTTTATGTCACTATATAACTCTTGTCTGATGCAGAGCGACTATGGTTTTTAAATGTATTGCTGTTATGTTTAACTCACTGATAATAGGTTTAATTTGATGTTAGGTTTTTAATGCTGCTTTTATATGGGGGGGGGTGTCTTTCTGGAATTTTATGTCATTACCTGTTTTATGAAGGCATTGAATATATGCCGCTGTGTGTCGGAATCCGTCCTGAGTTCGTTCAGTGAGATAGGGTGGAATAGAAATAAAGTATTATTGTTATATTTTAGACTTCAACTCCAACAATTCCTAACAGTCTACCAGCTTTTAGGAAATGTGAGAGTTGAAATCCAAAATGTCTGGAAGAGCCAAAGTGTAAGGACTCTCTATATTTCACTTTCAACTGTGGCCGGGTAGTTTTCTTATTCCACCCTTACCACCAATTTATATAAAGACTCCTTTTATTTCCACTTGCTGCCACCATATAATGTAATAAGTATTCACACAGGTCAGCTTTCCCACTGACCTTCCGATTACTGTGTCAGGGCAGGGTATCCCTCTAACTCAAACTCCCACTGACACTATTTGTTAACTTCCGCTGCCACCATTCACTATACTTGGCTACCCACTAGGAAGAAGTTGTTTTCGAGGCTTGTGTGTGAAGGAACTACATGGGGAGATATCCTTGTCAAAGAACTGCAAAGTTTATTCAAACAATGTTCTAAGCATGGAGGTTCCAGAGTTCAAGGCTTACATAGTTACAGTATCTTCTTAGAGGCACGTATCTTAAGGTTACAATACATTAACTATGGAGATGCAACTTGATACTATATAGCTGTACTCCCAGAACAAATAGCTCAGCAGTCTTTACACTAACTGCTTGTCCTTTAAACTCAAATGCTTTCCTAGCAGTTAAAACACAGCTGCACTTCTACCCTTTCACAGGGTAGAGTCAGAGTCTTTTTTAAAACCGGCTGACAGCTGGCTAAAACGGACTCTCCCTAACTCTCCACACACCCTCTCTCCTCCTCCTACCAACTGTCAACTGCTAAAGTTTGAATTCAAAGATTCTAAGGTTCCGCCTCCTGTTTCCATGTAACGGAAACCCCTTGGAGGTTCTGCACGCTAATATCTCTGTTAACCCTTTAGGGTTTGCTAAGTTTTTACCCCTTCAACATATATATATATATATATATATATATATATATATATATATAACCATATTTAAAATCTGTAATAAAGAAATATGACTTCACCACACAAAGTTTGCCCAAAACTGATGTAGATGCACCCAAAAGGAAGCCAACTGGGCTCCAAAGGCGAATTCTGTAACTGAGGTGCCACAGTTGAGAAGGCCCTTTCCCACATTCTCCCATTTTATATTGCATCCAATATAGGACAGCAAACCTCAAATCCTGGTGTAGGCTGACATATATAGTGAGAGGCCTCCTTTCATATATCACGGTCCCAAACCATTAAGGGTTTTGAATATCATTACAAGCCACTTGAAAACAGAGCTAAAGTGGAATTATTATAAAACTGTAGTTGTGCAGTTTTTATACAGTACAATATCTACCTAGTTGCACGGGAGAGGAGGGGGAAGCTAGGGAAAGCAGAGGGAATCCTGTTTCCCTCCCATCTTTCCCTGTCTTCAATTATGACCACCTACCCCATGTCCTTTCACTGTCTTTCCCATCTTTCCTCCACTTTACGTAGTTGACACCTGACTCCTGATAGAGGTCTTTGGGCTGTGTTTCTATGCACTTGGGAAACAGAGTCCCACAGAGTCCCAGTGGAAGTGCCTTTATGTTGTCTGATGGCCTACTTAGGACTCCCTGTGAGATGAAGTCATATTCAGTATTGTTTCCATATAGAGTGTATTATAGTATTGGGAAATCACCAGTACTTGAATAAATGTGGCAAAGTTATTCCTATCCAACACCCGCCCTAGCTAGCAGACCAGTTGGAGCTGGTCCCAAATGCTTTGAGCCATAAAATCTTGTTTGTTTGGTTTTTTTAAAAAATAAACTAATTATTGCCACTATACAGGCCTGAATTACCCATAAAGCCACTCTAGGCCATAGCCTAGGGGCGCAAGCCGAAGGGGGCACAAATCACGGGACACCCCCCCCCCCAAAGTTGTCTCAGCCCACCCCTGAGGGCAAAACATCAGGAGAGCGTGATTCTGGGAGGAAACGGGGAGAGCGTGCTTCTGGGAAGAAACCTCCAGCGAGGTCTCCCTCCCTCTGCGAAGGAGGAGAGCACACCCGGCTGCAGGCGCCTGCCCCAGAGGGAGGCCTCCTCCACTTGGGCAGGGGAGAGGGCCCGGCAGTGGCCTGGGGCAGGAGAGAGAGAGAGGAAATGGTGCCCGCTTTGGCCACCCCGCCAGCATCCTCTGCCGGCAGCCTTTGCAGCGGGAAGGAAGGAAAGACAAAGCGTGGAGAGGAGCCCCTGAAAATCCCCAGCCTCGCCGCCCACGGCTCCCGCGCCTTCCTCCTCGGATTTCAGCGCAACAGGATGAAGAGTGACGGCTCGGAGGCCAGGTGTGCACCAGCAGCCCCATCTCTTCTCCTGCCTCCGCCGAAAGGGCAGTGTCCTGGGTGAGTGGCCTCCTTTCCCGCCTTTTGATGCCTCCTCAGGAGAGAGAGAGAGAGAGAGAGAGGAGAGAGAGAGAGAGAGAGAGAGAGAGGGAGAGAGAGAGAGAGAGAGAGAGAGAGAGAGATCCAGGGCCAGGTTTGCAGAGCGGAAAGAAAGTCCCTGCCCTGAGCTCCATTTCTGCTGCCCACGGCAAGCCTTCCCCTGTTCCCCAGGGCCCGCAGCAGCATCAGCTCAGGCCTGCTGGGGAGGGAGGGAGGAAAGAGAAGATGAGGTTTTATTTTTAGGGGGGGGTGCGTTAGGGGGCATAATTCCAAAGTGTGGCCTAGGGCGCAAAATTTTGTTAATCCGGGCCTGCCACTATATGCATAAAATTTAAATGTTTGTTTCTTTTAATCGCTTCTATTGTTCAAGAATAGATGCAGGTTTTAAGAGATGCAATCTGGGACAATAAGGTGGAATTGATGGGAAAACAAACTTTCAAGATTAATACTATGCTGAAGCCATTTATAGAATGAAGACTGTGACAGGATAATACTCTGGGTCTTGGAATAAGTCTTGATTTTGTTGACTTTCTCGCAATGCCATCTGCATTTACTTCATGACTGTACATCATATCAGGTTGTGTTTCCTTCCTCCACTGAAATCAACACACCTTGTAGTGCATTCTCCTAACCTACACATTTATCATGCAATTTACATAAACTATGCAACACTTCACCACTGGCTAGATCGTGTTTCTGAATATTATTTTCAATTATATGCATTCTAGCTATTAGCATTTTAAAATATGTACATTATTTTGTGTGCCTTTTATTTTTCTGAACAGGTCAATAAACATTGCAAATGTGTGACTACTTTAGGCAAGGTATGCACTTCTCTCAAGAGGTATGGAAATGCAATATTCAAAAGAGACTGTCAATGAAATTTCTTTGCCTCCCTGCCTAAGACCCAGAAGCACATCCAAAATAGTCTGGAGTTTCAGCATGACATTAATTCTTCTTAAACATTACTCCCCGGGATCTGCAATGGCAAAAGAGTCCAGTAAATTAAGTCCAAGGGCCCTGTACATAATGAGATATACTGCCGATAGGACCCAAAGTCTAAACATGAAATTCTATTATTTCATACACAGGTAGTCCCCAAGTTATGAACAAAATAAGTTCTGTAGGTTTGTTCTTAAGCTGAATTAGTATATAAGTCAGATCATGTATATTTTTAAATACCTGTTCTGACAGGTACTTATATATATTAGCTTTGGATAGCATAGAGAAAGGTGAACACCCCTGTGGTGTTTCTTTTGCTGTCTGTGCCCCTGTTCAGAAGATTTCACCTCACTTTCACTCCCTGTGATAATTGGATTTTGAAAAATCAAGCTCGTTGTGGAAACAAGGATTGGTGATAAAGCCTCAGTGGAGACACTTTCCCCCCATGATACCTCTTTCAGGAGTAAATTTCCCTTCCTATGAGATTTCTCTCATTTCCTGTTATCTCACCCCCATTCTTAACTAAGAGTCATTTATTAGTTAGATGTATGTAACTCAGGGAGTGTCTATATATCTTATATAAATGGCATAAAGGTTAATTTCATTAAATATTTTATAATGTTGTGCATGAAGAAAAATTTGTATGCAATGAACTTTCAGAAAGCAATGGTGTCACAATTTCAGCTACCCATATGGATAATTTTGGATTTTGGAGTATTTTTGGACTTAGAAATTCAAGATAACGGATGCTAAACCTGAAAATTGGTAATCTTCAATTGATCCACTATGTATCAATTGATTAGTTGGTTGTCTGGTTTTTAAGACCAATATTTTCCTGAGCATTAATAAATAGCAACTTCCAGTAGCAAGATGAGGATTGTCCGGTGATACCATTTGTAGGATTGCTGATTACTTGCTCTCAGTCACAGATAAAAACAATTGATATTGTAAGAAGTTTCTGGAGTAGGTATTCAAGTTCTAGTCATCCTAAGAAACCACTATAAAATCCACATGGTTGCCATATGGATGGAAATAATATTATGTATATTCAAAATTGGTTGGAAAACAGTTTTGAGTATTGAGAAAACATGATGAGCAAAATCTTGGGTTGGCAAGAACCGTAAGAGTTTGACACACATTCTGTGCAAAATTTACATGTGGTTGTTTTATGCATGAAACAACCTTTTCATTGTGGAAAATGATATCACAATGCAGAAATAGAGTTAAATATGCTGTGCACAACAACAATGTGTGAACTTTTAACAGAATAAGTCCCAGATTGCAAATACTGTTGGAAAAGTTTCGGAAACTTCATAGCGTCAAAAAAAATTTGCTGAAATTATTTGTTGCTATCTTTGAGAAGAAACTTAGTGAAGAGTTAAAAAAATTACTAAGTCAACAGGAAAGTTGAAGTCACATATGCACAGAAAGAGAATAGCAAGTCCTGAGTCTTTTATTGCAACCAACATTCAGCTGGAGGATTTAACTCTATTAAAAGCTCAGCTAAACTAAGCTTTTTTTTTGGTCCATTAGTAGGGGGAAAAGTTACAGAGATATTTTGCACATATGCCAGCATCTACTACATCTACACCTACAGACCGTATTTATTTCTGTATAAGCAACACTACTTACATTCCACAAATAATGGTTTGCCAGCCTGTATATTTTGCTCACCATGTATCAGTTCATCTAAAAGAGTAATGTTGATCATTTGGGAAGCAGAGGAATCTTATGTATATTCTCTGAGAAATGATGGCTTTAACATTAAAAAAAGAAGAGAGAAACTAAAGCAAGCTGGTGAGGGTTATGCATACTGCTAGCCTTCCAAGAGGCACAGAATGTGAACTCCTCATCTTTGAAGAGTGATTGCTTTGGTTTCTTACAAATAAAATGAATTGCCTTCAGAAACACCCTTTATTCTAGGATAGGTAATGTATTCTCACGATGTTGTAGACTCCAGTTCCCATTAGTCCCAGCAACATGGCAGTCTGTAGATGATGGGAGTTGCAGTTCAACACTATCTGGAAGTACCACGGGTTTTTTGCTCGATAAGGTGAGAAGCAAGCACATTGATAGTCTCCAGGAGTTACAAAAAAGATACTAAAATTGTGAGATAATACTTGTTCAGCACAGTCCAAAGTTTGGAGGTTCTTTCAGCTTCTGAGCTAAAGAAAGTAAGGTGAGAATTATTTACTACTGAAGGATAAGCAATTCCTTTGAGCTTCAATAAACCTTCACCTGTACAAGGACTTTTACAACCCGTGAGAAGGCTTTCTATCAACGTAGAAGAAAGTTTCCATATCTGAAATTAGGGAGAGCTGAGAGTTAAATTAGGATCAAGGTATGCACAACATCAAGTGCGCATCCATGACCCACATTTATCCTGAACTTGCCCATTCTATTAAGGTTCTGAAATGAAAAACAAATCAGGGTTCCTCCACTTATAACAGCTGCGGGGAAGGAAGAATTTAGTCAAGTGTTGCTTGTCATGCCAACTCCAGCTGGTGAAATTCCCTCTTCAGCAAATTATTAAAAGCACAGGAGCCCTTTTCAGTTTCCAACTTGATGTCCACTATCAAAGTACCTGTCTTCCCAGCAGAACACTACTTTTCGGGGACTAACTCACAGGCACCAATGGTATTGGTCATGCTGATTCCAAGGATTCTGAAAATTATAGTTACAAAAGTAACATTTTCAAAATCTACCTCCTAAGATTCAAGGTCAAAACTGGTTGGACAGCTTGGTATAACCCTCAAATGAAACATAAGCAAGTTGGTGGTAGGTGCTTTACAGGTAGTCTGGGGGTTAACTTGAGTAGGCAGGTCTGTCATGCCCTTCTTTCCCCAGTTCCAGATTTGTTCCATTTGAAGATATGTGCGAATTTAAAATGGTGTGTGTGTGCGTGCACACTTTTGTGTGAATTTTTCAAATTACTCCATTAGCCAAAATATATTTCTGCCAATTATGGAGTTGTATGCATTGTTTTGTACATTCTCCCCAAATAAGTATATGTTGTACATTTCTTGAAACACTTCTAAAGCTCCAAAATATGTGGATACACTGCTATGAATTACAAACAGGTCCAAGAGATAGATAGATAGATAGATAGATAGATAGATGGTAGATAGATTCAACAGAAAGGGGTGAAGCCAATGTAAATATTGTACAGAAAATAGGGAAATTGTGTGCATACTTAAAGATATAGGGTAAATGTGTGGTCAGAGTAGAAGAGTGATTGGAGGGATGCAGGGTGTTAACAATAAAAATGTTATTGAAGAGAAGCATATATTAAAAAAGAAAGTGCAGACAAAAAATGTTACATGAAAATGAAGTGTGTATAAGTATTTGCACCAATAGAAACTAAGTGCAAACAAGATGTTGTTAATAACAATAAAATATAGTGAAAAAAAGTTCAGTCCAAAAGGTGCAGAATCCAATAAATCATTTTTATATAAAACTAAGAAGAACAAACTTCTTGCAAATCCCTGTGCCAAATGTACTTCACTCTTGGGCCTATTTACACTGTGGAACTAAAACAATTTGATTGTCACTCTCAATAAAAAAAAGATGTCTTGGGAATTGTTTTTCATGAGAGTGCGCTAAAAGGCTCTAACAAAACACTAAGAACACTGGTAAACTACATCACAATTTACTGGGATAAGAAAAGAAAAATGGTACCAAATATAACTATGTGCTGGAAATGCTTGTTTTTGTGTGCCTTCATGTTGTTTCCACCTTACAGTAAACCTATCACAAGGCTTTTTATTTCAGAATTGATTTGATGTTATCCGAGGCAGAGAGAATGTGACTTGCCTAAGATCACCCAGTTGGTTTCCAAGACTGATTCATTTCCTGGTCTCTCAGAGTCCTAGTCTGACACTCACACATCTACACCACACTTACTTTGCTTTATGACACACTATGGATCAATCCTGTACATTCAACCTTTATGAGTAAAAGAAGATAGAGGAGAGAAGTCCATGCTTGGAAGCTTAGGTTGAACTGCACTTAGGTTGAACGGCTCTGTACTTTCATCCATTGCACCCATCTATTTCACATATATGTTGGTGACAGATAAACACAGAAATAGGATCAGAAACAGGGAGTGAGATTTAGAAAGTCATCACAAGGAAGTCCTTGATGCGAGGGACAGTGGAGGGATCTATAGGACAGCAGGGAAAATCATGGGGCAGCAGGACGAATCCATCGGCCAGCACCCTGCATCACCCACTAGAAATTGTACCTTAGTGGCACATTCCCGTGCTGTCCCCATGATTTTCTATCTAAACACAGGAAGTCTCCTGTGTTCATAATTCCCCCTTGTAGAACACTTCACCCATGTAGCCAGCATGGAGCCCCGCCAGAATTAGCTGTATGTCATGTGATGAGATCAAGCATGCTCCGTGCCAGCTGTGTGAGCGAGGTGATCTCATCACATGGAATTTTCCCCATGTGGTGAGATCCTTTGCTTTTGCAAAGTATTCAGTATTTGGCTCTAGAGTGGAAGCAACTTAAAATATGGAAAGAATATTGACAAGAAGGTTTTCTTTTTGCGTTGGTTCCCCCACCACCTCCCCAGTTAGCCAATTAAGACTTTTTAAAATGCTTCATTTGGTGCTTGAAGGATTTTTTCCCCATCCATTGGAGGTTGCATTTTAAAATGATGTCAGACTGACAAATTCCTGCCTCAGATAGTAGGCTTGTTTGATCAAGGGGAAAAATGGTTCAAAACTCATTTTGGATGTAGAGGGCACTGGCGATTCAATTCCGAAGTGATTTCTGAAATTTCCCCCCCAAAAGTTAGAATTTTCAGAAATTTCAGAAATTTCAGAAATTTCCGAATTGCTTCGTTAGTGGGGGGTATGATTGCGCAATACGCAAAAAGCTGCAAACAGGACAGACAAAACTTGGGGGAGATTTTTTGTTTCCAAAAGTACGTGTAACCCAAAGCCGACAAAGGGGACTCCAAACTTTTATTGTGTGGTTCCCCAAGAAAATTATGAAATTAGGAGATTTCTAGTTTCCAGAAGTACAAGAGATTTCTAGTTTCCAGAAGTCACCCGGAGCACTGACGTGGAGGGCGACTCACAAATAATTAAATCAATCAATCAATCAATCAAAACATGTTACCTCAAGCAGTGAAAGAGGGCTCCAAAGTAGTATTTTGTGGTTTCCCAAGGAAATTATTAGATTAGGAGATTTCTAGTTTCCAAAAGTACAACGTGAAACCCAAAGCATACAAAGGGGGCTCCAAAGTGGTATGGTGTGGTTCCCCAAGGAAATTATTAGCAGAAAATGGGCTTTCCAAAGTCCAAAGGGACTTTCTGGGATCCCCAAATCCAAAGTGTAACCCAAAGGGGATTGAGGTCTGTTGAAAGTTAAAATCACTGCTTCAAAAAGGAAAATTGGCAGTGGCAGGCAAGCGAAGAACACTTCTCCCAGCTGCCCTGCCCTTCTTCCCTCCCCATACACAAGGAAGCCTCGCAGGCAAGGGACCTACTTCCAGACAGTTCCCCAAATTTGTTGTTCCTTTGCAAAGTGGTGGCGTGGCACCTTTCCCGCCCAAGCTGCCTAGTCCCTGCCCATTCATGTCCCCTGGTCGCAATGAGCCCACGAGGCACGCACGGGGCTTTTTAAAGGGCAATGGCTGCCATGCCAAAACCCCTCCCCTCCCCACATGGCTTCCCCTCATTGGCTGGAGGCAAGCATCCCAGCATGCAAGCTGCCCCTTTTCTCCAAACGCTGAGTTTTTTCTGATTCACTTCCTGAGTCAGAACAAAGATGGTGACAGTGGCTTCGAAATGGCAAGGATACTTCTGGGTTCCCAAATCGCTTCGAAATTGTTTCAGAAAAGGAATTTGATCAAAATGTAATCCGAATTACGAAGATTCCTATAAGACAGAGAAGGTCAATCATAGCTATGCACATTGCACAGTCTACAGTCTTGCCCTGAAAAGCAGGGTATATTTATGTTAGATACAGGGGACAATCAATCAGCCCTGGGCAAACTTGGATTCTCCTAAAACAGGGGAGAAGCACACATATGTACATCAAGACTGATCCTTGAGAGTCAGTTATTATGTGTAATACAGCTGTGGTAAGCATAACATGCCTGTCTTCGTCTGCCGGGCTACGGGACGGAGGAGGCTGGCCCACACTCTTCTCCCTCGGCCAGCGGGGGAGCCTCTTCTCAAGCCCCACACCCTCCCACCCTTTGATGGTCTGATGGGTCTATCCTAGGCCCTGGACCATCCCTATATGCCCGAACCCTGACTCTGCTCCCCTTCCCCATCCCTTTGTGTTGTATATTGTCTTGTCTGTCTTTTTTACTATGTCATTTGTTGCCTCTTGGCTTTGTAAGCCGCTGCGAGCCTTATGGAGTTAGCGGCATATAAGTCCAAAGTAATAAATAAATAAATAAATAAACATGTTCAGCACTGAATGTATGCCTGTCTCCTCTCTGCAGCAAGACATCAAAACATACACACCCATGCACGCACTCACACACACTTCGAGAGAAAACGACACAGTCTTTGAAGTGTAAGCAAACACAGGCATAAGCACTTCAGAGGGGGGAAACCAACATGATACCAACAACACAAATTCACATCTGGATAGCAGGCTTAGAGTTTGGCTCAAACGAAACTCCTCCCCGAATCAAACTGCAGACTCCACAGAAATTACTCCCGTTCAGCGGATGAAAGAACAAAAGTACAAACTACACAGCAAACAACATGAACATCTAATTCATTTCTCAAATATCTTTACTGTCCATGTTGTGATTCCCTGGAGGAAAGGTACACAGGCAAATAGCTGGAGGGCTGTACAGGATCTTATATTCTGGATGGCACTGTGGAACACTATCATCATATGGATAGAAAGGCAGCTTGAATAGTTTCACCATGCAGTCATACAGAGCTGTGAATCATAAGGAGAAATTCTCTATTGGATTTGTCCTATTCATTATTCAACTCTCAATTTTATAAGCACCGTTCTCCAGTCTGGTGCCATGTTGAATGGGGATGATGGGGTTATAGTCCAATCATGCCCAAGAAGGGAAAAGCTGTCATTTGGCTGTTTCAGATCTTGGTTAGGAGCTTTCAATCCCAAATGGGGATACTGGGGGGAAATGCAGTTATGGAGTCAGAGAACAAAATAAGCATTGAGACCACTTGTTATATACTAGGCCTGTTTTTATAACAGAAAAAACTGCTTCAAAAGTCAATTCGAATGTAGGGGGCACTTCGTACCTGATAGATTTCCAAATTATTTAGAGTTTTTTTTGAAATTGTAATGTATTTCTGAAATTCGGAAGTCTTCGTTAATGGCGTCCGCGATTGCCCAACGTGCGGAAACCTGCAGAAGGTAGTCAAAACTTGGGGGATTCCCTTTCCCTCCATGTTTGACCACTACTACTAACAAAACTAGCCACACTGGTACAAAATATTGAACATATTTAACACATTAATAAACATTTTAAACACAATGGAACAAAAATCGAGAAGGGCGGAAATGACATACGAGCCCTATCCGAATATGGTGACGGAGACTTCGAAATGGCAAATCCACTTCCTGTTTCCTTAACTCTTCGGAATCGCTTCAAAAGTCAAAAACATCCGAATTACATCCAAATTTCGGATGTATATGAAGTTCAAAAACAGGCCTATTATACACCCCCAAAACATTACACAGTCTCAGAACCCAACTCTTCTGCTGCTTCAGTTGAACATATAGAAGTAAACTTTTAGCATTCAAAGAAGAAGGCAAAATGATCGAGGGAATGCAAACAGAGAGCAAACAGATGAGCTATATAGATGAAGGTCGCCCCACACACACACAATGTTTGACATTCAGGGACAGAATGACAATTTCACAGGAGCAGGAAGAATTATTTAGGGATAACAATGTCGGAGTTCTCTCCCCACCCCACCTTCCCATATTTGCTATATGTTCAGAACTAAATCTGAGACTTTCTGCATGCAAAGGAAGTGTTCTTCCACTGAGGCATTTTCTCCACACAGAAAGAAAAAGACTAGAGCATATGACTGCCATATGTTTGGCAGTCACACTACTGACACAAATTATATTGGCACAATACTATGTAGTTGTTAATTACACCAAAGGATAGGTTAGCATTTCTGCCATGTGTCTGCTTGTGCATGTGCACATATATATATCCATGGTCAGAACATTCTTCTTCCTACTAAACTGCAGCATTTCCACAATACCATTGGATTCCATCAATGCCTTACAGATAATAGCATTATTGTGACATGTTACTTTGGATGAAGGAGATAGTAAGCACATAATAGTGTTCACATCATGAAGTAAGATAATGACTGATAACTATGTACATTTTCATCACTTCTAAGAGTAATTCTAAAAATGCAGCGAGGCACACACACTGTAAGTGCGAACTATGGTTTCAAATATTTATGTCTGGTGGGAAATAGTCTCTCTCAGAAATGTCTACATCATCCGGGCAATTATACGATATGTTTCTCTTGGAAGTTACCATGGAGTTGCACTAGAATGGCACTGGAGGATCTAGGAATTTCTAGGTCCTCCAGTACCATTCTAAACTGGAAGTCAGGTAATTTAATGGTATTGGGCCAGAGAGATAGCACAGCAGTAACAACAGCTGTGTTTGCAATCAGAAGGTTGCATGTTCGATTCTCGGGCTGGTCTGGACACCCAGCTGTGAGCCCTGTCCACCTAATAGATCGAAAACAAGCCAGCTGTGAGTAGATGAACTAGGGACCACTCAGTGGGGAAGGATTTTTATAAGGACTTTACAACACCTGAATAAAAATAAGGAAGATCGGCTGTCGGGGGTGGAATGCGGAACTAGAGGCTCTCGTTAGAGGGTGAAGCAACAGCACCCCCTTGTGATGTAATGGAGCAACCGCACTCTGTGACGCAGCCAGAAGAAAAAATCCTTCTAATTGCACATGTTTGTCTGTACAATTGTATTGTAATTGTATGTCAATAGGCAGGGAATGTCTGCCGTATGTGTAATGTAATCTGCTCTGAGTCCCCTTCGGGGTGAGAAGAGCGGAATATAAATAAAGTGTATCATTATTTCATCGTGTCTGAGATTTCAGACAGCTGTGATCCAGGCAAAAACATTTCTCCATAGATATGCATGTCTTACTGTATTCACAAAATAAATTTAGTAGCAAAGAGTTGCTAAAACATGCTGCATAAAGCAATATGTAAGTAGTGGCAACTAACACAATTCTTTCGAGCACTAATATGTTGGCGTTCAAAGATAATGCATTATTTCTTAGTCCCAGGTAATGGTTGGCTAACATCATCTCAGTCTGTCTGCTGTATTAAAAATCAAAGGCAAATGCCTGCCTCATGAAATAAAGTCACAGCACAGCCTCAAGTATATTATGAAAGGAGCCCATTTGTCTAACAATGACACCGATGTGATAAATGGCAGTTGCTGTTTTATAAACGAGCATAACCTTGTTGTCGTGTATTCCATTTCTAATCCATCAAAGATTCTAGATCCTTTTTTTTTGGCAACACTAACATATAGTTGATGCCTAATTTTGCATTTGTAACTGTGTTCTTTCTTCCTTGATACTTAATTAGACTGTCTTAGATTTGCCTGCCCATCCTCGAAATAATGAGACAACACACAAATAAGTTTGGGTTCAAATTTTGGGCAACTTTTATTTAAATGTTACCTATTTAATTTATGCCTTAACCTAAACTAATAGGTGTCAAGAACCTGGTGAACAAAGCCAAGGAGGTATCCCAGAAGGCCATACCCCTTGGCTAACTGAGGCGAAAAACCTAGTTATCCTGGTAACCAAAATCGGGCAACTGCTAAGGGAAATGGACAGAAGTCTTTTCGACCATGTCGATATCAGACTCTGCTATTCCTGGGCCATCAAATCTTACCTCACCAATTATCTAACTTTCTGGTGAGTGTTTTTGCAAATGACCCACCCCTCTAAAAGGTGGGGGGCCTTGTGTGAACACCAACTTTGTATTTTCCTATCTATTTTCTGCTAAAGCCTATTTATATAAACCCACCATACAGGGCCGTAGCCAGGATTTTGATTCGGGGGGGGGGGGGGGGGGGTGGAAGAGGGTCTACCCTAGCAAACCTTTTGTATTGTTATCCCAATAACCCCATTAATGTGGGATATAATGAGCATGGTGATCAGATCATGATATGAATAAACATAACAGTTTAAATAATATACCAGTAAGGCCTTTTCACGGACCACCCTGAGATTTTCGGGGGGGGGGGCTGAAGCCCACTTAGCCCCCCCCCTGGCTACATGCCTGCCACCATACTATCTAACCCCTAAACAGTATAGGGTTAGGCAAAAAACCTTCCCAGAACATGAGAAGGGAAAAATTCCCAAAAATTCCCAAAAAATCTCCGATCGGCAACCATACTATACTGTTAATGGGCGGGTGTGGCGGGCCGAAGCTTCAGGTCCAAATGAGGACCTAAGGGGCTGGCCACCCCTGCGCTGGCCACGCCCCTTTCTCTGGATGGTTCCATTTGGAACCATCCATTCTCTCCTTCAAGGGGGGGGGGCAGGTAGGAAAAACTGCTCTCTTCCCCCAACCTTGTTGGGAGACGAAAGTCTTTTCTCCCAGGTAGGTTCCTATATTGGATCTCAAAACTGTCCATCAAGATATATTCCTTTTTTACACAGAGATCGGCTAACTACATTTAACAAATCTTACACCCAAATAAAATGTACATAGAAAATAGTCGTAGGTTGTGTAAACATGGGAACATTTGAGCAAACACAAATCTGACTGTGAAATATGCTTGTCTATTCAGTCATCTTCCCACCACTAAATCCTAAACGCCTGGTTTAACATAAATTTGCCGACAGCTAAGTGAGTGCTCATTTTGCCTGAATAAGAACTTGTGGGATTGGCTTTGAAGGAACAAGACAGTCCAAGAAAAGATAGTATTTCCAACATAAGCAGCATAACAAGGCGTTCTAAGCATCTACGTCAGCGACCAACAAACTAAAAATAAAATAAAACTGAAGTACTTTCCATTTCTCATGGTTGCAAAATAAAGCTTGAGAAAGAAACTGCACCCACAGAGTTGCAATGGGGTTGAGAAATCCCCTTTTTGCATTTAAAGGAGAAAGACAAAGAAGCTAGGGGTGTTATCGTGGGTTGCCCAATTTTAGTAACTGCAAGAAACTTCTGAAATTATTCCCTAAGGCAAAACCTTAGGGAATTTGGGTGGTTTTAAGTGCTTGAAGGAAAATGAGAGAGTGAAAGCACACTTCCCTTGTGTTCTTCCTTTTGAAGTTTCCGCTGCTATGTGCAGAGAGGGAGAGCCAAGCATTTCTCTGTGGGCAAGATGCATGTGCACCAGATGTATGTGTTGAGCTCTCTTGGCATGTCGAAACACAAACGAGAAAAGTAGACCAAATTCAACAAGCCACTTGCCATCTGGGCAGGGCTGAGAAGACCTTTGATCCTGGCTAGCAAAAAGGTTCAAGAAGGAAGGCTACATTAAAGCAGTGGACTGCCACATCTACCTGGATTAAATTTTTGGGAATGATCCTGCTCTTTAGCTCTGAATCATGAAGATCATATATAATTTCCTTTGTGTCCTTTTTCTAGGAATACTTCACGCCTGGCTAGTGGGCTGGTTTGAAGCTTTATTTTTGGTTTCTCTTCATTGTAATTCCCATTGCATTTTTCCTTCTTTCTTTATGCACAGTTGTTTACTTTCTGCCACATCATCTTCATGGGATCGGCCAGTGTTTCTCAACCTTCTTAATGCTGCAACCCCTTAATGGCCCCTGACCATAACATTATTTTCATTGCACTTCATAACGGTAATTTTGCAACAGTTATTAATCGTAATGTAAATATCAGAAATGCATGATGTATTTTCATTCACTGGACCAAATGTGGCACAAATACCTCATATGCCCAAATCTGAATACTGGAGGGGTTGTGTGTGTGTGTGGGGGGATAGATTTTGTCATTTGGGAGTTGTAGTTGCTGGGATTTATAGTTAACCCACAATCAAAGATCATTCTGAACTCCACCACTGATGGAATTGAACCAAACTTGGCACACAGAACTCCCATGAGCAACAGAAAATACTGGAAGTATTTGTTGAGTATTCACCTTGAGTTTTGGAGTTGTAGTTCACCTACATCCAGAGAGCACTGTGGACTCAAACAATGATAGATCAGAACCAAACTTGGCAGGAATACTCAATATGCCCAAATGTGAAGACTGCTGTAGTTTGGGGAAAATAGACCTTGACATTTGGGAGTTTTAGTTGCTGGGATTTATAGTTTACCTACAATCGAAGAGTATTCTGAACCCCACGAACGACAGAATTGGGCCAAACTTCCCACACAGAACTGCCATGCCTTGAAGGGACTCTCTAGCGTGAACCTCCCTCAACCATGCATGCGCACCACACTGCCATGCGCCGAGCTCACTTGCTTTCCCCTCCCCCACTTAGAGTCTCAGAAATAGCCCTCCTCTTGATTGAGAGGTTGGCCAGTCACAGTGGAGGAGGGCTTTTGGTGGGAGGATTTGTCGTCTGTTTCCACAAAGGTAGAGAAGGACAGGCGGAGATATCTTCAACCTTTACTGACAAAGAAGTTCCTAAGACCATTAGAAATATATGTTTTCTGATGGTCTTTGGCTACCCCTCCGAAATCTCCTCGCAAGCCCCCCGGGGTCCCGACTCCCAGATTGAGATATGCTGGGATAGGCATATCTTATGTCCTTTTCCACAGACTTCCCAATTTTCCTCCACCTTCAAGTCCATTTCTGGCCAGTTCTGTGCATGTTTTGCAAAACAGATTTATTAATGGCTGTATTAACTCCTACGTGCTCTCACATTGAGAAATGCAATAAAAGACCATGTATATACATTTGGCATTGTCTGCAGTGGGTTTAAAGGTATGCAGGATTTTTATTTTGCCAAATGCATTTCAAATCCAGAAAGAAGCATATTTCTGAGTATAAATTATGACCATTTCCATATTCCGTCTTGCAGAGGTGCAGCTTGGGTAAATTTGCAGAAGAAACGTGACGAAGTGGATTTCTCCTGCATTATCTCTTTCCTGAAACTATGCAGCCGCCGCCAAAGGATCTTTGAAACCTCACACTTCACTTCTCACCCTGAAATATGTATTCCTTTTAAATATCTCCCAATCAACAATCTCCCAGGCTGCTTCATTTCAATGGGAGGTAGGGTTTTTTTATTCAAGAGCAAGGAAGAAATGCTTTATAAATTGATTGACTGACTGGATAGAAGGCAGAAGGCAATTTAAAATCTATTTCTGGTCTGTCAACCATAATAAATAAATGGATGGATGGAATTTCAAATTTCCCTTTTACTGCTCTCAGGCTTTCTCCATTCCCAATCTCGCCATTCAACTGGCTCCTCTCTCTCTCTCTCTCTTTCCTTTTTTCCACAGGGGGGAGGGAGGAGAAAAGAAAAAAGGCCTTTGTTTTGCCCTGTGAAATTTGATTAAGAACAACTGCCACCAACCAAACTACAGGGTGGTGAAGGTCAAATGCTTCAAGGAAGGAAGAAAAATCTGGAATAGATTTCCTAAGGAAAGAGGGACCGTCTCCTGCTCTGCCACTTGCCAAGGAAGTTCAACAAGAGCCTGGCAGCAGACGTGGACTTATGTGGAAAAGCGCCATGTGGAAGAATAGTTCATCTCCTTAGATCTACAAGAATCCCAGTGTGGGAAGTGAAATACACTTTTCAGAAGTACTTACGTTATATGCCTCTCCATTGGCACCCCCTTGTTGTGGGGGAGAGGCTTGCGTACCCTAATGAAGTTGTGAGCTATGCTGGCGGTGGCATAATACTCACCGGTAGGGCCTCCCATGCCAGACAGGTCACAACCGAAGGGTCTGACAAAGAGCGCCAATGGGCAGGATGGGCTCTCTAGCCTTTTGGCAACCATCCAAAGAGAAGGACAATTCGAATTTCAAATCCGGGCAGATGGTGCTTGTCTAACCCTGTAAGGTGAATCATCTAAGAGAAGGAAACCTATGACCTGAGGACCTCGCTGCCACCGTCCCAGCTTGCTAGGCCCCGGCAGATGAACCTTTGGTTTAAAGGGTGAGGCCAGTTCTGTGCACGCTGCGCTCCACCAGAAAAATCCATTGCACAGGCTCGAAGGACACATCCAACTTTTGCTATTGAAAATACAGCTGCGCTGGGCAGGGCACGTCTCTAGGATGGAGGACCACCACCTCCCAAAGATACTACGGTACTACGCCATGGGTCAGTGCAAGAGAGGCGCTCCAAAAAAGAGATATAAGGACTCCCTAAAACAACATCTCAGGCTCAGCCAGATTGATCACCAACAATGGTCCATCCTGGCCTCACATCGGGAGGCATGGAGACGCACTATCCACAATGCTGCGGCCTCTTCCGAGAAGACATGCCAAACGGGTCTCGAAGAGAAACGACAACGCAGAAAGAACCGCAACTTGGAAACAATATCACTCAAGGAGACTTTCTGCTGTGCTTTCTGCAACTGGACTTACCTATCTTGGATTGGCCTTTTTAGTCATCAACACGCTTGTAAAAAGCATTGGATGAGTCCTTCCTAAGAATCGTCGTTCGCGAAGTAATGCCAGAGAAATGTTATATGGTTGATAATAACTAGAAATACATTCTGGGGACTTGATTGTTCACTGGGATTGTATATAGGAAACATACATTTCAATTGTTATCACAAATTTACAGATTGCCGATCCATTTCCGAGAACATTTCAAGGTGATGGTTAGAACTTTAAACTCGGCAATAAAAATATATTTAAAAAATAATATATATATATTTAAAATTCTGCCAGTATCTTAAGTTGAATCATGATGGATATGTGTACCAAGTTTGATTCCTCAAGACATGTAGGAGCTTTTGTGAATCATACATATATACATACATATTTTTGACTTTTATTATATGACTAAATAGATTAGGATTGTTTTAGGGATGAGGGGCACCTCTACAACCTTCCTGTAAAAAAAGGGAACTTTAATGATCATTTGTTAATGGAAGCAACCCATTAAAAGTATAATCTGTTTTTTAAAAAGTCCATCATTGTTTATATTCAGGCAGAGAGTCCTGTATTCACATATGAGCCAGACGACATTTTAGGATCTTCTAGAGAAGCTCTTCTCTGTCCCACCATCCTCACAGGTACATCTAGTACTTACACAGAAGAAGGCCTTCTTTATTATTGGCTGACCCCTTCCTGGAGAGGCCTTGCTTGCTAACCTTCCTTAGGCAGGTGAACACCGTTTTTATTTCAGTAAGCTTTTGAAAACTGATTGTTCAGAGGAAAAAGACTTTAATAATGTACTGTTTGTTGCTTTTGCTTTGGTTTCTATTGACAATTTAATTACAGTTTACGTTTTCTAGCAGATGAACTGTAAAGCTGCATCTATTTCAATTTTTGTACACCGCATTGACTCCTAGAATGGGGATCAGATAGAACATCTATCTATCTATCTATCTATCTATCTATATCTATCTATCTATCTATCTATCTATCTATCTATCTATTAAAGCGGTTTTGGTACTTTTCCAACAGGCGTACAGTCAGAGAGTGATGCTGCACACGTGTAGAGCTTAGAAAAGTGGGTTTCTGTGCCAAGAATCAGGCAGGCACAGGCTCCATGAATGTAACACTGTGATTGGTGCTTCAAATCAATGTTGTGATTTGCCAAAGTACACCCCGTGCCTAGCGTAAGATAACATAGGCTCAGATTGGTCTAAACAGTGCAAAGCATGAGGTTTGTTTACCTTAATGCCAAATGGGTAAGAACTGCGCATGAGCAGAGGGATTCTGCCCCCTCCGTTGCTGGCAAGGAGTCCGCAGAAGCCAAATGTTGCAAATTGGGAACACAAACATAAGAACATAAGAACATAAGAAGAGCCATGCTGAATCGGACCTCAGCCCATCTAGTCCAGCATTCTGTATCACACAGTGGCCCACCAGTTGTACACGGAGATCTCGTGAGTGCCAGCCACTGATAGTTGCACTGTGGGAAAGACTACCATAGAAATGTTCATTGTTCTAACATATAGGAGGGGATTAAGATGTGATGCAAATGTTTAATTGGATTAATGAAATGTTCTGTAACACCAGCCAATGATGTTTGTGAAATGATCATGAAGGAGGGCGGGCTTTTGTGGATGCCGCCATGAAGGGTATATATGCTTTGTGTTAAGGATGACCGGGGCCGTTTGCCCCTTATCGCAGCTCGTTCTGTGGGCAACCCCACCAGCTGGTGTTAATCAATAAATCTTTGATTTCACGTTGAGCAGTGAAGTTGTTGCGTGGTTTCTCATCCCTGCGCCCGCACGTCCATGCCGCCGATTTGGTAAGAGGTAACTTGCCACTTGGAGTTCCATAACTCCCAATTTGCTGCTACACTATCATCTATCTATTACATATAATAAAAGTCAGTGTTTGTGGGAGGTGGTGCGGCTGAGCGACCGAGCGCCCGAGCAGAGGGAGGAATATGTGCCAGCGTTCCGATTGGCTGCCACAGTGGGATTATTTGCATAATGGGCACTGACTGGCCAGCCTCAGAACTCCAACATTCTACGGCCCCAGACAGAGGGGATTGGTTGCCACTGAAATGGTATTTGAATAACGGACTCTGATAGGCCAACCACATTCCAACCTTCTAAGGTGACTCAGAGGGAAAAGGAAAGGCCTCAGTCAGTCAGTTAGCCAGTTGACAGTTTTTTTCCATTGGCAATGGAATGTTCATTTTCTGAGAGGATTACACTACAGTGAGAGGGTTTCCTGATGTACTGAGAGCATTACTAGCATTACAAGCTAGGCCCCAACATAGACAGACACCCTTCAAGCAAAGTGGCAGCATAAACATGTCTCAAAAATTGAAAAAAAAACCATTGGAAAAATCCCAACAACAGCAAAAAAACCTGGTAACCCAATTTACATCCTGGTGCAGTTTGGAGGAGGCTGGATATCAGATGATAGGATTGGCAGCACCTTCACCCATTTTCAGACACCACTGTGACCTCCACCAATGATCTGGACCAAACTTGAGTTTGATTAAGACATAGTGTAATATGACTAAACTGATATTACCTAACATCCAAAAACAAACCATACCCTTTTCAAACCACCCGGGCACCGCCGGGTCCCCAATAAAACTAGATAGAATATGTGAAGCCTGGTCACTTGCAGAACCTCTGTGAGAGTGTAACACCCACCATATTCTTCAATCTTAGTTTAATCTGGTGGAAGCTCCTTCCTTAGAGGCTTTTAAACAGATACTGGATGGCCATCTGTCAGGGATGCTTTGATTGTGCTTTACCAGTATGACAGGGGGTTGGACTAGATGGCCTATGTGGTCTCTTCCAACTCTATTATTCTCATCTCAGGACAACATGAAAGCCACATCCTAGGAGGAAAGGAGATGAGGGGAAGTACTTAAATGTATATTCTTGGGGTGTTCTTGATTTGCAGGCACCTAGCCCTTCGTTCTGTCTCTTTTGGAACATCTCTTACATTCTCTATTTTCAAGAAAGGCAATGTGTATGTCATTGGTATGAATGCACGAGTAGCTGTTTATTTTTCTGCTGGTACAGGTTGCCAGGTACATTTTGAGCACACGTTTCATGGTTTTCACATGAAGCATCTCTAAACACTGCCGTGATTCACATAAAAGAGAGAGAGATTAGGCAAAGAAACAAGGAAACGTGAAATGGGATGATAATCTGGGTGCAACCTACAATGTCAAAAATTAAACTGTTGCCATAAGAGGTCTGAAGGGCACATGATGAAGATATAATTGCCAATTGCTCGGTAAGGGATAAACAGGGGCGGATTTACCATTAGGCAAAGTAAGCACCCGCTTAGGGCGCCACGTAGTCAGGGGCGCATCTGGCCACCAGGTTCCACGCATGTGCCATTGCTGCAAAGGGACTCCAGCTGGACTGAGACGCCAATCGCCCAAAAACCTCCGGCTCCGTCCCGGCTGCAAAAAGTTCCTCCTTTTCGGCCTCACTTAGGGCGATTGGTATCTCGGTCCATCTGGAGTCCCTCTGCAGCAATGGCGCACGCGCAGAACTACCTGGCCCAGCGCATGTGCGCCCGGCATGCATGCGCACACTCCACGAGGCCGGAGAGCGAGGGGGCGCCAAAATAATGTTCGCTTACCATTTTAAATTACCTTAGTCCGCCCCTGGGGATAAACCACCATTTGTACACGTATGAACTATTCAACTATTTTGAAGACTTCCTTCCACATGTTTGTGAGTCTAGCTTTTCTTTTTATCGGCTGACCACTGTGGCTGAACCTTGTCTGTATTTTATTTTACTTATCGTTTGGTTTGGTTTCATCTGCACTTGGAAGACCTTGCCACAGAAAGATCTCTCAACTTCTCCAAGTAGGGCTAAAAAGAACATTTTTACTCATTTAGTGGCAAGCATTTCAACTGAAAATAAGCAGTTTGGGAGCACAGTTCCCTCCCCTTCTTCCCTCTTTACGTAAGCCAAGGGTGATTGCTAAGAGATGACCCAGAGGAAGAAAGCAACGCAGTCCTGCCAAACCACTTCCTGTGACTACATCTAGATATTCCTTTTAGTGGAGACTTCTCTTTCAACCATGAGTTAGTGGCTCTGAGTAAGTCATGAAGCAAGCTGGGACTTCAGTTTATCAAATAAGGTAACACTTCTGCCAACTGCAAATAAATCTGAATAAAAGCAATGAGATCTGACAACAATCGCTCTCCACTTCTACAAATACAACGAATGTACCCCTGTGAATGGGGTATCAAGCACTACCATGCCAGGCCCGGATTAACACTTTTTGCGCCCTAGGCCACACACACACACACCACTCAGACCCACACTTGGCTGGCTTTCGCCATGGTGCCTCCGGAGCAGAAGAGAAAGGCGAGTAGGCACCATCCTGCCCATGCATTCCCACCAGCTGGAAAGCTCTGCTGTGCTCTGAAGGTCTCCTCGGGAGTCGGGAGGCTTGGGGAGAGCACAGCGGGTGCAAACTCGCTCCAAAGGCACGCACGAGAGAGAAAGAGAGCGAGAGAGAGAAAAGAGCAAGAGAGCGAGAGAGAGAGAGAGAGAGAGCGCAAGAGAGCGTGAGAGAGAGAGCGTGCGCGAGTGAGAGACAGAGAGCAAGAGAAAGAGAGCGCATGAGAGAGAGAGAGAGAGAGAGAGAGAGAGAGAGAGAGAGAGATGGAGCAGAGACTTTGCCGGGAGAAGGAGTGAGGAGGGGCATGAGAAAGGGGGAAAGAGGGGTGCGGACCAGTTTTTTTTTGGTCCATGATCTGCACCCCCCTCCCCCGGCTTGCGCCCCTAGGCCAAGTCCTCATTGGCCTTATGGGTAATCTGGGCATGCACCATGCTACTATTCTCCAGCCCTCCTGCCAAACTGAAAAGACCATTGAGCAGTGATGACAAAAACGTTGGCAGATGGACACTAAGCAGCTGAGGAAAAGGATTGGTCCTGCATTGGAAAACCGCCACAGAAAGGCAAGGGCAGGGGGAGAAGAAAGGCTTAACAACCCATTCAATATGCAAGACTTTCCAAGAGAAAGGAAAAGAAAGTCAATGAAATGTCATCAGGTTCTCCATCAGAGTTTGCTTCCTAACTTCATAAGACCGTCTGCCTAGCTCCTTCACCATTCAGAGCAATTCCAAAAAAAACCCCCTTGGAGATACATCTCCATACTAGAATGAGGTTGTAAAAGGTCTGCAGACTAGTAAGGAATGTAGTTGGTCCAACTAACCCTGGGGAAATCTAGAGTCCCCTGTAATGTAACTCTGGTGAGTAGTCCTATATGGCCTGAATCTACTTAGATGCATGTATCTTGCCCATGCTGGGCTTGGGCATGATGGAACTGGAGGACAGAAGCAGCCTGATACTATCAGACTTGCCCTTCTTCACCTGACTGGTCCTGGTACAACATAAAGGCTGTTATTCTTGGGAGGCCTCATTGTCATTTTGAACATGTGACTAAACATAGAGTGGGAAGGGTGGGATTTTTACTGTATACTGATCTGGAGACAATACCCATCTTTGAAGTGGGATTTGTGCCTCATTGGCACACTATGGAGAGAGAGAGCTAAGGATGCATATACACTCTGGAATTAGTGGAGTTTGTAGTTCAATAAAGACTTTAGCCCTTTTTTTGGCTAAAGATTGCTGGTGCTTCACCAAATGACCATTCTCATGATCCCATAGCATTGAGCCACAGAAGCTGAATTTATGTCAAACTCCATTACCTGTACAGTGTGGATGATGCACCATAAGAGGACTCATTCCACACACAAGGCCTTTCTAATTAGCATACTGCGTAGTGCAGTTAAGGCTGCAGAAATGTGTTCTGCAGTTTCATATATGGAAGCTTTACTCTGGAAAAAAAACGATGAAATTTTTCAGTCCCTGTATTATCAGTGCAAGTTGATTGAAGAAATGAGCTCTCAAAGGAAAGCGTACTTTGAAACTAGCAGATCATCGCTGCGTTCGGTATGCTTTCTGCACAGATGATAAAGTGAGTAATTATCCCAGGTACAAAAAAAATCCTTCTTTTTCAGTTATTGCTTGGTCTCAATTGATGGGAAGCGTTTGAGTAACCATTCCCTGGTGCCCGATAATGCCATTTGAACTCAAGACTTCCAATTAGGGGTGTTTGAAAGCTTGAAAGATTCATGGCAGTGACATTTGACCTTCGTCTGCCCCTTGCAGCTACCTAAGGACAGATAATATTATTCCACTTCCATGGATTGCTACAGAACAAAAGATATTTTTAAAGAAAACTCATACAGTGTCTCCTGCCGCCTGTTATCCGTATGATTTCCTCTACACCCTGTGACCAAGCTGGCATCTTTCTAATAGCTCTTTCTGTGACAGTGGGGCCTTTTATTCCCAGAGCACAGAGTACTGGCCAATGGGACATACCATTCAACAAACATGAAAAGGACCTCATATTTGCCCACTGTGCTCCTCATAAAATCCCATGCGGGTAGGAAGAACCACATGACAAAATCAAAACTGTTGACAAAACTCTCTTTCAAATGTCATGCACACGATCCTTTATTCCAAAGAAATAAACTTGGTTTCTTGCTTTTCTTTCCTTGGCTACATTGAGTCAAGACCATGGCTGACTGTTAGAATCCACCAAACCAAAAGGTATCCTGTGCAACTGTGTATATATAAGCCAATTAGGGGGTGAGTAGCCTATATTTCCCAGAGCTACAAAATTTTCTTGTTATATGTCTTCAAGTCATTTTTATAATCATTTGCCTATCTCTGAGGCTGAAAGAATGACTTGTTCAAGGTCACCCAGTGGGTTAACATAGCCAAGCATGTTTTTGGACCCTGATCTCAAGGTGCTGTAGGCTATATTTCCGAGGAAAGAACTGTCAAAACCACCTCCAAGTAATCCTTACCTACAAAAGTCATATGACATTCATGGGGTAACCATAAATCAACAGGCAACTTGACACATTCACACATCCATCATAGTCTAGTGCTCAAACTACCACACCACACTGGCCCTCCATGTGTGAATGTTCTGGGAAGGAAACTATGGTGTCGTAATACAACATAGCAATTTTCCCAAGTTCTGCATTTGCTTCCTTTCTAGGATTACAAAAGTGGAGATAGAAAAAATGTTATGCAACACATAATGTAGAGCAGTGGTTCTCAACCTGTGGGTCCTCGGGTACTTTAGCCTACAACTCCCAGAAATCCCAGCCAGTTTACCAGCTGTTAGGATTTCTGCGAGTTGAAGGCCAAACATCTGGCGAGCCACAGGTTATGAACCACTGATCTACAGCCATTGCGAAAATTCCTACATGGGGAAGCTGCCTTCCATTAACTTGGACCAGGCCTACACAACCTGTAGCCCCCCAAGTGTTTTAGATTTCAGTTTCCAGAATTCCTGACCGCTGGACAAGCTGGCTAGGGCTTCTGGAAGTCAGGGTCCCAAACACCTGGAAGGCTACAGGTTGTGCAGGCTTGACTTGGACTAACTCTAACTCGATACTCTGTTCCAGTGTTCATAATGGAGTCTTGTCCAGACCTACCAAAAGATGGTGGGGAATGAATGTAAAGCCTTCTGCAGATAAAATATGTGCTCTATTCCAGTAACAGAATGTGAAGAAAAAGCTTGGGTGGAAAAAGGGTTATCTACAATTCATCAAAAGCCACAAAGGACAGATAATTTGGGGTTGGAGATATTTTTTTAGCAAGTTCCACAATCTGGATGCCACAATTGAAAAGGTCCACATCCCAAAGAACTGAATATATAGCAAGAGTCAAAGCAACGTTTTGATTAATGAATATGATGGTGAGGCAGGCTCACATATTTCTGATTTCACATGGGGGGGGGTATGTTTGTCTTAGTGGGGCATGCATGGCCAAGGAGGTCTGATCAGGAATGCTCTTGCAATTCAACATTCACATAACTTGGTCATCAATGCATTGGGTCAACAGTGTTGCTAACTGACAGCCTAATGTGAGGAAAGTACTACATTCATCCAACTAAAATTTGTTACAGATACGATGGACTTCTGTCAAATAAATTAAGCTCTGTGTTGCAAGATGATGTGGGAAAATATGTTCCACATAATGGGTGGAAATATATAAATGCGTAAGAGAAAGAACACCAGAACAACATGATGTACTTTGGCAGCTCGTGTTACTATGTAACAGCAAAGTTCTCTTAGTTTATATGAGTACATTTCCTTTCTGAGACATTCCTTCCACAGAGATTGTAATGACTGTCCCCACCATTTTAAAATAAACTCCCTAATAATATTGTTAAAGGGGCCCTTGCTCTGAAATGTCTTGAGGTTGAAAAACAAAACCCACAATCACATAAGTCTGAATTTGGAAACTCACGTAGATGCAGAGGAGGAACAAGGCCCTTTAGGATTTCTCATCAAATGTACAGTTTGCAAGAAGAGGAGTGGGGGGGGGGGTGTCATTTTATCTTTTCAAAAGATTCAACACTACGCCTTATTACCCACTTCTAAGACAGTTATTTTGCCTCATTTGTGACCATCCACTTCAAAACCAAATTGTCACTGCTACCTCCTACAGTCTGACACATCGTATGTTCATCACAGAAAATTGGCTCTAGGGAAGAGGTAGGAGTTGCTAATAAGAAATGCAGGAAATTCCGTCTGCCGCTCCCCATTTAGCTCCCCATTTAGCTCCCCATTTTCCTACATCCCCGTCTTTCAAATAAGAACATTACATGACCCTTACTGAAGACCTATGAGTCAGAAAAGTTACTTTCTTAGACTAGAACTCCCTGAATTCTCCAGTTGGCTAAAAGAGCCTAAGAGTTGTAACTGAAAACAGTACCCCCCCCCCCCACCTCGGTCTTCTTAAGAGCTATTGCTGCCTTCTATTTGCAGTCCTGTCCTGAGAACATCTGCCTCCTTAGCTCACTTATTTCAATAGGAGTTCATGTTGCAAGACATCTTGGAAAAAGGAATGCAAGACCAGGAGGGCCATGTCTGGAGAGGCAATCTCGAATCCTCTTTTTGCCCCTTGCCCCAGCCTCAGGGTGTGAACACTATTCTCTCTCTCTCTCTCTCTCTCTCTCTCTCTCTCTCTCTCTCTCTCTGGATCAAATTGAGATCTTGGGAATAAATGAATCATCTTTCTCTCTCTGACACACAGCAAAGCATTCCACTGAACTAAGCACATTGCTCGTTGCCTGCTGACAGAACAAGGCAGTAGATACTACTCATTTCAGACAAAGTAATTTAGGATTCTACAGCTGTAAACCACACATGTGCCTTATGTCCTGACAGTAACCACAATAAACCTCATATCTAAGTCCGCAAAGAAATAAAAAGGTTATTTTTATTACCATCTTGTCCAGAATTCTCCAGATACTCCGTCAGATCGCAGCCAAAGACGTTGGTGGCTCCTTTCCTCTTGAGTTTCGGCTTTCCTCCCTTGTTCTTCATGAGTTAGTTCCAAAAAGAGGTCTGCCCCCCTCCTTCCTTTCCCCCCACCCCCCTTGGTTTGCACCAGACAAGTGCAAAGCTCCCCCTTGTTCCTCAGACCTTCCCCGCCTGTCTCCCGTTCCCAGTCGACAACATTGAAAGTCCAGAAGAACTTGCAGCTGGATGTATCCACATTAATCCCCTCCAGATGTTAAGCTGCTGTGGCCGCGGCTGCAGTTGCAGAAGGGGGAGGCTGAGGCAACACAGAGAGCTCCAGTAGGCAGCAGCCGAGAGATCATAGCCCAAGTTCAGAAGGGTTCTCCTCAGAGGGAGGCGGCTGGTGGCAGGACAGTGTCTTCTGTGAAACTGGCAAGAGCGGGTAGATGTTTGATGGGTGTCTCACGTCCGTACTCTTGAGTCCCAGGAACCTCCAGAGTGAAATCAAGCTGGCAAAGAAATTAAAACAAGGCTGGATCTTGCTGGATCATCCACAGACTAGAGATCAGGCACTCCAAATCTTTTCTTCCACAAACTTGTAAAAAAGAGAGGGAAAGAAAAAAGAAAGAAAGAGGAAAAAGCCAAGTAATGGAAAAGAGAGAACCAGGAGAGTCTAAGGATCACTACTTTGGAAACTCCTCTTGCTGCATATTGACCAAACAACATTAGGAGAACAAGAAATGGGTTCCGTACATTAATGCGCTCTCTTGTGCTCTCCCCTTTCCCCTGTTTTTTTACAAATCCTGGGATTATCCAGCTCAGGAAATGCTGGAAGGAAGTTAGCTGGGGAGGGGGTGGAGGATGGACTTTTTGGCAGTCAAGTGTGTGTGTGTGTGTGTGTGTGTGTGTGTGTGTGTTAGAGAAATAAGAGTGGGGGAGAGGCAAAGAGAGTGTTTCAAAGCCAGGAGAAGGGAGGGAAGGGGACGTCCTGCCAGCTAAAAGATAACGGGACAGCCTGAAAGGAAATCATTACGTTGAGTAGAGGCCCGCAGCAGTTCAGGCTCTCTGACGTTTCCTGTTCCACAAATGGTCAGCTCTGAAAAAAGCCAAGGGAGGGGCAGGAGGAGGAGGAGAGGAAGGAGCAGAACTGGTTTCAATAAATGCTCAACTCTGGTTATTGATTCCCTTCCCACAACACCTCTCAACCCCAACACATCTTTCTTTATACTTTGGACAGAGTGTTCCCTTATCAATCCATATGCAGAGGGAGGAAGCAAGCAGAGAAAGGTTGGAAGAAAGGTAAAATAAGTAAGATGATCTCTCTGCCCACTTTCTAAACACACACACACACACGTACAAACATGCATGTCATTCATTCATTCAGACCAGACAGTGATGTATCAAGCCCTGGATTTGAACTCTGGAATCAGTCTGCCCTTCCTCAGCCTGGAAATAAAATAAGATTAATCACTTCGCAAAATGAAATCCGCCCATCGCTAAAATGAACAGAAATAACTGCGCAACTTTGTCTTCTGTTTTTATGGAGGAATGTTGAAGCCATTCTCATTGGTAGGGGTGAATATCTCAGTCTTCATTGCATAGGTGCAAGGAAAGGAAAGGAAATACTTTCCCTTTAAAAAAATCCAACTCAAGTAAACTCATTAAACCACATGTTGAATAGTGAGGTAAAATATGCGACAATATCATTGTTTCGACAAACCCACCCTACCTGAGATTAACAATGGTATTGAGGCCTTTCTTTTGCATCTTTCTTTAAATTATAGTCATAACATTGAAATTTAAACTATCAATATCACCAATAAATTTTTTTAAAAAATATATTCTTATTAGTTTTGTGAATAGTTATGTAACATAAAATCGCACATACAAATACAAAACCAGGTTGTGATCCGGAAAAAAGGGCCCAGATTCCAGCCTAGAACTTAAAAGGGGTGGGTGAACTAGTGGGGTAGTCATCAAAAGGGTAAAGGGGGAAGAGGGGAGGAAAGAAAAGCACAGAAAAGGAAAAAAAACCCACAAAAAGAAAAAAACAGCTAACATAAAGGTGACTTCCATTCTTCCTCTTTTTATCACCATTAAAATTAAGAGACACTTACGATTTATGTTATTAACTGATTTTGCTAAGATATTATATTCTCCCCCCCCCCCTTCTCTCTGGCATTACTTCGCAAACGAAGATTCTTAGGAAGGACTCATCCAACACTTTTTACAAGCACGTTGATGACTAAAAAGGCCAATCTAAGATACTGTAGGCAAGTCCAGTTGCAGAAAGCACAGCAGAAAGTCTCCTTGGGTGATGTTGTTTCTAAGTTGCGGTTCTTTCTGCATTGTCGTTTCTCTTCGAGACCCGTTCGGCGTGACTTCTCGAAAGAGGACGCAGCATTGTGGATAGTGCATCTCCATGCCTCCTGATGTGAGGCCAGGGTGGACCATTGTTGGTGATCAATCTGGCCAAGCCTGAGATGCTGTTTCAGGGAGTCCTTATATCTTTTTGGGGGGGTGCCTCTCTTGCGCTGACCTGTGGTGAGTTCACCGTAGAGCAGTATCTTTGGGAGGCGGTGGTCCTCCATCCTAGAGACGTGGCCTGCCCAGTGCAGCTGTTTTTTCAATAGCATGGCCTCAACACTGGTGATCCCTGCTTGCTCAAGAACAACAACATTTGTCACATAGTCAGTCCAGTGTACATTTAGGATTTATTTATTTATTATTTCAATTTCTATACTGCTCCTGCCCGCAGGCTCGGGGTGGTTCACTCAAAATAAAACAACATAACAGTAAAACTAAAGCATTAATAAAACTATCTCTAAAATACTAAAAAAAACAATACTAGATTCTAGAAAAGATGTTACGAGGAGCCGTCCAGGTTGAATGCCTGCCAAAAGAGAGAAGTTTTGCACACCCTCCGAAAGGATGATAGCTCTCTGATCGCACATACTTCATCAGGCAGAGCATTCCAGAGCATCGGTGCCACCACCAAAAAGGCTCTTTGTCTGGTAGATGATAGATGGTAGATCTAGACCACAGGGACATCAAGGAGATTTTGTTCTTTCGGCCGAAGTGATCTCTGGGGAGCATATGGGGCGAGGCGGGTCCTCAAATTGTGGGTGAAGACAGCGCTGATGGAAGCGTTCAAGAAGTCGTAGGTGTTGGCGATAGGTGACCCATGTTTCAGACCCATAGAGGAGAATAGACAGTACACACTGATTTTGGTTCTTTGCCTCAGGTGCTTGTTGCTCCAGACTCCTTTGTGAAGCCTTCCGAATGCACTCTATGCCTTTGCTAATCTGTGATCTATCTCTTTATCAATCTTGGCATCTGAAGAGATGCTTCCCAGGTACTGCTGGATGGACTTATGCACAGATTTGCCTATGCTGATGTGCCCGATGTCAGCATTATAGTATATGTAAATGTTTTTAGATGTTTTTATGCTGTAGTTGGCATTAAATTGTGTTTTTGTTAACTACCCTGAGTTGCCTGCGGGCTGAGAGGGGCGGTATAGAAATATCGTAAATAAATAAATAATCAGACAGTACTGTAGAAATGATCATAAAAATCTAAACACAGAACAGAAGCTGGATCAACACTGCCATGTAATGCAGTGAACTGGATTATACACGTCTAAATGGCTATATAATGCAATCTCAGGATGCAGATCAATTGCAAGGAACTGGATTATATGAGTGTAAATTGTTATATAATCCGGTTCAATGTGCATTCTAAAACTGCATTAAATGGCAATATCAATCCAGCCAGAGACACGGTACGATTATGAATCAGTTTCTAGACTTATTTCCATCCCACGTGGATTATTTTTCAGAGATATGAGATAAGATGTGTCACAGTTTTATTATTAATGTTCGGAAACTGAACTGTGACTTTTACAACAGTTAACATCACTTTCTACACTGAGAAACTCTTTACTTAACCGTATTACAAACTATGTGTAGGCTCTTTATTTGTTTTGAGCGTAAGAGATGAGCATATGGGCGCTTCACACGAATTCTCTCAGACCTTACGGCACACAACACACCCGTTGTGTATGAGATGGTGAAACAACATTCTGGTGGGGAAAACTTCTGCACTGAAACCGTTGAGAAGCAAGCTTCAAAAGGGCCAGGCCTCTGATTCAAACAAAGAAGCCTTAAGAAGAAGATATTTCTTAAAGCTTTCTTGGGAAAAAAAATAGCTGGAGACAGACAGTGACTGGCTTTTGTAGGAACAGCAAATCAATCTTCTCCACCCCCCAACCACAGATAGAAATGGAGAGAGAGAGAAAATTGCTGCCTCTTGACAAACTAAGGAATCTTATAACTAATCCAAAATGATGCCCTTGGCTCTAGCTCTATTTTGGTTGGCTCTAACTAAAGGAGGCTTAGCACATAAATTTAGATACTTCATCCACACATTCAACAGAGTGAAGTGTTAAAATGCTGAGTTGGGCTAAACCAACTGCAGTTATGTACTGATTGCACATAGTGTGAAACAGGGAATGGGTGGTATGCACAACTGCCATAGAAGGGTAAGGCACACATACATACAACCTCACAACCCTTGCTCAGACTACAGGTTGCTGCTGCTGTTAAAACTCCTATTTTAATGCTTTCCTGTGTTACAAAGTCTTTGCAAAAAGCACAGCAGGCAAAAGGGCAAGCTAGCATGTAGGAAGGTCCTCTAAACCAGTGTTTCCCAACCTTTTTTGAGCCGTGGCACACTTTTTACATTTGCAAAATCCTGGGGCACACCACCAACCAAAATGACACAAAATGACACTCTAACACAGTAATACATATCGCTAATATGTTTTTAAAATGTATTTATACTCTCAGTGTGAAACCTGGGCCTGTTTCAATGAACTCAACATAAATATCCTGGCAGGAATGGCAGAAAGACATAAACTTCCCATACAGAACTCCCATAACCAAGAGAAAATGCTATAAGAGTTTGGTGGGCATTGACCTTGAGTTTTGGAGTTGTAGTTCACCTATATCCAGAGAGCACTGTGGACTGAAGCAATGTTGGATCAGGACCAAACTTGGCATGAATACTCAATATGCCCAAATATGAACGCAGATGGAGTTCAGGGAAAATAGACGTTGCTATTTGGGAGTTGTAGTTGCTGGGATTTATAGTTCCCCTACAATCAAAGAGCATTCTGAACCCAACCAGTGGTAGAACTGGGCCAAGATTCCCACACAGAACCCCCAGGAGGCAAGAGAAGGTCTCTACTTGGGGAAAGGGAGGTGGGCCTTCCCAATGCATGGAGAGGAAGAGACCAAGTAGACAACGGGTGGTGAGAGGGGGTGTTTGTAATTTTGTGCCTTTATCAAGGTAGGTTTCTTAGGGTTTTTATACTTCAACCCACTAGACTCTCCCCCCCCCCCTTCCTGGAGGTTCCAATTTCCCACGGCACACCTGATGATCGCTTACGGCACACTAATATCACCCGGCACACTGGTTGGGAAACACTGCTCTAAACTAACCGTTAGCCCATCTAATTCAATATTGTCTTCAACAGGGTGGTGAAAGTCCAATCCATGTAACTACTGCAGCACCCAAGACTGTTTTTAGGATTCCAGTATCCCCAAGCACAACTTTAGGAAATGTTTCATTTTTTTCACTTTGTTTCTACTAAGCTCCAGCTAGTTCAATGCTTGGCAGCCAGGTTGCTCATGGGAGTGGGGTACAGGGAGTGTAACAACTCCCTTGTTACGCTGGCTCCATTGGCTGCCTATTAGCTTTCAAACACAATACAAAGTGCTGGTTTTAACCTATAAAGCTCTAAATGGTTCCAGACCAGTTTACCCGTCCAATCGTATCTCCCTCTACGAACCACCAAGGACCTTCAGATCATCCGTGGAGGCCCTGCTCTTGGTCCCACTGCCATTGCAGTCACATTTGGTGGGGATAAGGAACAGGGCCTTCTCTGTGGGGGGCCCTTGACTGTGGAATCCCCTCCCTAACAAGCTTAGATCTGCCCCCTCCCTCCTGGCCTTCTGGAAGAAACTTAAATCCTGGCTATGGGATCAAGCATTTGCAGAATAGACCAATTTACTGGTGATGATAAGACTTTATTTGACCGCAATGGAGTGATTTGGATGATGATTTTAACCTGACAAACAGTTTTAATGTATATTTATAACTCTTTTAATGTATATGTTTGTATTTTATAATATGTTTTATATTGTGTCAGCACTGAATGGTTGCCTGTGGCCCGCCCTGTCTCTGTGATTTTAGATATTTTGTCGTATATTTCTTTTATTTATATGTATGTATTTTTGTTGTGTTTATTGCTGATGTTTTTGATTTTATTTTATTATTATTTGTTGTCTGGGCTTGGCCTCATGTGAGCCGCCCTGAGTCCCCATTGGGGAGATGGGGGCGGGGTACAAATAAAGTTTATTATTATTATTATTATTAAACATATAAGCAATTAAAACACATATCAATCAATCAAACTGATTAAAAACCATATAAAATTCTGAGTTAGGATTTGACCCCGTGCTCAGTCATGGAAACTCATTGGGTAACCCTGGGCAAGTAACATATTTATTATTTATTTATTATTTGGTTTTATATTCCGCCCCTCCCTGCAGGCTCGGGGCGGGTTACAACATATAAAACGAGCAGCATGGAACAGACATGCAGCCCTACAATAAAACAGTTAAAACATTTAAAAGTTACATGTCATAAGGTAGTAAAGAGGGAAACACAGAAGGTGCCTTGGGCTTGGGAATTGTGCTAGCATCGGCCGGTCAGGGGACCTAGCCGAAAGCTGATCTAAATAAAGCAGTTTTACAAGCCCTCCGGAAGGGAATCAGCTCTCAGATGGCTCGGACTTCCCCAGGGAGGGAGTTCCAGAGCTCTGGAGCTACCACCGAAAAGGCCCGTTGCCTAGTTGAAGACAGATGGCAGGAGCGGATAGATGGTATCAAAAGCAGATTCTGTTCTTCTGAACGTAGTGGTCTCAGGGGAATATATGGGGCAAGGTGGTCCCTCAGATACGCAGGCCCTAGGCCGTGCAAGGCCTTAAAGGTCAACACCAACACCTTGAAGGTGATTCGGCACTCAATGGGAAGCCAGTGCAGTTGCCGAAGGATGGGGGTAATGTGCTCCCTCACTGGCGTTCCGGCCAGTAGGCGAGCAGCGGCATTCTGCACTAGCTTGAGTTTCCGGAGCATCGCCAAGGGAAGGCCAACGTAGAGGGCGTTACAGTAATCCAGCCTTGAGATGACCATCGCTTGGATCACCGTGGCCAGGTCGTCCCTGGACAGGTAGGGGGCCAGTCGCCTAGCCTGTCGTAGGTGGAAGAACGCCACCCTGATGACCGAGAAGACCTGAGTCTCCATGGTCAGCAGGGGGTCGAGCTGAACACCTAGGCTCTTAACAAGGGGTGACGGGCTTAAAGGCTCGCCATCCAGGGTAGGCAACCGGCACTCATCCAGCCCAGGCCGACCAGGCCACAACATCTCCGTCTTCGACGGATTCACTTTCAGCCGGCTAGTGCGCAGCCAACCAGTCACGGCCTCCAGGCATAGATGGAAACAATCGGGTACGGTGTCCGGCCTGCCGTCCATTCTCAGCAAAAGCTGGGTGTCATCTGCATACTGATAACACTCCAGACCAAGGTCGCAAACCAGCTGGGCCAGGAGGCGCATATAAACGTTGAATAATAAGGGGGAAAGGATGGCCCCCTGGGGGACCCCACAGTTAAGTGGTAGCCTCTTAGCCCCAGAAAAAGGCAAAAACAAACCCCTTTTGAACAAATTTTGCCAACACCTCTTGATAGGTTTGCCTCATAAGTTGAAAAATGGGTCCTCATAAGTTGAAAAATGACTTGATAGAAACAAAAACAGCATCCTTTCTCATTTATGTGCTAGACTGACACTGTTCACCATCATTTACCTGAATTAAAGAACATATTTTATTACCCCACGTTAAGAGAGCTTGAAAGGCAGGAGGGCATCATGCAAGGGAATGTCCATGCCTATTTCTTCCCAAGATCCTTTCAACTAAATATGTCACAAGTTGAAACTGGAATCAGCTGGTCAACAAATCCACCTAATGGTAACAATGTCCAGCACATATTTTACTTGGTTCTCCTATTATTTATTAGCTTTTTCTTAATGATCCAGACTAGAAAATTAAATCCTGCTTCTCCCTTGCCTTAGTTATCCTATTACCATGTTGGGGTCACATAAAGTGCCAATATGTATTCAGTCCAATGCAATATCAATCTATTAAAACTTTTCTAGAATGGCACTCCATAAATCTGTACCTAGGAGGAGGAGAAGCGTGAGTCATATACTTCACCTCTTTTGCCATCCCTCAGGCCCAAGGGCTTTTCTATCAGTCCTTCTATTCAAAAAAAGACAAAGGAAAATGAAACATGCATCAGTTCAGTTGTACAATTCCTGAAGCTCTCAGGTTGAGCAGAAAGAAACATAAAGAATTAATTTTCATGAGTTTATAGATTTCTAAGTCAGCCCATAGCATCACTGAGGCATTAAACCTAGAAGTCTTGGCACCAATATAGACAATATCTACATATGCCATCTGTGATAGCTGCCTAATTATCTATATATTAATACCAATATAATACCGAACAATAGAACAAATGTAGCTAAACATCAACTGTATACAAAAGTTTGAAAGCAGTTATACCATCAGGAAATTGGGACCTATTGAAACAAATTAGAACAACTATGATAACATCTTACACATTATACAAGGCTCGTTTTTCCTGGGGGAGGGGTCAGTTATCAGGGGCATAAAACGGATTTTATCTACTTGCAGAAAGATATTAAGGAGGGTGCCAGTCTAACCAAAAGTCTTATGAGAAGCAAGTTGATGACTAAAAAGGCAAATCTGAGATAGGCAAGTCCGGTTGCAGAAAGCACAGCAGAAAGTCTCCTTGGGTGATGTTGTTTCCAAGTTGCGATTCTTTCTGCGTTGTCGTTTCTCTTCGAGATTCAAAAGGAATAATAAATATCTTATACACAGCTTGATATATAGATGCTATCACTAACCTTATCAGAGAACAACCTGTTTTTGATTCATATTGTTTTAATAGTCTTTTTTAAACTTTTTTTTATTGAAACATAAAAGAAAAAAGAAAATTTAGGCAAGGAGGGGGAGGAGAAAGATACTTGGGTAACCAGGGAAGGGGAGGTGCTTAAAGTTTAGGTTGAGGATTGGAGTTGGTGTGGGGAGGTATCCTGTTGGCTTCCCATCCTCTTCATCACGATTTAGAGCCTGTCCAGAGAGTACCTTTATTGTGGAGGGGCTGTCCAGACAACGTCTGGAGTGTCCCGAATTAATTCGCTACAAACCAGGAAAAAACTGGTTTTTAGCAAATTAATTATGTGTGGGATAAACATACTCTTTCCGGTTCTGGACTGCAGGTTACCGCAGTCCAGACAGTATTCCCAAAGTTTACTGTTCTAAATAAGCTCGGTAAACTGTGGGAATACCCACATGGATTCTCCTGAAATAAAGACCTGTCTGGATCCACCCTCAGAGTCTGTATTTTCCCCTCGATTCTTGTTTCCTTTCCCCCTCTTCCGTTATTATTTTCCAAGAGGTATATATATAGCTTTTTTCTTCTTGATTCTAAAGTACTATCCCCATTCTCTCATTTCATATAACTTATCAATAAAGTCCAGTCCGTTGCCTTTCTGAGATTATTTTGCCTATTTGTTAATTGTTGTGTTAATGTGTCCATACTCATGATTTCCACCATTTTTGTCAACTATTCATTTGATGTAGGGATTTTGTCAACCCTCCAGTGTTATGCATATACTATTCTGACCGTTGTTACCAAATTGTTTAAAAGGATGTATTTATTTTTCTCTAGGTTCATATCAATAATTTCTAGCAGGAAGTACTCCAGCTTCATTTGTAATTTAATCTGCAAAATCTCCTGGATTTTTCGATGTATTTCCCTTCAAAGGCTCTTTGCTTTCTTGCAACTCCACCACAGGTGGAAGAAGGTACCAATTTCCATGTCACATTTCCAACTTTTTGCATTCATATTTTTGTAACATTTTGCTAATTTATTTGTTTTTATACTTGACTGATTCATACAATTGCTCAACAGAAATGAAAATCAAATTAACTGGTGTTTTAAAATATTTTAATCCAATGTATTTTAAGTGTATTATAATATAGTTTTTTTCTCTTGTATAATGTTGTAATTGTGTTTGTAGGTTGTTGGCATCGAATTGCTGCTGTTGTAAGCCGCCGTTGAGAAGGATGAGGTTGGAAATAAATCTCATCCTTGGGAAGTCTGACTTGGCCACGGTGGTCCACGCTCTGGTTACATCCTGAATAGACTACTGCAACACTCTCTATGTGGGGTTGCCTCTGAAGACTGCTCAGAAGCTGCAATTAGTCCAATGTTCGGCAGCCAGGTTACTAACAGGAGCGGGGCACAGGGAGCATACAACTCTCTTGCTGCGCCAGCTCCACTGGCTGCCAATTAGCTTCCGGGCACAATTCAAAGTGCTGGTTTTAACCTACAAAACCCTATAAGGTTCTGTCCCAGTTTACCTGTCCGAACGGATTCTCCCTTACAAACCATCAAGAACATTAAGATCCTCCAGAGAGGCCCTGCTCTCGGTCCCGCCGGCTTCGCAAGCGCAGCTGGTGGGGACGAGAGACAGGGCCTTCTCTGTGGTCGCCCCACGGCTGTGGAACTCTCTCCCAAGTGATGCTAGATCTGCCCCCTCTCTGTTGTCCTTTAGGAGGATGGTGAAGATCTGGATGTGGAACCAAGCTTTCCCAGAATAGGCTGAGATTGGCTATTGTCTGAATGTATGACCACGCTTACAGATTGAGTGGAATTGTTTTAGTGACGATGTGGTTTTATGCTGGGCTTTTATGTATTTTAATATGTTGTTGTAGTTGTTTTAAAATTGTATACCATTGAATCTTTGCTGTTATGCCGGTCTGAGTCCCTCAATAGAGGTAAGAAGGTCGGGGTACAAAGGTTTTAAATAAATAAATAATAAACAAACAAACAAACTCCAGAATGTCCAACAAGCAGTAGGTACTAGCCAAGTTAATTTATACACTAGGTCTAAATGAAGCCTACTTACCTCTGTGATGTACTGCCATATAGATGCTATATGTATCTCAGTTATCCAGTCCAAAATATTTGCTGCATATGAATCAAGTAAATGACTATTTGCATTTTTTAAAAGTGTTATGTTGCCCAAACCAGCCAACCAGGTCAAACCCGTGGTAATGGAATGGCCTTAATGCCCCCACTCCACCTGGGAGAAACAAAATCCAGCCAAGTCCTCTTTTATAAACATACTAGCTGTACCCGGCACACGTTGCTGTGCCCTATTTAGGAGATGCGAGAAAGTCTGTGTATGTAAGGGTTGGAATTGATGTTACTTATGGTCTTGGTGGGGTCATGTGCGTATTGTGTTGTGTGTAGGTATTACTTTTTTGGTGAGTTAGTGGGTGTGTGGTGGCATTGTGGGTGGTAGTATGTTGTGGAATGCTTGTGTGGCTGGGGTGTTTTGGGTGTTTGTGTGTGTTTGTAGAGTATCAGTGCAGTGTTGTGTTGTGTTGTGGTTGGAGTATATGTGGTGTTGGTTTTTGTTTGTGGTGGTGGTAAGTGTTGTGTGTGCGGGGTCCCGTAAGGTTGGGGGGATGGGTTGTGATAGGAAGTTGTGTTGTGTTGTGTGGGTAGGAATTGCTGGAGTATTGTGCCTGGGACGTGTGTGTATTTGGAGGTGTGCGTGGTGGTGAGTAGTGAGTGCAGTCCTGGGTTTTGTGTTGGGGAAGTTGTCAGGTATTTGTGGGGTTTATTTTGTGTGTGTTGTGGTGACATAGTTAGTGATGTGGAGGGGGTGTGGCTTTTGCCAGTGGTGTTTGTTGTGAATTTTGGTTGGGGTGGGTTTTTGTGTTGCAGGGTTTTTTTGGTGGGTTTTGCAAGTTTGTGTTATTCCGGCGGTATGTGTTTGTCAGTGGTGCCTGTGTCCCTGGTGCCCTATTTGTGTTAGTGTTATGTCCTCCTGGGAGTTGTTATGTCCTCCTGTGTTAGTTGGTTGTACTGTGTAGGTTTCTGTTTAGCAGAGGTATGTTTAACCCACAAACACCAACTGACTAAATTCAAATCACTCAGCATTCTAACCTAGCCTTGGCTGGCTCAGCCCACCATTACTATGGGAACTCAGCCTCCGTGCATTTTGTGTGGGCCGATGTCGGCCAATGGGACGCTGGGAAATGTAAGCAAAGGATGCTGGGAAATGTAGTTTTTTGTATCGTTGTTTTGGGGCCTTCTAGGTTTTGGGGGGAAAAGTTTCTTTGCTTAAAACCTACCTTGCCTGAGGCCTATTTTTGTTGCCAAATTTGGTGTTTCTGCCTTGGATGGTTTCTCTGTCTATGGCAGTCGTTCCATGACGGGACCTCCTTTATATAATAGATACTGGATGCCTTTCATGCTTACCACTCTTAAACATTAAGAAAACAAGGAGGATATTTATCAAAATAATTATTTGATAAATATCAAAACACAAAAGGGACAATTATTTAAAAAATAAGTGAAGTAAACGAAGTGCACCTGAGTGAGATTTTAACTAAAACATTATTATTATTATTACCACTATTGCTATTATTGTTTTTGTTATTCATACTGGTAACATCAGTGTTTATTGTGCTGAAAAGAGTGCAGTGACAATAAAGAATGCCAGCAGCGGCAATATTCCCATAATGTTTTCAAAGGTTAAAGCACTTGACTGAGCTGGGAAGAAAAGTTGTGGGTTTTCTTCAGTTTTAACAAGCTATTTTTGATCAGTTTTTCAGTTTAGTGTTACTCACCCACATATATTGCCATTTTTTTAAAAAAACTGCAACAATGGAAGTATCACTACCACCCAATATATTTGAGATGGGCCATGCTGTAATTTCCTATCTGCTAGCTAGATGAAATAAGCACAAAGCTTCTGATAGAAACAGCCATAATGTGCCTTGCTATGAAAGCAGCAATTGTTTATGCTTCAGGGTTGCTGGGCAATGAAATGGAATTTATTTCAACAAGCATACTTCAGCATCCAACAAGTTTAGTAACTACAGATGGGAAAATCTTCTGTTTGTTTAATTTTTCAGAATAACGTTTCAAAATTTGCTAATTTCTCCATAAATTTCAGCAGGAAGGCAAGAGGAGAAAGTGAAACTGAAGGCTTCATTGACCCCTAAGCACAGTAAGGTTCCAGATTTGAATCCCTTGGGCATTTGGCCATGTTTGCGGTGCTGAATTATAGAGTTGCCACCCCTTTTTTCCCTAAGCAGTCTACTTATTTATTTATTTTTATTTATTTATTATTTCGACTTGTATACCGTCCTTTCCATTTGGATCTGGACGGTTTACATCATATCGAACAACAAACAAGGTGCATAAAACAGTAAAAATAGAGACAGTTTCCACAATAGTCTGCCGACCAAGGATGGTTATAGGTTGAAAGCCTGCCGGAACAGTGCCGTTTTACATGCTTTCCATAAAGCCAGCAGCTCACTGATTACGCGCACTTCCGGAGGCAAACTATTCCACAAGCATGGTGCTGCCACAGAGAAGGTTCTCTGTCTAGTTGACGACAGACGAATAGTTCGCAAGGGCGGAATCTGTAGGAGGTTGAGGTCTTCTGAACAGAGTGATCTCAGGGGAACATATGGGAGCAGACGGTCCCTCAAGTACACTGGACCCAGACCATGCAAGGCCTTAAAGGTCAGAACCAACACTTTGAAGGTGACCCGGTGCTCAATTGGTAACCAGTGCAGTCGCTGCAAGGTTGGAGTGATATGAGCCCTGGCCGGTACTCCAGCCAGGAGTCTCGCTGCAGCATTCTGCACCAGTTTGAGCTTCCAGATGATGGACAAAGGAAGACCAATGTAAAGGGCGTTACAGTAGTCTAGCCTCGAGATGACCGTTGCCTGGATTACCGTGGCTAGGTCATTTCCGGAGAGGTAGGGCGCCAGCCGCCTCGCTTGTCTCAGAAGGGTGTTTCTACTGTATGCACATGTTTACTGTATTGGTTTATGTCCTGTCACAAAATTGCAACAGTTGTGGGGGCTTTTCCCCTGGATTTCTGCCACCTATAGTATTTGCTCAATCAAATTGCCTGTGTTTTATTATCCATTCCAGTTGCTTACCTGTGTTTCTGCAATGTGAAGCCAGTAAAGCAAGAGATGGTGAAATGAGGATATGTGATAGCATGCATACAAATCTTCATAAACATTTTTTAAAAAATAGGGAACACCACTTTTTCCAGATGCTAATACAAACAAGGAAGATAGTCTTCTGTGCTGGGAACTATCTGGTGAAGTATATGATCTCCTAACTTCAGCAATCACCTATCTACCTCCCCTTCTTTCTTGCAACCCCATGATTCTACTGCAATCCAAATTCAGAGGTCAACGGCAAAAAAATTTTTAAAGCCGTTCTTTCCTGAAGTAGCAGAATCAGTGGGAGGGTTTTTAAATACCTCCAAGTTTTGTTTTTTTTTAAAAAAAAAAAACCCTTCTATTTGAGGTTTCAGCTATCAAAAAGAGGCATTTTCACATCACATAAACAACAATGTGTGTTTCAACAGGACTGGGATTAAGGCAAAGATGACTTATTTAGCCTGCATATAGTTACAACCAAAGCCATGTTCTTGAGATTGTTGATAATTATGATTGGAAGGTCTTTCATTCATTGACAAGTTGACTTGACAGTAATTAACAGCAAATTGTTAAAAATCTAGCATATATATTCACCCTCCGTTGGCACCTTCTTGTCGTGGGGGAGAGGCTTGTGTACCCTAATGAAGTTGTGAGCTATGCTGGCGGTGGCATAATAGTCACCGGTAAGGCCTCCCATGTCAGACAGGTCACAACCAAACGGTCTGACAAAGAGCGTCAACGGGCAAGATGGGCTCTCTAGCCTTTTGGCAACCATCCTAAGAGAAGGAAATCTCTGGTTTCAAACCCGGGCAGATGGTGCTCGTCTAACCCTGTAAGGTCAGCCATCTAAGAGAAGGAAACTCGAACCAAGCCTACAACCTGAGGACTTCGCTGCCACCGTCCCAGCTTGCTAGGCCCTGGCAGATGAAACTTTGGTTTAAAGGGTGAGGCCAGTTCTATGCACATTGCGCTCCACCAGAAAAATCCATTGCACAGGCTCGAAGGACGCATCCAACCTCCATCATCAATGCGCTTGTAGAAAGCGTGGGATGAGTCCTTCCTAAGAATCGTTCGCGAAGTAATACCAGAGAGATATTCACAAATTAGATCTGGGAGAAGTCTCTGGGGCAGAAAAGAGTTTCTTCTTTTCTTCCCCGGAGCATTTCCCTCACTGCATCAGTCGCGACCGAACTACAAATGCCTTCAAATGCAAAAGTGGGTGGAGGGCAGGCATGTAGCCAGGGGGGGGGGCTAAGGGGGCTTCAGCCCCCCCCCCAAATTCTCCGGGTGGTCCGCAAAAGGCCTTACTGGTACATTATTTAAACTGTTATGTTTATTCATATCATGATCTGATCACCATGCTCATTATATCCCACATTAATGGGGTTATTGGGATAACAATACAAAAGGTTTGCTAGGGTAGACCCTCTTCCACCCAGTCTCAGCCCCCCGAATCAAAATCCTGGCTACGGCCCTGGTGGAGGGTATGTATATATTAGGCATGAGACAAAAGAAACGGAAATTAAAAGGAGTCGTAAGAGATTCGTATGTAATGGGACTTTTGAGGTTTTACGTATCGCTGCCGATCCCGGAAGTAGACTTCCTTTACGGTCCTTGAGGCCAACAATTTGCGTTATGATCGTAAGAAATTATTAATTATTAATTAATTAATTATTGTACTACATACTCACTTCTCCCTGTCTTCTCCCCTCATTTCCTTCCCGCCTTCATTCAGCTTCTTCTTTTTCCCGCATTTCTATGGGGAACTGGAAGTGACGCTGCTGCTAGGTAGGCAATGCATTCTGGAAAGTGTAGTCCTCCAGGCTTTCCCCCCCCTCCTTCTCTTCCCCGTTGCTCTGCTGCCATGCCCCATCGCAGGGGCCAGCTTCACACACACACACACGTGCGCGCTTCTCCTCCTCTCTCCCTGCGCTCTCTCAGATGCTTCTCTTCCCCGTTGCTCTGCCATGCCCCATCGCAGGGGCCAGCTTCAGCCCTCCAGGTATGTGTTTTGGACTTCAACTCCCACCATTCCTCACAGCCTCAGGCCTCTTCCTTTTCCTCTCAGCCTGGGCAAACTTGGGCCCTCGCTCCCTCAGGATCGGGGTGAGAGAGGCAGCGAGGAGCCGAGGGGCTCCTCCTCCTTTTCTTTTGCTGCTTCCAAGAATAGAAAACCCCTCCCTCCCTCCCTTCCTCCTTCCCTCCCTCCTTCCTATTTGGAGAGTCCCATCTAGAATTCAGTGTGGTTTATTCAAGTTTTGGCCTACAACTCCCAGAAATCCCAGCCAATTTACCAGCTGTTAGGATTTCTGGGAGTTGTAGGCCAAAACCATCTGGAATGCGCATGCTCTGGCATACGAATTACTAACGAATTTCGTTAGTACTTAAGTTACATTTCAGAACTTTTTGGGAAATTTTTTGTAAGTCTTTGATATACTAATCAAAAAAAAATCCCCCCCCCCCCCATTTGATTTAAGAATCGCCATTTTTGGATTCTAAACCATGCCTAGTATATATGTGTGAAGGAAAACAAAGAGAGAAAGAGAAGTCACCTAAATTTAGCTGCACTGTTAGGATTGTTTTCCTGTCACCCACAATTCATTGTTAGACCTGACACATTGATATGAGTTCCCTCTTCCAACATCTCCAACTCTCTTTTCTCCCTATATATACACACTTCATCTGGTTTCATGTCAACTCCTGAATCATGTTATCCTATTGTAAAACATGTGACTAATTGGAGGTCTCTTTTGTCTTTGACATGTGACTAAATGGAGGTCTCTGGTGTCCTGGTGTCCTCCTGGGAAGTCCTGGAAGAACAACTGGACACCCACCCCAGAAAGTGTGCGCTTTCTGGTGTGTGTGTAGATGGGTTCCCAGGAACATCCGTGTTTTTTAAACGCAGATGCTCTTGGGATAAAGGCCTGTCTGGAAAGGCCCATAGTGAAGGGAGTTACAGTAGGGACAGAAGTCAGGACATGTTCAACGTACCTCTTTATTTGAAAGGGTGTATCTTTAGGACTCAGGATGAACTCCAATTGCGATTCTCACAAAACCAGTGGAATTTGTACAAGTGTTGATTTTCCATTCAGCAACTGATTTAAACTCTATTGGGACTAGCAACTAAATGTATTATTTTTTATTATTTTTTATTATTATTTGAAACATTTATATTCCTCCCTTCTCAACCCACAGGGGACTCAGGCAAAGCACAACATACATACAGCAAACAGTCAATGCCAGGAAATAAAACCATAAATATGCATAACATTAAAATAACTTATATCCACTTTAAAACCAGTTGCTTAAAAACCATCTCAGGGCATCCATTCTAATATTGCCTCATTGCACTGCATTTGAATGTTTAGTTCCACTGGGTTAATTTTTTTTTAAAAAAAACCAAACAAACAAACCAGTATCTGTACGAATTGGAATTCCCAAACACTTTTATGGTAATGTTTTCCATATTTCAAGTTGTTCAAAAATGATCAATTTTAAGAAAAGTCCTAGCTTTTGAATATCAAATGGAAACAAATAGAAGCATATAACTAGTGATCAATATGATACATAGACTTATTTTAATGACTTAATTAAGTTACTCGAATTAAAAAAATAATCTCCAGATATAGATATTCTGCAATTCCATGTCAGTGATCATTTAAACCAGTTTTAATAAGGTTTGATGAGAGTTTTACATACCCTCCAACATTTTATAGATGACAGTTATGACAACTGTGGCCAGGCAATATGGTCAGGATGGCGAAAGTTATACATGAGGAAGAATATACATATTAGGAGAGGCTGTGGCAGTTTGCTTTTGCAGGAACCTCCTGGGAGGAGCATGATTCTCTTTCCTCCACTCCTGTCCCCTTCAGTGAAATAAACGCAAACAACATTTGCACTCTGAACTCTTTTTTTATTTACTTGAAGCCCACTGCAAACAAAGGGAGACAGCGGGAGGAAAGAGAAAGTGTTCCGATCTACCCACAGCACTGAGGAATGCATGGATTTTGTGCAAATGTCAGCTGTCTAGCTGCAAGGATTGCAAAGACACTGTACATTGTGAGCATGGATTTGCATTACAGTTAGAGCTAGTTTGGGGAAAGCAAGATAGTGCTCTAAATGTTTTAAATAAGCCGGAGAAGAGAGAATTTCTACAGGTGTTTCTGGTCACAAAGGATTCCACCTGCTGAAATGCCCATTTCTTCCCAGCCAATAAAATAACAGGAGTCCTGTCCCATTTTTCAATTGGGAATTCTAATTACCACTCTCAGAATCTCCCAGCTAGTATGGCCATTGCCCATATTATTGGTGAGGTCCTGGCCGTTACAGTCCAAAAACAAACTTTTTAGGCATTGTGACATTGAGCTGTTCTACAGCTTTATAGCAATATCTGATCTGGGGCGATGCACAGAAAGAATATACTTGTGGGATGCAAAGTTGTAATCCAGAACCATAAACATGAAGAGAAAAGATGAAGCAGTTCTTGTATGCTTGTCCCCGGGGCAGGTGAGCTATAGTAGGAAGAGGCTGTTACAATGAAATCAAGCCAGTAGAGGTAATACAGTTAGTCAAGAAAGTTTAGCGAAGCTGAAGGCAGATGTAGCAGAGCCATCACAAATAGGTGCCTCAGCCGCATGGTACTCATTTTCATGGGGAGAGATGTCTTCTGGAATGAAAGGGCTTTCTAAATCTAATTCCTCAGCATCCAATTCCTCTATAGGATGAACTATGGTACATGCTATACTTATATCTGAAGACATTTATTAATTGTACAAGCTGTCTAGATCCTATGAGATTTTTTTTAAAAGCCCATCAGAAGCAGTGCAACAGCTAAAGAGTTTCCCTTTTAGACAGAGTTGCTTTCTCTAGAATACAAATATATATTACACTACAACCTGGAAGAAAAATCGTGTTAAAGCCTCCATGATCTCATGGGCAAAAGGTCGAGGGAGAAACATAGATTTTGACATTTGGGAAAACCTGTAGAACAAAGGCTTTATATTTACAGTGGCAGCTTCAATTATTTATTTATTTACTTTATTTACAGTATATTCCGCTCTTCTCACCCCGAAAGGGATTCAGAGCGGATTACAGGTACACATACTTAGCAGACAATCCCTGCCGTTTCCACATAACGCACATATAGACAAACAGAGGCAAACTCTGGCCACCAGGGGGAGCTGACGCACTCCACATTCCCAGTGTCCCTTGTTGTTCCTTCCGCATTCCTCAGCATTCCTGGAGTTCTTTAATGGCCTCATAATTCAGTCAAAATATGCCTCCCCACTTAATGTGGTACCTTTATCTCCTACTTGACAGATGCAACTGTTTTCGGGCTGCAAAGGTCGACGGAAGGCACCCACCTCGACCCGGGCAGGCCTCGAACTCATGACCTACTGGTCAGAGAGATCTTATGCAGCTGACACTTAGCCAGCTGCGCCTCATTCCTGGTGCTTTAGAGACAATTAGTATATAAAACATTCTACAGATGTTACACAACCCTAGCTCTCCTAGCCAAAATAGACAACTCAAAATCCAGATCCTGTTGAAGGTGTAAAATAAAGAAAGTGACCTTTTTTCCATGTACTTGTGAACTGGTGCAGGTCCATTGGGAAAAAATCATAAAGGAAACAAAGAAAATGATCCACAACAAAGTTATATATATATATATATATATATATATATGATTTAGAACCCAAAAATAGGAAATCGGAAATCTAATGGGGGGATTTTTGATTAGTAAAAGAAAGACTTATAAAAAAATTCAAAAATTTCTAAAATGTAACTTAATTACTAACAAAATTTGTTAGTAGTTCGTATGCCAGAGCATGCATTCAGATGGTTTGGCCTACAACTCCCAGAAATCCTAACAGCTGGTAAATTGGCTGGGATTTCTGGGAGTTGTAGGCCAAAACTTGAATAAATCACACTGAATTCTAGATGGGACTCTCCAAATAGGAATGAGGAGGGAAGGAGGGGAGGGGGGGGTATTCTATTCTTGGAAGCAGCAAAAAAAGGAGGAGCCCCCCCTCGCTCCTTGCTGCCTCTCTCTCACCCCGATCCTGAGGGAGTGAGGGCCCAAGTTCGCCCAGGCTGAGAGGAAGAGGCCTGAGGCTGTGAGGAATGGTGGGAGTTGAAGTCCAAAACACCTACCTGGAGGGCTGAAGTTGGCCCCTGCGATGGGGCATGGCAGAGCAACGGGAAGAGAAGGGAGGGGGAGAAGCCAGCAGGAAAGAGGAGGGGGCAGAGAAGCATCTGAGAGAGTGCAGGGAGAGAGAGGAGGAGAAGCGTGCGTGTGTGTGTGTGTGAAGTTGGCCCGTGCGGTGGGGCAAGACAGAGCAACGAGGAAGAGAAGGGGGGGGAGAAGCGTGGAGGACTACACTTTCCAGAATGCATTGCCTAGCAGCAGCGTCACTTCCAGTTCCCCATAGAAATGCGGGAAAAAAAGAAGAAGCTGAATGAAGACGGGAAGGAAATGAGGGGAGAAGACAGGGAGAAGTGAGTACGTAGTACAATAATTAAGAATTTATTACGATCATAACGCAAATTGTTGGCCTCAAGGACCGTAAAGAAAGTCTACTTCCTGGTTAGCTGCCGTGATGCGTATAAACTAGAAAGTCCCATTACATACGAATCACTTCCGATTTCATTTAATTTTCATAACTTTTTTCTCATGCCTAATATATATATATCCAGGGATGTGCCTATTAGGGATATTCAAAGATAGATTAGAACAACTGGAAAGAGCAATTTGAAAAGGGGAGAAAATATTAAGCATTAAAAACTGGAAGGATAAACTGTGGGATTACGCACAGATGGCTAAGATTTCTAGCAATTTGAAATATGGAAATCATGAAACATTTGAAATTAATTGGAAGTTGGCCTTGTCGGGGGATTTTAAGAAATAAAAGCAAGAGGAAATTATGGAGCGAGAAGTAGGGAAGGTTAAACAAAACGTGGAAAAACTCTGCAAGGCTCAGTGATGGAAGCCAAGGTGGTGGATAGCACTGGGGGTGGGTTGAGGGGTAATTGTACTGTGCGTGGTGGGTTGTCTACATATGAGCATGTGTATATGTTTGTAAGGTATATAGTGGGTGTATTACAATTTTAAAATAAAAAAATAGAACCATAGCATAATTTTTAATGTCAAGGGGCCCAAGGCTTGACTTCTAAGCTTAGAGTCGAAGATGTGTGAGTCATAGGGATTTCGTTATATGTGACTTTTTCTCTTAAGAACTGCTATTCCCAAAGGAGGGAGGAAACAGCTGGCAGAAGGGACAAAATTCCATAACAACCAGATCCCAGAAGTCTAGCCCATTAGTCTTTTCCCAGAAAAAAGCAACAATAAAGAGACTTGTGGCATGTCAAAGACAGAACCTATCTCCTCATATGAGCCTGGCTGGGCTCATATGTCTATGTTCAATCTTACTACCATAACAGTCATGATTACTTGGGAGATATGAATACAGACTTCTGAGTGGATGATCCTAGGCTCTAAAATTCTCTTCCTAGGGAGGCTAGCATGTCTTTCTCATACATTATAACATTTCATAGATGAAAACAAAAAAAAAAAAGATGTGGTCCAGAAACAACAGAGCATCGGCATGATGGTAAAAGACATCAAAAGGAAGAATATACAAGCCAAGTTAAAGTGCTACTTTTTGGAATGTTTTAATTTTATCGTGTGTACATTCAAGTCTTCTGTCAACATATGGCAACCCCATTGGTTTGATAGGGGTGTCTTAGGTATACTCAGATATAGTCTGGCTAGTTCTTTCTTCAGAAACATTGCCTACACTACCAGGTATTTATTGGCAATTTCCCATCCAAAGACTAACCAAGGCTGACATTACTTAGTTTCGAAGATCTCATGGGATCTGGTGACTTTAAGGTACTTAGACCCCAATTATGTTATAATTTATAAATTCCACGAATCCCAGTTCTGCTTTTGAAAATGCCAGGCTATAAATCAGCATTCCTCAACCTGGGAGTTGGGACCGCTGGAGGGGTCGCAAGGGGGTGTTTGAGGGGTCGCCAAAGACCATCAGAAAACACATATTTCTGATGGTCTTAGGAACCCCTTTGGCAGAGAAGGCTGAAGATCTCTCGATCTGTCCTTGTCTTCCTTTTTGGAAACAGATGGTGAATCCTCCCACCAAAAGCCATACTCCTGCTGTGATTGGCCAGCCTCTCAGCTGGCCTCTCATCAAGGGGAGAACTGTTTCCGAGACTCAAGGCAGGGAGAGCAGGCATTTGTAGGTTAACTACGAATCCCAGCAACTTCCAAATGACCAGTATTCAAATGTTGGATGTAGGCGAAGTACAACTCTAAAAATCAACGTCAATGCCCAGCAAACCCTTCCAGTATTTTCTGTTGGTCATGGGAGTTCTGGGTGCCAAGATTGGTTCAATTCCATTGTTGGTGGAGTTCAGAGTGCTCTTTGAATGTAGGTTAATTATAAATCCCACACCTCCAACTCCCAAATGACAAAATCAATCCCCCACAATCCCACCAGTATTCAAATTTGGGTGTACTGGTTATTTGTGCCAAATTTGGACCAGTTAATGAAAACACATTCTGTGCATCATATATCTACATTTTGATTCGTAACAGTAGCAAAATTACTGCTATGAAGTAGCAACTAAAGTCATTTTATGGTTGGGGGTCACTGCAACATGATGAACTGTATTAAGAGGTTGAGACACTAGGAAGGTTGAGAACCACTGCTATAAATGAAGTTGTGCAGCTGGAAATACTCTATATGTATGATTGTGATGGTGCGGTGAGTGCCACCTGCATGGAAAGTCTTGAGTTTTTAAAGTTTGCATTGTTAAAGTGTGTTTTTGGAGCCTGCACAGTTTGCAAGAGGTTTATTTGCACTGATTGGTCCTTAGAACCTGCCAATCATCATTAGCAGAGCCCAGTTGAGTTTGTTCCGCCCCTTTTTCCAGGGATCTGGGGCACAAGCTACTTTTACATTCTATAGACTACCAGGACTCCTCCTGTAAGGATGTGTTTAAAGCAGGGGTGGACAATTACCGGCCCTCCAGGTGTTTTGGACTTCAACTCCCAGAAATCCTAACAGCTGGTAAACTGGCTGGGATTTCTGGGAGTTGAAGTCCAAAACACCTGGAGGGCCGGTAATTGCCCACCCCTGGTTTAAAGGATTCGCCAGACCAGGCCCTTGGTCAGGCCATCCTTCAACAGCAGTCTGATTTCCTTGGAATTCAAGCAGAAGGCTCAGCATATCGGAAGGCTGAGTAACTCTGGGGTGATCCAAGTGCCTCCAAACCAATCGTTTGGCCTCAAAGAGGAAGACTTTGTCACTTCAAGTTCGGCCATCTGATTGGGGTTGCGAGTGTTCCTACCTCAAAGCCATTGGAAGAGAAAGGACTCAGAGACCCATTTGCTTCTCCACCTTAGTCTGACAAAGCCCAGCAATCACCATTTTTGTATTGAAAGATAGGTGAACCTGGGATTATCAAACATGCTTTATCGTGTTTCTTGTTAAGATCACTTCCTATACCTCAATACAGGCTAAACGAGCAAGCCCTACTATTAGGTGGAAAGTGATCTGGTTCTGGTGGCAGATTTTGAATGTCCTGGAAGGGCAGCAAATTGGTAGCTAGCTAGGTATAAAATATTTTCTTCTTGCATTTTTACTGTGGGTGAGTGGAGAAATGTTTTTGGAGTCCTCTGCCTCATGTGCCAAAACAACTTTGTTGGCTTGTTCACCTTGATTTGGGGAAATGTGATCAGTGTCGCTTGCTCCTGCCCCTCAGGCAACAAAACATCTTGAAGCTTGGCTCCTGTAAGCTGCCTTTCTATTTTTAAGCCCTTGTATGTGCCCACCCAGCACTGTTCTCCTTGTTTGTTTCCTACCAAACAATGAGACTTGAAAGAATTGCTTGGAAAACAGCCAATGTTCTTGATAGTGAAGCTGTCCAGAGATCTAACAGCCTCCTGTAGCCCTCAAGGTAGTATGAAATAGGATTGAAACACAATTCTTGCTTCAGATTATGATGCTTGGTCTTATCCCACATGAAATCGCAAGTTAACAAAGAAGAATTTACCAGCAAAACCGTTCAGCACAAAATGGCTCCTGAGTCTTTTGCTTTGCCTTGCAGGATATAGGGAGATTCCATGGAGGATAAACATCAAACTGCATGTGTATAATTACACCCTCTTTTAGTACTGCTGCTAGACTCACAGCAGCAAATCCACTGTGGTAATACACTCCTATCAAATTGGAAAGGGGGGGGGTGCATGATATAATGCTTAGAATGTTGAGCTCAGAATTGGATGTTCAGGTTCAGGCACCCCCCAAAAAATACCTCAAGGAGCCTACTATCTCAGAGGGTTGTGTGGGTGATGTAAGGAGAGGAAAGCACTGTATTATTTATTTATTTATTTATTTAATTTTGGCTTGATAGACCACTCTATCCGAAGCTCAGAGCAGTTTACAGCACATAAATATACCAAGTTAAAACACATAAAACGCGACATCATAAAACCGATTTAAAAAACCCTACTACCTACAATAAAACTACAATAGATCAACACATAGTGCAAATGGCAACAATGCGGCAGGGTGGCAAGTTATGGCAGGCACCAGTCAAGCACCAAATGCCTGCCTAAACAGCCAGGTCTTACAGGACTCGTGGAATGCCATTAAGTCCCGTAGAGCTCACGTCTCTGCTGGCAGTGAGTTCCATAAGGTCGGCGTGGCCACTGAAAACGCCCTCTGCCGCGTACTGGATAGCCTGCAAGTCTTCATACCAGGAACCTCCAACATGTTAAGCCCCTCTGAACGCAGTGATCTTCTGGGCGCATATGAGGTAAGCCGCTCCCTCAAGTACACTGGCCCTAAACCATATAAGGCCTTGAAAGTTAAAACTAACACCTTGAAGGAGACCCGGAATTCAATTGGCAGCCAGTGCAGTTCGCGCAGGAGTGGTGTTACATGAGCCGTTCTTGTGGCTCCTAAGAGCAGGCAGGCTGCTGCGTTCTGCACCAGCTTGAGTTTCTGGATCGCCGACAAAGGTAGGCCAATGTACAGCGCATTACAGTAATCGAGCCTCGAGATGACCGTGGCTTGGATCACCGTGGCCAGGTTGCAGTGGGAGAGGTAGGGAGCCAGACGTTTTGCCTGCCGCAGGTGGTAAAAAGCTGTCTTGAGGCTCATTGGAGGAAATGTAAAATATTAATCTAACTAAGGTATGTCCGTAGCACACAATTTTAATGATGTGATACTTTCATTGCCATGACCCCATCAAACACAACTTTGAGATGTGTTTATTTAGAAATCATCAAGGTGCTAAGAAAAAAAGAATTGAGGATTCAATTCATTTAAATATGTAGTGTAGACAGGCAGTTTATTTATTTATGCTTCAAATTTATATACCGCCACACCTCAAGGGCTTGGAGCGGTTTACAGAATATGACACATAAACAGAGAACAGCAAAGTAGAATAACGGCGATTACATAGACAGGGGTGGGGGAGAGTGAGGAGGGTATACGACTCTTAAAGAAATCAGCAGCAAAACGTGGGTCTGGGGTAAAACTCAAGTCCCATGCAGGTAGATGTGCTGCCAAAAGGGGTCGTCTAACAGTGACATCTGTCACACAGTCAGAAGAAGGAAGTTGAGGCACTCCCAGAAAGTCATGGAAGGTCTCCAGACCAGGGAGAGGGGAACCGCCTCTGGTCCCAGTGACTTGGAAATAGGTCTCTTGCCTGTTGTATTGTCCTGTTTCCAGGGCTGGGGACTCACCGAAGAATGCTCCCAGCTCCTGGAGCTAATGTTCCAGAAAGTCCTAGTGTGGAATCTCCTCCGCTTCTTAGTTGACTTGAAGGGCACCAATCAGTCAGCTGCAGGTAGGCGGTCCCTTGACTGAGCCTCAGTAGCAACAGCAGCATCAAATAGCACCATCGCCCCCTGCTGGAGCAATGGGGGAAGTTGAACATTTCCCTGATCCGGAGCCGGAACTAAATTGGGGCAGCGACCTCGACTAGCTCTCGCGATAGCTGGAAGGTCCTCTTGCGTTTCCTTCTGTGGCTCCTCCTGCGCCTGGGGAGCTCAACAGGGCGGCGTGGCCAGGCACATCCCCAAGGTCGTCCACCATATTCACCGGCCTGCACTCCAGCGCCCCGGTCTCCAGCATCTCCCCCCAGGCCCCTCTCCGTGAGAGCTAGACACCGCCAGCGGTGGACCTCATTCCCTGGAAAAGTTTGGGAACACATTGGGAATTATAGTTCCTGGGAATGGACTAGTTCTCTCGGTCAAAGGATTCCAACTTCAAACTACAAATCACAAGATTCCATCAGATGGAACCACGGCATTTACACTGGTATCAAACTAGTTGTGTAATAGGTGCTATTCCTCCAAGCTTATTAAATCTCCAGGTGTATCCAGCTATAGTGTTATTTCCTTCTGCATGCCCTTCACTTTTCTTTTTTTTCCCTACAATGCCTCCCTGTTTTTAGCTTGCATGTGCTTTTCAGCCATCATAAACAAACAAACCCATCAACTTCATAGTGCTTTTTCAACAGAAGGTGTTCACCAGAGCTCTTGTAAAGCTGTATTTTAAATTTGTTATAACTGGATGATCAGTAAATTCTCTTGGTTTTATTGAATTGTTGTTCAAAATGTGATGCTGATATATTACTATATTGATTTTAAAACTTGCCTTTACATATGTTGCCTTGGAATCCAGGGAGATCAGTACAAGGGGGGTCATGAAACAGTGACAACTGTGGCTAGCATGGTAGAGGACAGGCTCACCAGATATTATGAGACATATGAGAAGATTTTGAGACCACAGGTTTAAGAAGAAAATAATCATACATCAAAACACTGTTATAGACTATTCATAAATCAACACAATCTGAAGACGGATCCCCAAAACAAGGATAATGTACCCGGGATTACTTGTTGTTGTGTTATGTATATAATCCTGACATTTCTACTTTTCTCCTTTTGATATTTATGTGGATTATGTTTCCAGGAGTTACAATATAATAATAATTAGTTACAATATAATAATAATTAGAACCCTGTTGTGGCTGTAAAGGAAGACTAAAAATTGGTTTTGAATTGTCAGTTTCTACTGATACCATTTTCATTATATTTATTTATTTATTCGATTTATTAGCCGCCACTCCCAGTGGCTCGGGGCGGCTTACAACAAACATCACAACAAAATCAAAATCAACAACAGCATTAAAACAAAGAATAAAACAGTTTCTAAAAGAAACACAATCTTAAAAGATAGCATATCACAGCTCAAAGGCCTGCCGGAATAGGAACGCCTTGCAGGCCTTCCAGAAAGCCAGGAAATTGCGCAAGGCCCTAATCCCCAGAGGTAACGCATTCCAGAGGACTGGCGCAATGATTGAAAACGCCCTTCTCTGCGTTGAGGTGAGCCGGAATTGCTTGACACTGGGCACGGTTAAAAGGTGCAATATAGATATCTGTGCCTAATTGATATTTCACTAGATATTGAGACAACTAGATCTCGCGCAGACAGCCGCCAAGCTACAAACATCTGACTCACAAATGACTCACAGTTAAGAACAGGGGTGAGCCAACAGGAAGAGAGAGATATTGACCCCTAGGAAGGGGAATTCACTCCTGAAAGAGTTGTCATGGGGAAAAGGTGTCTCCACAGAAGCTTTGCCATGGGTTCTTATTCCACAAGCCAATTTCTTCAAAATCCAATTATCACAGGGACAGAAAGTGAGCTCACTCGCTCTCAGAATCTATTTATTTATTTTTATTTTATTGACAGTACTTATATTACACCCTTCTCACCACGAAGAGAACTCAGATCAGATCACAGAACACATATACAATGACGATTATACAATGATGACAGACTGTCACTCTATCTCCTTGCTGAAGAAGTTTGTAAACTTTCCTTCAAAACATTGTGCCCCGCTGAATGCCATTCCTATTCATCTACTTACATTGCTGTTTTCGATCTGTTAGGTGGGCCAGGTTGTCGCTGTTTTCGATCTGTTAGGTGGGCCAGGTTGTGTGTGCTGGGCTGAAGGTCAGGAGCTCACTCTGACCTGGCTTCAAACTTTCAACCTTTTGGTTGGCAAGATTGACTGCAGCTGCCCCCTTGTTCATAACTTGAGGACTGCCTGTATGCTATAAGAATTCTTCCTTTTCAAAGTTTATATATAACTTCTAGCCCTCCTGGTCAGTTGGCAGTGAGAGATAGAAGATACATCTGTTAGGATGGTTGGGTCACCCCTGCCCTGAAGAGTTGGGGGTCCTTCATTTCTTCAATTTTATCCTGGCGTAGACCACATTGAAAGTATAGATAGAAGATGTCGGGTGTTCTGCCGGCATTCATCATTCACACACCCAGGTTCCTTTCCACATGAGTTTTTTAGTCCCCGGCTGAACATAACCACCTTGAGACCCCTTTGGAGTTGAGAAGGGTGCTATACAAATATTGCAAATAAATACATTGCAAATAAACCTTGTGTAGAGTCGCCATGCATAGTCCTTTTGCCCTTGACAAACTGTCTCTTCAACCCTTCCTGGCACAGTGTTTCCCGCACTTGAGCTTTTCAAACCGTCCTTGGGTTTCTAGGGCAATTGTGCTCTAGCACAATAGCACAAAGCACAAAGCAAACCAAGACCTGGGAGAAAAGCAAGCATTTTAGCAAAACATTCATAAGCACAACATATCAGAGGATAAAAATATACAAAATCTCCTGTCTCCTTAAAGTCTTTATTTTGGGAGGCTCTATTTGTATTCCATGGTGTGGAGCACTAAACTTTCTTATTGCTGCTCAGGATGTGATTACAGTATAGATGGAGGCAACCTGGTACCTTCTAGTGAATTACGATTCCTATCAGCCCCAGTTAGCTTGGGGACTTGTGGTTCAAAATATCTGAAGGATAAGAATTTAAACAGCAAAGAAAGTGAAGCTGGGGGTGTGCCTACACTGTAGAATTAAGGCATTTTGACACCACATTAGCTGCCATGGCTCTGTGCTATGGAATCATGGGAGTTGGAGTTTGGTGAGGTGCCAGCACTCTTTGGGAGAGAAGGTTAAATACCTTCTAAGACTATAACCCCCATGATTCCATAGCATTGAGCCATGGCAGTTAAAATTGGATCAACTTGTGTTCATTTGTCAGTCAAGATGCACTCTGGGTAGCCATTTTGCATTACAGATGGACCCTACTCTCCAACATTTCACAGATTAAAACTGGGGCATATAACCAAGTAACATCAGTGCGATCAACATGGCAAAGCTTGTTGAAGAATAACATACAATCTTTTTATGTTAAGAATGCAGCCAGACCACTATCTTTAGCCAGAGAAGGCTAAATTGATCGTATGGATTTTTAAGTTAATGATTATTTCCATATTTTATTGATTTTATTGCTCTTGCTAATTATATATGTTTGATTTTATGTTATGTTGTATTTAATATTTATTTATTTACAGTATTTCTCCCTCACCCTTCTCAACACCCTCCCCCCGGGGGGGGGGGGGGGGGACTCAGAGTGGCTATATGTTGTATGGCACCACTGTGTGCTTGTAAACTGCCCCAAGTCCCTATAGGAGATGGTGGTGGGGTATAAACAAAAGATGCTGATGATGATGATGGTGATTATTATTATTATTATTATTATTATTATTATTATGAGAGTGGGTTTGTGGTTTTATTGCATGAGCCTACTGGGAAGGATGCTATTCTGTCTGCTTCTTTCTTCCCTGAAGTGTCGAGTACAATTTATTTATAATAAATGCATTTATTTCTGAAGATCCAGGGTGGCTGATTTTATAGTTTGAACTCAGGGCCCTTCTACACAGGCACTAACATCCAATTTGAAGCTGGCTTGAAGTCAACGTGTTTACAAAACATACAACTCCAATGTGAGATAAAACACAAATCTGGTGGAAATAGCATGATAAAACACTCACCATAAATTCCATAAAATTGAGCCATAAAATCTGCTGATATTGATCTATATATAATTACTGCACAGCAAGAAGCCAAATGTCAAACGTGGAGCACTTATGCGGACAGGGCTAGTGCTGCAACAGTCAGGTAAACAAACACCTTTCCCTCTGGAAAAGAAACTATGGTGTTCCCATGGGGAATTTCTTTCTTTTGTCTGGTCTTCCTGCAGTCAAGCACTGAAAAGTTGTTTTTTTACCAACATATCTCACCAGAGGAGATTTGGGGGGGGGGGGGGAGGAAATGCTTTGATTGTCTTGATTCACAATCATGGGGTTTTTGTGGACTCCATGATAGCTTTGAACCGGTTCATAGGATGCCTGTGTAGGCACTACAAAGTGAACCGGATCTCTTTAATCCATGTTCTGATCCAGATTACATGGCTGTGTAGAATCAGATAAAGGTGCAAAACCTCACAGCCCTCTCCTGTTTATTAGCTGGATTGTACCTAGTACTACCTGGATCAATAGCTCATTCCTATGGTACCACCTTTTCCCCCACCAATCCTATTTTTACGCCCAGGAATCTTAGATCCAGAAAACCTTCCAATTCTCCTGGCCCATTTAAACCTTGAAAAATTAGCAGCATCTCAGAATAGTCTCCCCTCCCCTCCCCATCATCACTGCTAGTCACATCCTGACCTCATAACTTTGCACAGAGTCTGAATGGCTTTTTGAAGCATCTTTGAAGCTTGTGGGATCTGGTAGCGCTCACAAAATCCTCAGTTCTAATCACTGCTGCCCAGAATAGCCATCTGTTTTTAACATTACTGATAACATCATTTCTGTATCCATTGAGTGTTCTTCGTCATAAGGTTGCCCTACTGTCTGAAACATGTGTTTTTTGGTGCAGTAATTCGAAGAAAGATATTATTCGCTTATGAAAATTGAACCTCTTCTCTTCTTAATATAAATTGCAGCACAGGTAGATATATATTATCCCTACAATTCTCAAGCTATTTATACCTGAGTAGTCCCGCTGGAATTCCTTTCTGAGAGGCTGCTCCAAGCTAAATGATTTGAGAACTGCAAGCTCCTGCCAATAAGGCTTTTGTACCACGCAGCATCATCATTAACAGTTATAATCCTGCATGTGGCTATGTGCATAAGTCACATGGGTTTCTGAGAGAATTACACAAGTATAACCACATGTAATATTTCAACTGTAGTTCCTTGCTTTCTTCCTTTTTCTCTGTGTCCCAAAAGTCCAGTAATCATTAGAATTACTTTCACGATTCAGTGATATTGGCTGCTCTTTTGGAATATTTGGAAAGGTATGACATTCCCAGTGCTTTTTCTTTGAAATTACTCACAAGAGAAGGTTTTTTTCTTGTGTATGCGTGGGAATGCTGAATACTGTCTATTTCCTGTTTAAGCAACCTCCAGTTAGATTTCGGTGGTTGTTTCTCAGATGAATAGGCCCTTGTGTGGTACTCTGTTGGCTGGTGTCTATAAATTCTCCAAATATTTTAAAATTCAATCTCTGCAAGTTGAATTTCGTGAGTTGGTTATGAATGCTCAAGTGTCCACAGACAGTTATAAAGAAACCACTGCTGAAAATAAGAATGAAAAAGAAGAAAGATAGTTGGCAGGTATTGCTGCTTCTACTATGATAATCCTCTCCGTTGGCACCTCCTTGTCATGGGGGAGCAGCTTGCGTACCCTAATGAAGTTGTGAGCTATGCTGGCGGTGGCAAAATAGACCCCAGTAGGGCCTCCCATGCCAGACAGGTCACAACCGAAGGGTCTGACAAAGAGCGTCAATGCGCAGGATGGGCTCGCTAGCCTTTTGGCAACCATCCTAAGAGAAGGAAACTCTAATCAAACCTACGGCCTGAGGACCTCACTGCCACTGTCCAAGCTTGCTAGGTCCCAGCAGATGAACCTTTGGTTTAAAGAGTGCGGCCAGTTCTGTGCAAGCTGCGCTCTACCAGAAAAATCCATTGCACAGGCTCAAAGGACACATTGTGATGTCCTGCCAGGGCCAAAAAGGGGGGGGGCTTTAAAAAGATGGACAAATTCTATGGGCCCTGGGGTTCGCGTTCTAGTCCTCCCATGTACAGGGGACCTGGAGCAGCTTAAAGAATGAATGCTAAACTCAAAATAGTGAACCAAAACCAAGATTTATTGAATAACAACCAGTAAAAATGCTGGTGGCCCAAAAAGTTTGAAGTAGGTTGCAAAAGTGTCATTTAAACAAAGGTGTTGCGTTCACTTGCCTTTTGCAGAGTGAAGGTACCTCTCTTAGGTTCCAGGTATCCTGTTGCTCCTCAAATGGTCCTCTGGCGCACGAAGTCCATAGAAATAGTCTTTGTTGAAGGGCTGGCCCTTCCTATTACTGAATTCCTTGGTTTGAGAGCATTGGAAGACTATACGTGAATGAAGGTGCTTTGTCTGAGCGTTGGCTCCAGACTTCCACCTGCTTCGTCCGTGTGCTATGCTTGGAAAGGCCAAAGAGAGGAAGTCCTGCCCCTCAGATGACCTCAGAAAGGGGAGGAGTTCAGGGTGGTAATGCCAGGTTTGAAGCCAGGCCCAACTCCTCCCATCACAGTCCAGATGGCTGAGGACAAAGGCCTTGCAGGTGAAGGTAAACAGGTACATAATACAGATATAAAACAAGCCCCTGTGGGGGCGTAATACACATCCAACCTCCGAATCATCAACACACTTGTGGAAAGCGTGGGACGAGTCCTTCCTGAATCTTCCTTCGTGAAGAAAAGCCAAGAGAACTATTATAATTATGTAATTTAAACCATGTAGCTTCCAAACTAATCCATGTCAAACATAAGATACTAAAATGGGGGGAGAGAATAGAAAAAGAGTATGAATTATGCAAAATGTCAAAGACACATAAAACAATATTAAGTATCATTCAAACCAACAGAAAAGGAGCTAAATTTATCCTGCATCAACTTACTCGCATAAAGGACATTACCTAAAACCTTATAATTAGAATATAAGAACATAAGAAGAGCCATGCTGAATCGGGCCTCAGCCCATCTAGTCCAGCATTCTGTGTCACACAGTGGCCCACTAGTTGTACACAGGGATCTCGAGCAGGGAGGGCAAAACCCTCACCTGCTCCCGACCCCCACAACCAGTACCCGGGGAAAATCCTGCCTGCCTCCATCAACACAGAGGTGGCACTTGGATGTCCATTTCAGTAACTACTGATTCCCTTGGTATCCATGGAAATAATTGGGAAAGGGATCAATGACAAGTAACTTCTACTTCTACTTGTCATTTATAACTAGCTACTTCCAAGTTCTGCTTTCTCGGTTATTACTGCCTTCTGTAGACAGAAAAGTGTCCCCTTCTAACAGTGTTTTGAAATAATTTTGTTGTCAGGGAAAAGAGGACTTATTTGGGAGTGGAGAGACCTCAATAGCCCTGGCAATAATTGGGAAATGGCTGGCTGGAGTTGGCAGAGATGTGATGAAGTCTGTGTTAGCTCTCACAGAAATGGCATTGGCAGCCTTATAACTAAAGCCATTTGACCGTGTCAAGCACTTTCCCTTGAGGATGGAAGGAGAACAACCCATGAAATCAGTCCTTTAACTGAAAGGGTAGCAAGAGAAGCAGAAAAAAAGCTCCTCCTCATCTGTTCCTTGCGGCACAATGGGAAACTGGGACAGAGGTTGACATCTAGTGGTAACAGGCTCTGTGGGGATTACATGACATGGAGCACAGAGAAGGCATCAAGATTAGTTATGCCACAGAATTGCTGGCATGTTCTGCCCTTTCAGCAAAGAAGCTTACTGGGGAAAAGCTTGTGAATAAAACCCGTTTCAGCCTCCAGACTAAATCACCACAAACTTTGATATAAAGCTGTTCAAAACCACCCGTGAAGCCATGGCTTTAAGTTGTTGCTTTTCTAAACACTATTTGCCTGCCAACCCCCGGAAATAAAAAGACACACAGCAAATCTTGGGTTCAAATTGGGCAACTTTTATTTAAATGTTACCTATTTGATTTTCCTTAATTTAAGGGGTGTCAGGAATATGCTGTATCCAAGCCAGGTAGCATCTCTACCCGGTTTAACATGAGTAATTTACGGGCGAAACACTTGGATTGCCTGATTATCCAACCAGGGCAACCCTTTAAGAGAAATAAGGAGATGTCTACTCTCAAGATATTGAGATCAGCCTCTTCCCATTCTAGGGCCATTTAACTTTACCTCACCCAACAACTTGAACTTTAAGGTGAGTGTTTAACTTAATGGCCTTCACCCCTGAAGGGGGTGCCTAAGGTGCACACCGACTAAGGGATTTCCCTAGCTTCGCAACCTTCTGGCTTTCCGGAAAGCCTATTAGACCTGGCTGTTTCGGCAGACCTTTGAAACCTGAGTCAGTCTTGCCATATCTGTCAGTTTTAAAGTTTAATATGCTGTTTAATGTTTATGTTTTAATGCATTATTACTGTTTAATGTTTTATTGCTTGTAATGTGCTACTCGCTGTTATTCTGTTTCGTATTGTGAACTGCCCTGAGCCATCCGGGAGTGGCGGCTAAGAAATCGAACAAATAAATAAATAAATAAATTTTCCACTAAGACCTATATATAAAAATTCACCACCCCATCTAGCTTCTAAACAGTAAAGGGGTAGGCCAAAAAAACCCACACCAAAAATGTAGGGTGAAAGGGGAAAAAATTCCCACCCGGTTCCAACGGGCAGGGGCGGATTTACCATTAGGCAAAGTAAGCACCCGCTTAGGGTGCCACGTAGTCAGGGGCGCATCTGGCCGCCAGGTTCCACGCATGTGCCATTGCTGCAAAGGGACTCCAGCTGGACTGAGACGCCAATCGCCCAAAATGCCCCGGCTCCGTCCCGGCTGCAAAAAGTTCCTCCTTTTGGCCTCACTTAGGGCAATTGGTATCTGAAGTCCCTCCGCAGCAATGGCGCATGCGCAGAACTAGCTGGCCCAGCGCATGCGTGCCCGGCATGCATGCGCACGCTCCACGAGGCCGGAGAGCGAGGGGGCGCCAAAATAATATTTGCTTACCATTTTAAATTACCTTAGTACGGCCCTGCTTATACCTGTTGTTATCAAGTGATTTGGGGGGGGGGGCGTCAAAATAATGTTCGCTTACTATTTAAAATTACCTTCGTCCGCCCCTGCCAACGGGCAACCAAAGTCAATACTGTTAATGGGCATGAATGGTGGGCAGACGATCAGGCACAGCCTGTTGGAGGCTGACCTTCCACGGGGAAGGCCATGCCCCCATCCTTTGGGAGGTTCAAAACTGAACCCATCTGCGGTGAAGCTACGTTCAAATCAACCGGCTGGACAGGGTGGACCCTCTCTTAAAGATCCCACCACTGCCGCCAATATGTGACCACTCCACTTCTTGACCGGCCTCAGACTGGACAATCTTTCTATGTCCACACTGCTGATCTCCAATCCAAGGAAACCTCGAAGTTACCTCAGCAACTTCACGTTTATTGGCAGGGTACTGTCTCACCCCTTCACCATTTAACTGACTGGAGTTTTAAAACTTCTCAGTGACCACTTGACCACGCTGCCACCATTTATCCGGCTGACCACTGACTTTGAGGGCCACCACCAATAAAAGAATCAGGAGAGGTGTTTTCCTTTTAAGATGCAAACAATTTATTTTGACACAAATGGGTACAATCTTGGTTGGTTTCAAACTTCCTTAGAGGCACAACTTTTCTGTTACATAACACAATGGGGACCTATTATAGGGTTTCCACTAAACCTCTATAAACCCCTGCAACTTTAACTAGGGTCTCTATACCCTTTAACTGGACTGCTCACTAGCAGACCTTAAGACACACACTAACACTGGACCGTTCTCTTTCAGTCCTTAGGACACTCTCAACTAGAACATAACTCCTCCCCCTCTCATTTGGCAGTTGGCTTCCCGCTCTTTTCCAACTGTAGAATTCAAACCTGAACATTCTACTAGCCTCTAGCCCTGGTTGCCATGGCGACAGCTCTTCTAAGCTTCTGCCATGCCTCCCTTCTGTTTCACCCACAGAAACAAACCATAGAACATTCAAAACAACATACATTTTAACACATGTCACACAACATTTACACACAAATAATCAACATCATTACATTACCTTCCTTCCTCCCGAAATTATTTTTAATTCTCTCTGTCCAGAGTGAATTAAAAATAATGCCGTTAGCAAGACATTATATAATCTTATACATTTCACATATACATTTATACTTACACAACTATATACAAACCATATCCATTCTGTAATCTGAATTTAAGTAACTCTCGATAAAGAGTCAGCTACTACATTCGATTTGCCTTTCACATGCACTACCTTAAAATCGTAGTCTTGCAAGAGTAAACTCCATCTTAAGAGTTTGTTGTTAGTACCCTTAACATTACTCAGCCATTTTAATGGCGCATGATCCGTCTGCAAAACAAACTTCCTGCCCCACAGATATGGTCTCAGTTTTTGAATCGACCACACTATGGCGAGACATTCTTTCTCGATGGTAGAAAGACTACTTTCTCTCGGCAATAGCTTTTTACTTAAAAACATTACAGGATGCTTTTCCCCATCCTCGTCAGCTTGACTTAAAACCGCTCCCAAACCTGTTTCTGATGTGTCGCACGTTAATATAAATGGACGATCAAAATCTGGAGCTTTCAACACTGACTGTGATGTTATGGTCTGTTTTAACTTGTCCATTGACTCCTGACATTGTGGTGTCCACACTACAACATTTGGACATGCCTTCTTGGTTAAGCCTGTCAATGGAGTCGCCAATTCGCTAAAATTTGGGATAAACCTTCGATAATAACTGGCTAATCCCAAAAAGGACCGAACCTGTTTTTTGGTTTTGGGTATCGGCCACTTGTGTATCGCCTCCACCTTAGTAGGTTCTGGACCAATCATACCACTTCCCACCATGTGTCCTAGGTACTTGGACATTCGATTCCCTAAACGACACTTGGGTGCTTTTACTGTTAACCCTGCTTCTTTCAGTCGAAACAGCACCTGGTCTAGATGTTGTAGGTGTTCTTCCCAGGTATTGCTAAATACACCTATGTCGTCCATGTATGCCACACAGAAGTTACTCATACCCCCGAGTATCTTATCTACTAATCGTTGGAAAGTGGCTGGGCTGTTTTTAAGTCCAAATGGTAAGACATTGAACTGATGTAACCCTTTATGGGTTCTAAAGGCCGTTTTCTCCCGGTCTCTGGGATCCATTGGTATCTGCCAAAAACCCTTGGTGAGATCTAGGCTACTGATGTAATTGGCTCTCCCCATTTTTTCTAACAGGTCGTCTAACCTTGGCATAGGGTATGTATCGGTTTGCGTCACCTCGTTTAACCGTCTATAATCAACACAAAACCTTATTGTGTTGTCTGGTTTTTGAACTAACACGACGGGTGATGCCCAAGGACTACTGGATGGTTCTATAATCCCCATATCCAGCATTTCCTGAACTTCTCTATCAACACACTCCACGAGTTTCCCTGTGACTCGATAGGGAGTAGACGCAATGGGTAAGGCGTCTCCTGTTATAATTTGATGTTGCACCCTTCTACTCTTCCCGGTAAATCCGAAAACAAATTTTTATACTTATGGAGCAGTTCTCTAAGTTGCTCCTGCTGTTTGCAAGTCAGCCCTTCATCAAGCTTTACCTGACTCACACTCTTGTCAGCCTTCCTATTCCCTTCCCAGAAATGAAACGATCCATTTACACCTTCATTAACTATTATACATACATCTACTGATCTTTCAACATAAGGTTTAAGCGAGTTAACATGCACCAGTTTTTCCAGTCCTGATTGTAATTCTTGTATCAAGTAGTTAACTCTGCTGGCACGCTTAACAACTGTCCATGGTCCTGTCCATTTCAATTGAAGTTTGTTGACTCTTTCCGGGATCAAATATAGTACTTTATCACCAACGTCGAAGGATCTCTCTCGGGCTGATTGATCATACCAGGTCTTCTGTTTCTGCTGTGCTGCTGCAAGGTTGTCTTGAGCGATAACTCTTGCCATCTCCATCGTCTCCCGTAAACTCTGTAGATACCGACTCACTGGAACTGGCTCTGCAACCGAGGAAGTCTCCCAGTGCTCTCTCACTAGATCCAGCGGACCTCTCGCCTTCCTTCCAAAGAGTAACTCGAAAGGGCTGTATCCTGTACTGCCTTGTGGAGTCTCTCTGCATGCAAACAGGAGTTGCTGTAGTTTCTCATCCCAATCGGCTGGATGTTGTTGAGTGTACGCCTTGATCATTCTTACTAAGGTCTTATTTAGGTTTTCCACAAGACCATTAGTTTGTGGATGGTAAGCAGACGATGTCAGATGTTTAATTCCACACATCTCCAACAGTCTTAACATCAGTCTTGACGTAAACTGGGTTCCCAAATCAGTTCTTTGGGATATCCTGTTCTTCCCCATATAGACAACAAGGCGTTCGCTACTGTGGTTGTATCAATATTAGTCAACGCCACTGCTTCTGGGTACCTCGTGGCATAGTCCATCAAAGTAAGGATATACCGACGTCCTCTACGACTTGCCTTTGGTAAGGGTCCCACAATATCGATCCCCACACGATAAAATGGTTCTCCAATTAGTGGCATAGGAATTAGGGGAACCTTGGTCTTGTCTTTTCCTGTTCCGACACGCTGACATGTATCACACGATTGACAAAACTCTTTAATGTGCTGATACATATTGGGCCAAAAGAAATTTCTGGTGATGCGCTGTGTGGTGCGTCGAATTCCCATATGGCCACCTTGTGTGCTTGCGTGTGCCAAATTCATAAGTTGTTCCCTATAAGCTTGGGGCACAACTATTTGTGTACAAGAACTAGTTCCTCCTGGAGACTTTACACACATGGTCTCTCTATACAACACTCGTCCTTAACTACAAATCTTGAAGGATTTTCTTTGATAAGACTTTCGTCTCATCCTGAGCCGCAGTAAATAAAGATCTCAGTGTTTCATCTGCCTTTTGCTCATTAGCAATATCCTCTTCTCCTGCTCCTGTTTTCACTAACTCTATTATATTTGAACTTGTCTCAGGATTTTCTTCAGGGATAATATCAACTGGTAAACAAGAAACATCTTGCTGTTTAACTGACCTTCAGTTAACTCATCATCTCTTGTTAAATACTTGATCTTCCTTACAATATCATTCCCCAGCAGACAATCAAAAGGAATGTCCTCATATATTGCAAAATCCCAAAATCCTATCCAATGCTTATATTGATTGGCAAAGACACAACGTCGCACAACACTGCCCCTACTCCTTTTAGTCTAAGCTGAGACACAGGTTTTCTGAATGCCTCTGGCACATGTTCAGGGCGAATCACACAGACCTCCGATCCGGTGTCTCTCCATCCTAATATTTCGTTTTGACCTACCTGAAGTGGTTCAAAGTAGTCATCTCTATCTGTGTCCAACATAACAAAAAGGCATTGTTTTTCTAAGGGATTATGTACTTGCATTGGTTCCGAAGAACTCTTTCCTTTATTAGACTCAAGCCCCTTCTCAAAACTCTTTTCTAATATTGGAGTTATACATAAGGAAGATTTTTCCTTGCTATGTAGATAACATTGTGCTTTCATATGTCCAAACTTGCCGCATGAAAAACACATTCTCTTAGCCATATCAAAGCTTGGACGATTTCCACTACTGAGGGAGCCATCTCTGAGGTAATTTTTCTCCTCAGGCCTTCTGTAACGAGCGTACTCTCCTGCAGCATTTTTAGCCTCTTGATACTGTGGCAACACTTTGTATGGTTTCTTGAAACAATGTTTCTCCACTGGTTTGTAGCCTTCAGCCTTACAAACTCCTTCTCTCAATGTCACCATCTTATCCACCATAAGAGCTGCTTGACTGGGTGTTTCAGGATTCCTTTCTTGAACTAACCATTTATACTCTGAGGGAACATTTTGATAAAACTGTTCCAGGATCATCAGATCCTTAAGTTGCTGAAAACTGGTAATTTGAGCACCTTTTAACCAACTATCGAAATACTGGCTTTGCTTTGATGCTAGCTGACAGAAACTTTCGGTTTTCTCCTTTTTCAAGGACCTGAACTTAACTCTGTAATGTTCTGGCGTCAACTGAAGCTTCTGTTGGACCTGTTGTTTAAACTTCTGGTAAACCTTGTGGTCCTGTTCTGCCATATCGCTATAAATCTCCAGCAACTGTCCGCAGATCTGTGGTCGTAAATATGTCATCCATCTCTCCTCTTCAATTTCAAAATCATAGCAACATCTTTCAAAAGAAACCAAAAATTTCTCCACACTATCCCCTTTACATACTTCGGGAATCTCCTCAGGAGTTGGTCTATAGAACCTTCTGCCTGCACCTCTTGAACTGGCCTGGCACGCTGAGAGGCATTCCCTCTCTCCTTTTCTCTCAACTCTCTCTCCTTTTCTCTCTCTTCTCTTTCCTTCTCTTCTCTTTCTCTTCGCATCTCTCTCTCCTTTTCTTTCTCTTCTCTTTGCATCTCAAGTTTCATCACCTCAAGCCTAAACCGGTATTCTCCAGACATTTTACTTGACTCTGATTCTGAAATTTCAGAGTCTTCTCCTTCCTGCAGAACCTCAGGCTGCCCTGCTTCCTCCAAAGCCCTCGTTTGTCTCCTGGTGGTCATTTTGCCGAACTTTTACCTCAGAACTTTAAACTAAACTATTAAAGTTCCTACTACCACACGACTTTGGTCAGTAAACTGAGAAATTAAACAAATTCCTCTGGTAGCCTTGCTTTCGCACTGGATCAGTTTTCTTACACGATCCCACCGCTCTGCCGCCAATATGCGGTGAAGCTACGTTCAAATCAACCGGCTGGACAGGGTGGACCCTCTCTCAGATCCCACCGCTGCCGCCAATATGTGACCACTCCACTTCTTGACCGGCCTCAGACTGGACAATCTTTCTATGTCCACACTGCTGACCTCCAATCCAAGGAAACCTCGGTTACCTCAGCAACTTCACGTTTATTGGCAGGGTACTGTCTCACCCTTCACCATTTAACTGACTGGAGTTTTAAAACTTCTCAGTGACCACTTGACCACGCTGCCACCATTTATCCGGCTGACCCCTGACTTTGAGGGCCACCACCAATAAAAGAATCAGGAGAGGTGTTTTCCTTTAAGATGCAAACAATTTATTTTGACACAAATGGGTACAATCTTGGTTGGTTTCAAACTTCCTTAGAGGCACAACTTTTCTGTTACATAACACAATGGGGACCTATTATAGGGTTTCCACTAAACCTCTATAAACCCCTGCAACTTTAACTAGGGTCTCTATACCCTTTAACTGGACTGCTCACTAGCAGACCTTAAGACACACACTAACACTGGACCGTTCTCTTTCAGTCCTTAGGACACTCTCAACTAGAACATAACTCCTCCCCTCTCATTTGGCAGTTGGCTTCCCGCTCTTTTCCAACTGTAGAATTCAAACCTGAACATTCTACTAGCCTCTAGCCCTGGTTGCCATGGCGACAGCTCTTCTAAGCTTCTGCCATGCCTCCCTTCTGTTTCACCCACAGAAACAAACCATAGAACATTCAAAACAACATACATTTTAACACGTCACACAACATTTACACACAAATAATCAACATCATTACACCATGTCCCACTGTTCTCTGCCAAAGGACACACTGAGGCTAATATTAAAAACCATATCAATGTGTGAATTAAAACCTAACATTTACAGAATTAAACATATAAATATTTAAAATACATAGTTAAAACCATTACACAAATATGATAAAGGACAGTACACACATTTATTTATTTATTTATTTACTATATTTATATACTATCTTTCTCACCCCTGGCGGGACTCACGGCAGTTTACAGCATACTAATAGCAACAATTCAATGCCAGCATACAGCATACAGTATAACAAAGAAATGACTACATATATCTATGACTTAAAATAATTAAAACCACTGAACATAAGACATACATACTGTAAAATTTAAACATTCAGAAAAAGCATAAAAATCATCCTAGTGTAAATATTAAAATCACATAATCCAGAAATCATAGACCATAGCCATTCCGATTGTCATTGCACATGTTCTTTAATTGCACATGCCATTAAAAGCTCTATCTACCACAACATACTACAAAAATGCCTCCTCAAATAACAAGGTCTTTACCTTTTGGTGGAAAGATAGCAATAAATGGGCCAACTGAACTTTCCAGGGAAGGAAGTTCCACAATTCGAAACTGCCACTGAGAAGATTCTCTTTTGTATCCTGAGAAGGTGGTGGGGCCAAGAAACACCTTCGAGCATGGACAGATTAATATATAGGCAGATGGTTTGTCAAATACTTTCAACCCAAGTTTACACAGCAGTGGGACTATAAGGAAAACTGGTCGACACGACCTTCTCAGGTGCGCTTGGTGGGGTCAAGAGACAGGGCCTTCTCTGTGGTAGCCCCTCGGCTATGGAACTCTCTCCCGAATGAGGTTAGGTCTGCCTCCTCCCTAATGACCTTCAGGAAGCAATTGAAGCAATTGGCTGTGGAATCAGGCATTTGCAGAGTGATGGTTGGTTCCGGTAAAGACGAAGAGCTATTGGACCACAATGTGCGGACTGAGTTGGATGATGTTTTTTAACTTGGCAAATTGGTTTATATGTATTTTTAACTTATATGCATTTTAACTTATTGTATTTGTTTGTTGTTTTAAGGGGTATTTATTGTCATGCATTGAATCTTGCTGTTAGCCATTCTGAGCAAGGTGGAGATCCATTTTTGGCTGATTTGGTAGATTTATTAAGGAATTTCTTGGAAACATTATTTTTTTTAACATAAAAGATGGCATGTTTCTTTCATCTGACTAGCTCAATGCAAGGAACTGCTACATTTTTTTAAAGGCACTGTTCTAATTTGCCAAGTTTAGGTAATTTATTAAACATTGTAGGGTTGTTGTTTGTTTGGGGGTTTTTTTGCTATGCATCTCTCTGTTATTTTTTTAAAGTTGTTATATTTTCATTGCTGTTGTTGTGTGCCTTCAAGTCATTACTGGCTTATGATGAACCTACAGCACAGTAATTACCTACAGTAATTAAAATTCTCATACTATACCTTGAATATGATCATGTGTCTTGTACATTTTTTAAATGAACAAGTTAAAATATGCATAAACTTAAAAAAATCTCTGGATTTAAGGTATAAACATGTGACCTTCAATCATTACCTCATATAGAGCACAGGTCTACACTAATCTTGTAGTTTATGTGCATAGATTAATGTTTAGAGGAGCGTGCTATAATGTTGCATGTGCATGTGTGATACACCTCCCGCCTGCCAGGTAACCAAAAAGGGGCACAAACACAAGTTGTTGGAATGAAAATTGGCCACAACTCATTTATTGTTACAGGAACAAGGGTTGGCCGCCATGCATGGGTCCTGGATCAGGGGTCAGACAGCCCACAGTTGTCTGAAGGCGCTTGCATGCCTGGGTGCCACCAGTCCACTACCGGTCCACGGAAACTCAGCACCTCAGGGGGGCCAGGGCGTTACCCCCCTTCCACCAAGGGGCGATAAGCCAGCCAGGTCCAGGGCCCATGCCACGCGCCAAACACAGAGTTGTGACAATGAACATAATAATAGCAGAAGAGTAAACAAAATGTAAACGATTAATACACAGCAAGAAAATATTCAACCAAACAAACAATGTATCCAAGCAGGGTGGGTGGGAGGAAAATCAGGAACTGGCCCCAGTGCCAGCTGGGACACCTTGGGCGGCCTTAAGTAGGCTGCCCGGGCGGAAGAGAGGGTTGGCTAGCTGACGTAGGAGGGCAGGGCAGAGCCAGCCCTCCTAATTGGCCGGCCGGCGCTGGTGGCGGGAAACATTCCCACCACCCAAAGGGCTTCTGGGAGGAAGAAGCCCCCTCCCCATGAACTAAAATGGCGCCGAGGACATCCCGGCACCGCAACCCGCTCTGTTTCAACCCAATGCAAAAGACTGTGACTACAGTGACATCTTTGGCAACCAAGTCTACTGGCTATAGGTTAAATAAAGTTAAGAACATAAGAACATAAGAAGAGCCATGCTGAATCGGACCTCAGCCCATCTAGTCCAGCATTCTGTATCACACAGTGGCCCACCAGTTGTACACGGGGATCTCGAGCAGAAGGGAGGGCAAAACCCTGACCTGCTCCCGACCCCCCACAACCAGTACCCGGGGAAATCCTGCCTACCTCAACCAACTCCGAGGTGGCACTTGAATGTCCTTTTCAGTAACTACCGATACACTTGGTATCCATGAATCTGTCTAATCCTGCCTTGAAGTTGTTCAGGCTGACAGCTGTCACAACCTCTTCTGGAAGTGAGTTCCATAACCCAATGACCCTCTGGGTGAAGAAATATTTCCCTTTATTAGTCCTAATTTTCCTACCTTGGAGCTTCAGGGAGTGCCCTCTAGTCCTAGTGTTTTGTGACAAAGAAAATAATTTTTCTTTATTCACCTTTTCTATCCCATGCATGATTTTATACACTTCGATCAAGTCACCTCTTAGACGCCGTCTTTCAAGGCTGAAAAGACCAAGGCGTTGCAACCTGGTTTCATAAGGGAGCCGCTCCATCCCTTGGATCATTCTTGTTGCCCTTTTCTGTACCTTTTCCAGTTCCGTTATATCCTTCTTAAGGTGCGGAGACCAGAATTGTACACAGTACTCCAAATGTGGCCTTACCATCGATTTGTAGAGAGGTAATACAACATTTGCTGACCTATTTTCGATTCCCTTTCTGATCATGCCTAGCATAGAATTTGCGTTCTTCACTGCTGCTGCGCACTGGGTAGACATCTTCATTGAGCTGTCCACCAAGACCCCAAGATCCCTTTCCTGGTTTGTCTTGGAAAGCTTTGACCCCATCAATTTGTAGGTGTAGTTGGGGTTCTTTGCCCCAATGTGCATGACTTTACACTTGTTTAGGTTAAAATGCATTTGCCACTTTGTTGCCCATTCACTCAATTTCGAGAGATCTTTCTGGATCTCTTTACAATCAGTTTCATTTTTAACTACCCTGAACAATTTAGTGTCGTCTGCAAACTTTGCTACCTCAGAATTCACTCCTACATCCAGATCATTAATGAATAAATTAAAAAGTAACGGACCCAAAACTGAACCTTGGGGTACGCCACTTCTCACCTCTTTCCACCCAGAGAAATGTCCGTTTATTACCACCCTTTGTTTCCTACAGTTTAGCCAGGTTCCAATCCAGGACAAGACCTGTCCTCTGATTCCATGGCTGAAGAGCTTATTTAGGAGCCTTTGGTGAGGGACTTTGTCAAAAGACTTTTGAAAGTCAAGGTAAACAATATCAATTGGGTCCCCTTTATCTATGTGTTTATTTACACCCTCAAAGAATTCTAACAAGTTAGTAAGACATGATTTGCCTTTGCAGAAACCATGTTGATTTTCCTTCAGCAATGCCTGTTCTTCTATGTGCCTAGTAATTTTTCTTTAATAATGGTTTCCATCACTTTGCCTGGAACTGAGGTTAAACTGACTGGTCTATAATTTCCAGGATCACCTCTGGATCCTTTCTTGAAGATCGGTGTTACATTTGCCTCCATCCAGTCCTCGGGTACAGTGCCTGATCTTAGAGAAAGGTTATATATCATAGCTAGAAGTTCAGCAATTTCACACTTGAGTTCCTTAAGAACTCTGGGGTGGATGCCGTCTGGACCTGGTGATTTGTTGACATTTAGTTTAGTAAGGCATATGAGAACATCCTCCTTGTTTATCTCTATCTGTTTTAATTCTTTTAATTCCCTCCCTGAAAAAACTGACTCAGCTGCAGGCATATGTTGTCTGTCCTCCTGTGTGAAAACGGAGGCAAAGAAGTCATTTAGCCGCTCAGCAATCTCCTTGTCTTCGCTGATTTTCCCTTTCTGACCATTGTCGTCGAGTGGCCCAACTGCTTTTCTAGTTGGGTTCCTGCTTCTGATGTACTTAAAGAAGTTTTTGTTGTTTTTTTTAAATATCATTTGCTATGTGTGCCTCAAAATCTCTCTTGGCTTTCCTGACTGTTGCTTTGCATTTAGTTTGCCAGAGCTTGTGTTCCTTTCTGTTCTCCTCGGTAGGAAGAGCCTTCCATTTCTTAAATGAGTTTTTCTTCTTTCCAATCACATCTTTTACTTCATTTGTAAGCCATACTGGTGTCCTTTTGGACACCAGTTGATGGGCAAATATTCAGGGACAATTTCCAGGACTCTCTAGCTCTTCAAATGCAATTCTATCTCCTGCAGACATTGACCAAAGAATCATGCTGGAAGATCTAGAGAAATTCTTAGAAAGGGGCTTCATGTGAAGCAAGTACTGTACTTTACCCAATTGTGCTGCATTAATGAATGAAAAACCATGTGAGGCAGAAAAAAATTGCATTTGGGGGTAGGGTTCATGTTTTTCAAATATGCTGATATGTCATCACTTATAGGTATGTCATTGAAAACCAAAGTCAGAATTGTCCAAGACATCTTATTTCCAATTGTTATGTATGGTTATGGAAGCAGGACAGTGAAGGAAGCTGATAGGAAGAGAACCAACTCATTTGAAATGTGGTGCTAAGAGAGGTCTGAGACTGTGGATATCTTGGAATGCCAAAAAGATAAATGAATAGGTAGTAGAGCAAATCAAGCCTCAACTCTCCCTTGAAGCTATTTGGACTCAGCTGAAGCTCACATACTTTGGACACATCATGAAAAGACATGATTCATTAGAAAATATAATGACATTTGGCAAGGTAGAAGGCAGTAAGAAAGAAAAGGGGGATCTCATTAGAGACACAATCAAGGAAGTCACATCCCTGAGATTGCAGGATAATGTAGTGGCTTGGAGGTCTTTCACAGAGTTGGCATAAATCAAAGTTGCCTTATTAGTACTTAACTACAATTGATTAATTGTCCTCAGTTGGATTTATTTCATGCTGCTCTGAGATTGCTGGATATAAATATTTTAATTAATAAATAAATAATTTAGAGAGCTTCTTTTCAACATTAATAAATAAATAATTTTGAGTGCCTCTTTTATATGCCATATTCATGAATTCATTAAGACATATTATTTGGTATTCATACAGCTGAGGTTATGAACTTTTATTTAAATAACCTGTGACTTGTTCACATTGCACTCGATACCTTCAAGTAATTCTAATTTACTTGAAGGGTCCATTTAAGAGGAGCATGCATCTTTTCAAATGGGCACAAAAGATCTGCTTTGATTTTACAGAAGCAGCAGAAGCAAATTACATTCAATCAAAGTCACTGACATTTCATTAAACAGTGTTGAAGCTGACAAAGTGAATTAATTGAAGGAAAATCCTGAAAGGACATACTCTGGAATTCAAAACCTTATCAAAGGAAGTGAATCCTCATATTTGATTTACAAAATGCTATTTTACCTCAAGTTTGTTAAGAGCTCTGCTTGTGAACTCTTGTCAAATACGGAGACACTGGAAATGGCTTTTGGAGATTTCCTTTGATACAAGCACCTGCACATCATTTAATCTTTTCCACTTTTTATAAAAACCAGCTTGGTGAAAACCAGCTGAACCCTACAGATGTAAATAGACACAAACAGAATAAACAATGAGAAGCATCAGTGGAGAAATGTCTGCCTTGAGCCTGAGCACGTTGGCCGGTTTGCGGAGGTCTGGCTGGAATGAAAAGAGAAGTGATTGCTGTTTTAGAGCAAAGAGGCTTGATAGTAATGTTGTTGTTCTATTATAAATGGGAGAGGGATATGTTTCTGCTATTAAGAGACAATATCTTTCAGCATAGCTGAATCTGAAGATGAGGAAATGTGTGGTGTCCCGCCAGTGCCAAAAAGGGGGCTTTAAAAGGATGGACGAATTCTATGAGCCCTGGGGTTCGCGTTCTAGCCTTCCCATATACAAGAAACCCTGGAGAGTCTCTAAGCAATGAGTTCAGGACTCAAAAAGGGTGAACTCAAAACAATGGTTTCTTCGCTTACAATCAGTAAAAACGGATGGTCCAAAAAGCTTGAAGTGGGTTGCAAAAAGGATCCTTTAAACCAGTGTTTCCCAACCTTTTTTGAGCCGTGACCCATTTTTTACATTGACAAAATCCTGGGGCACACCACCAACCAAAATGACACAAAATGACACTCTTAACACAGTAATACATATAGTTAAGATGTTTTTAAATGTATTTATATACTCAGTGTGAAACCGGGGCCTGTTTCGATGAACACAACGTATATATGACTTCATCTCACATACTTATACATGGCTATCATGTCTTCTCTCAGCCTTCTCTTCTTCAGGCTAAACATGCCCAGCTCCTCAAGCCGCTCCTCATAGGGCTTGTTCTCCAGACCCTTGTGAAATTTCACCATGTCAGTGAATTGGGCAGTGAGTGAACCTGGGAGCATTGGGAGGCTGAAGCAGCCCTGAGTGGGAGCTGGAGCCATGCTGAGTCGAGGCTCCTGAAAGCTTCCTCAAGGCGGGCCTGGCCCTGGCATTCGGCAGAGCCCTTCCTTTGCCTCGGGGAGGATCTTTGGGGAGGGAAAGAGGGAGAAAGGGCTGCTAGGAGGGGGAACAGTGCCAATTTCCCAAGGCACACCTGATGATCGCTCATGGCACACTAGTGTGCCCCAGCACACTGGTTGGGAAACACTGCTTTAAACAAAGGGATTGGGTTCACTTGCCTTTTGCAGAGTGAAGGTGCCTCTCTTAAGTTCCAGGTTTCCTGATGCTCCTCAAATGGTCCTCTGGCTCACAAAGTCCTTTGGTCCCCAAAGAAATACAGTCTCTGTTGAAGGGCTGGCCCTTTCTATTACTGAATTCCTTGGTTTGAGTGCGTAGGTTGGCTATACGTGAACTAAGGTGCTCTGTCTGAGCCTTGGCTCCAGACTTCCGCCTGCTTTGTCCATGTTCTATGCTTGGAATGAGGCCAGAAAGGAAGCCCAGCCTCTCAGGTGACCTCTGGAAGGGGAGGGGTTCAGGGTGGTGATGCCAGGTATGGAGCCAGGCACAGCCTCTCCCATTAGTCCACATGGTAGAAAGGTGGAAAAAGGCCCATGCAGGTAAAGGGCAACAAAATACAAAATACAGATATAAAACAGCCCTGTGGGGGTCACAAAATGAGATTGCGGCAGGTACTTTTTGCCCACTGCTTGTGGCATCGTGAATACATCTCAGTTTAAGGGTGTCCTGATCTTGTGTTAAAATATTAGTGTTCAGTCATAACTAAGGGTACTTAGGACTATGCAGTTCCAGTGTGGATTCCTGTGCCAACATTATATCATTCCACCTGCAAATTCTTGCATCTTTGGACATAATTTTCAATTCCTGACTATGCTCCATGTAACAAATTATTTGTAGGTTAAACCAGCAAATGGTCTTATGTTTGGTCTCTGCTTGTATAAAGCTCAGTTTAGCATCCATAACTACCCCCCAAAGTGCAGAGCTGAAGCATGCTCCTTTCTTTCCTAAGGGGACACTTTTGTCTTATGACCACTATGGGGCAACATAATCATATCCCACACTTCTCCTCCTCCAGCTCCTATTGTGCACATATATATCCAACCCATGATCTTGAGTCAACCTGAGAGATCACCAAACGCCCTGTCTCTGAAGGTGCCTTAGCTCAGATACACCAAGTGCATTCGGTATGATGAGGCAAATGAGGCCTTTTCATTCAAGTAGGTTGTCCAGTGGCTCCACACTGATTTAGAATTCTGTTTCAATCACCTGAAGGAAGCTTCTTTCAATAGGATTTCAATATGATTGATTAAGGCCTTGTGGAAAAGGGCTTCCATCAGTTAATTCCACTATCCATAAAAGTTATTATGTGATGGGTTCTGATAGCCAATAAGATCCATTCCCAAATTTGACGGTATAAACTTAAGTGCATGTCCTTGATACTGTTTTAAATCATGGAATAAGCAAGCCTGGGCTCTCTCCAGAAGCCAAGATGCCTATGCTGAGACTGAAATACTTCAGATATATTACAAGAAGACATGGCCCATTAGAAAAGACAATAATACTTGGTAAGGTAGAAGACAGTGGAAGAGAAAGGTCATGTTCCAGATGAATAGACACAGTCAAGGAAGCCACAACCTTGACTGCGCAAGATATCTACAAGGCTGTTGGGGACAGGGTGACTTGGGGTGCATCTCCACTATAGAATCCGTGCAGCTTAACACCATTTTATTTATTTATTTATTTATTAACTTCACTTGTACCCCACCAACCATCTTCCAAGAGGACTTGGGGCAGCTTACATGAGGCCAAGCCCAATAACACATAATAACAACACAACAGCAATTATAAAATAATACAATCAATAAAACTCAACATAAGTAATAACAGACAATTTAAAACCATTTTGGCCAGGCCAAATGTGAATATTAATTTTTAAAAAATAAATAAACATTGGATGCAGACAGAGGTAGATTGTATAGCAGGAAGGTTTCAAGGACAATGTGGGCCAGATACCCAACAGGTAATTAAAGTGCTCCTGAGGGCATTTGCAGGGATTGAACACAGCAGGGGTATTATTTACTTTATTCAGGGAAGGCACATTGGAACAGCCACGTCTTCAGGCTTCTCCTAAAAACTGCCAAAGTGGAGGCTTGTCTGATCTCCTTGGGGAGCAAGTTCCAGAGTCGGGGGGCCACTACAGAGAAGGCCCTCTCCCTCGTTTCCACCAACCATGCTTGCGAAGGCAGTGGGAGCAAGAGTAGGGTCTCTCCAGATGAATGGAGAGATCGCCTGGGTTCGTAGACAGAAATGCGGTCACGTGGGTAGGCGGGTCCAAAACCGTTCAGGGCTTTATAGGTAAGAGAACAACAACAACAAGCAATGCTGGACTAAGTATAAAACAAACTGGAAAACACACTAAGCACAAGTCTATCTGAATAAATAGACACAAAAATAGCAAAATATATCAATGTAATGCAATAATAAAGATCAGATATAATAGTGAGAGCGTCCCAAATCCAAGCATGGGGTACATATCTCAATTACTCAGTATACATGAAAGTACTAGACATATAAATTTTTGTTTCTATTTATTCAGATAAACTTGTGCTTAGTGTGTTTTCCACTTTATAGGTAAGAAACTACACCTTGAATTGTTAATTGATATGGAAAATTAGAACTCCCGTGATCCCTCAGCATTGAACCATGGCTGTTATATGGGGTTAGACTGCATTAATTCTACAATGGAGATGCACCCTTGGAGGTCTCTCATCACTATGCTGATAGTATCTGGTAGTATGCTAACCATTCTTTGTGATCTTGCCAAGAAAACGTTTTGCTAACAAGAGATCAATCTATTGCTATTTAATTCATTAATATTTTGAAATCAATCTACTTTACAGAATATTAAAACAAGAGCAGATTAAAAACATATACACACACCTGGAGTGTTAAAATAATATTATTAATAATAATTACAATGGGTTCCTAGAGTAGGAGGAGCCCTCCAAGGGCCATCCAGTCCAGCCTAACTGCCATAAGGGGAAAACACAATCAAAGCATTCCTCACAGATGGCCATTCAGCCTTTGCTAATATTAATATTATTATTAATAATAATTACAATGGGTTCCTAGAGTAGTAGGAGCCCTCCAGGGGCCATCCAGTCCAACCTCCTTCTTCCAGGGCCCTTCCACACAGCCTTTAACCCTCAATATTAAAGCAGGAAAATCTCACAATATCTGCTTTGAACTGGGATATATGGCAATGAGGACTCAGATAATCCAGTTCAAAGCAGATATTGTGGGATTTCCTGCCTTGATGTTCTGCCATATAGAGCTGTGTGGAAGGACCCAGAATATCAAGGCAAAAATCCCACATTATCTGCTTTGAACTGGGATATATGGCAATGTGGACTCAGATAATCCAGTTCAAAGCAGATGTTGTGGGATTTCCTGCCTTGATATTCTGGCATGTAGGGCTGTGTGTGGAAAGAACACCAGAATATCCCAGGAAATCCACAATATCTGCTTTGAACTGGGATATATGGCAGTGTGGACTCAGATAATCCAGTTCAAAGCACATATTTTGGATTTCCTGCTTTCATATTCTGCCATATAGAACTGTGTGGAAGGGCCCAGAATATCATGGCAAAAATCCCACATTATCTGCTTTGAACTGGGATATATGGAAGTGTGGACTCAGATAATCCAGCTCAAAGCACATATTATGGATTATCCTGCCATGATATTCTGAAGCCTCTTCCACACAGCTGAATACAATCCCACCCACATTTTCTGCTTTGAACTGGATTATATGGCAGTGTGGACTCAGATAAACCAGTTCAAAGCATATATTGTGGATTATTTGACATGATATTCCGAGTCCCCTTAAACCAGTTCAACGCAGATATTGTGGATTAAATAGTTTCATAATTTCAAACTTCAATGTTTCTAATTTACACCTTTATTATATTTTACAAAAAAGAAACACACACACACACACACACATATATATATATATATCTTTCTGTTTAATTGTTATTAAAATAAAAAATAATAATTTCTAGGGGGGCGGTGAGTAAATTTTTTTCTGGAAAGGGGGCGGTAGGCCAAAAAAAATTGAGAACCACTGTGTTAAGAGTGTCATTTTGGTTGGTGGTGTGCCCCAGGATTTTGTAAATGTAAAAAGTGTGCCTCGGCTCAAAAAAGGTTGAGAAACACTGCCCTATACTATGGATGCAGCCTAGAATTGCAATGGCATCTTAAGCTACCACATCACACTGTTGACTCTTTCTAGCTTGTGGCCTAGAAAGACTCCTACATCTCTTTCACATGCATGGCTGTCAAACTAGGTGTCCTCTATCTTGGCATTTCCTTTTTCCTGCGTAAGTGTTAAGGTTATGGATTCTGCTCCTGTCCTCTGGAGCAGTGTTTCCCAAACAGTGTGCCGGGGCACACTAGTGTGCCGTGAGCGATCATCAGGTGTGCTGTGGGAAATTGGCACTCTTCCCCCTCCTAGCAGCTTTTTCTCCCTCTTTCCCTCCCCAAAGATCCTCCCCGAGGCAAAGGAAGGACTCCACCGAATGCCAGAGCGAGGGCTGCCTTGAAGAAGCGTTCAGGAGCCTTGACTCAGCATGGGTCCATACTCTATACCAGGGCTGTCCAACTGGTGGTCCGGGGGCCGTATAAGGCCCCCCAGCCCCTTCCCTCCGGCCCCCTAAGCTTTTTAATAAAAATTGAAAATTGAAAAATAAAATAAGTAATAAAAATTTAAAAAAATACCTACTTCCGGGTTCGGAGCAAGTATTGCGAGAATACGCAATCCACATGGGATTTCGCTGTCAACGCGAGATCACGCCGGCATTGACAGCGAAATCCCGTGTGGATTGCGTATTCTCGCGATACTCTTCGGCTACTCTACTACCGGATCGCTGAGGCCCACAGACGCGATTAGGACCTTCTTCGACTCAGTCAGTCGTCACCTCTCTCGTCGTCCGGGTACTCCTGGATCCTACGCGTTTGGAAAAGGTAGGCCGAAGCAGGGGGCTCCTCAGGGGCTCCTCATTCCCCCCATCTCCCTCATGTATTAAATATATAATTAAATATATTTAAAGATGAAATAAGGGGAGATGGGAGGATGGAATTAAATATATTTAATATTAAATAAAAATAAGGGGAGAGGGCGCCGGGGAGAGGGCAGAGCCGGGGGCGGGGAGGGGTGGAGCCAGGGGTGGGGGCGGAGCTGGGGGCAGGGGCAGACCCTACGGCCCCCCAGGTCATCAGTGACCGGAATTCAGGCCCCTGGGCCGGTAGAAGTTGGACAGCCCTGCTCTATACGTTTCATAGATCTGTGTGGCCTCTTTCGCTGCCTCCCTTCATAAAAGCAGAGCACTGGGCGGAAGTGATTGAGTTGGCGTTTCTGCGTTGGCTTGGATTTCTCGCAAGAATGGCCAAAGCCGGATGCTCCACGTCGGTGAATTGGGCAGTGAAGCATTCACAGGTTTCCAAGAAACAAATTGAGCCTCTCCACTTGGATTTTTTTTTTTTTTGCTATTTTACTGGATTTTTCGAGAGTTGCCTCCCCCCCCCCCCCCAAGGAACTGTTTATAACAGCTTCATGTCATCCATAGTTAACTGGAAGTAAGTTTCACTCAGGGTGAAATTTCACAAGGGTCTGGAGAACAAGCCCTATGATGAGCGGCTTGAAGAGCTGGGCATGTTTAGCCTGAGGAAGAGAAGGCTCAGAAAAGACATGATAGCGATTGTATAAGTATGTGAGAGGAAGTCATATATATGTTGTGTTCATCGAAACAGGCCCAGGTTTCACACTGAGTGTATAAATACATTTAAAACATCTTAACTATATGTATTACTGTGTTAGAGTGCCATTTTGTGTCATTTTGGTTGGCGGTGTGCCCCAGGATTTTGTAAATGTAAAAAGTGTGCCGTGGCTCAAAAAAGGTTGGGAAACACTGCTCTAGAGTATTCGCTATCACTCCTAATTTGGGGTCCTCTACGAATTTGATAAGCATGTCATTGTTCACTATTCCATCATCTGAGTCATTGATAAAGATAATATTGTTTGATTCCTTTTTAACTTGTACAGAATAAGATCACAAACGAATCTTGTTGTAAATCACTGTAATTATCCATAATGAGCTGGAATGTTGTTAGTGATTTAGGCACATCTAAGTGTAGATTATGATCATGTACATCTCTTTTTAAACATAGTGCAGTGGGCTGAAGAATTGCTTTGGATCAAGTCCAAATCAGTCTTCCGGGGTGGCTGTCAAGGTTTGGAGGCGTGCAGCTCTTGAGGCTGCTTATTAAGAGAGTTACACACCGTAAAAAGTATGTATTACATATAACTTATAGATGGCAGGTTGGTCATCCCTGGAATGTTTAGACCAGTCTTTCTCAACCAGTGTGCCGTGGCACACTAGTGTGCCATGACGGACCTCCTGCTGTGCTTCATCAAAGCTTCTCTATGGTATTTAAGTCCTCCCCCTCCTGCTGAACTCCTGCTGCTTGGGAGAGGGGGGAGGAAGGGCCAGGCAGTGGCGAAGAAAAAGAAGAAGGGACCAGGGCACCGCCTCCTTCGGCCGTTTCCCCAGCCAGCCTCTAAACCGCCATGACTCCCACCATGACTCTTGCCCCTCGCTCGCTGAAGCCGTGTGGAGGAGGAGCCCCGCCCACTGAAGCCCATTCACCGCTCATGCTCCTCCTCTGTAGGAGAGCTGAAGCTGGGGGGGAGGGGCAGGGCATGGCGCGGCCTGTAGGAGAGCTGAAGCGGGGGGGAGGGGTGGAGGCATGGCTCGGCCTGGCTCTGCCCCCCTCCCCCGGCTTCGGCACTCCCAGCAGCTGCTCCAGTGCGAAGCCAGCATTGTGCTGGCTCTGGCACCGCTGGCTTGGCACTGCCCTCAAGGCTGGAGCAGCTGCTGGGAGAGGTGAAGCCGGGGGGGGGGGGCATGGCGCAGCCTGGCTCCGCCCCTCCCCGGCTTCGCACTCCCAGCAGCTGCTCCCAGCAGGCCACCATCCCCAGCCGTTCTTTACTGTGTTAGAGTGTCATTTTGTGTCATTTTTCTTGGTGGTGTGCCCCCGGATTTTTTTAATGTTAAAAGTGTGCCGCGGCTCAAAAAAGGTTGGGAAACACTGGTTTAGACACACTGCCCTACATACAAGATGCACACTTCATATGTAGTTTTCAGCTATTTTTTACAGTCTAAAATACAAAGCTTGTCTTCATCACGGATTCTTCTATATGGTATTTAAGTTATCTCCAAGCTCACAGTGCTTCTCAGGCAACATAATTCTGCTATATATACAGTCATCCCAAGAGAGTGTGAGAAATGCATCTGTAGGCAGGCTTTGATGTTACTTTTGCTGACACATCTTTCAGAAACTCTTAAGGAAAGATGGGTGGGAAGAGATGGAAGATTAATAAACTTTCTCCCTTTGGAATGCTTTGGTTGGGGGCACAACAACAGGGCTTTTATTTGGAGCAGCACTCCAAAGTCAGGTTGGCTCTATATATCCTCTGATTTTCTCACAGGTAGATAAGAGTGTGGTTATGCATTGTGTTCAGCCCTTAAAACTGAATTTTAATTAATTTTCCCTCTGCTTCTAAATATTATTTATTTATTTATTTATTTATTCACCACATTTGTATACCACCTTTCTCAGCCCAGAGGCGACTCAAGGCGGTGCACAGTCGGCAACAATTTGATGCCTCCAAAATTAAAAGAATTAAAACATTTAGCATATAATATACAAACCATACAAAGCCAAGCGTCTCCTTACTAAAATTGTTATCTAATTGCATCATTTATTTATTTTATTTACTTACTATTCAGTTTTATATTCCGCTCCTCCCAGCAGGCTCGGGGCGGATCACAGGCACAAAGCAATAAAAGCATACAATTACAGTAAAAACAGTGATTATACAAGCTTGCCCGATGAGCCAATCATCAAGTCGTTTTTCAACCTGATTATGGAATGAGCCAGGTTTTAACCTTTTTATGGAATGTCAGAATGTGTGTATTTAATGTTTGACATGTTTTTATGTGTTGAAAACTTCCTTCTCCTCAATCGGGGACAGCGAGTGGAAAGGGGCAGTTTGGTTTCCGAGAGGGCTCCACTTACCTGTGGGGTCCCTCAAGGTGCCATTCTTTCCCCTTTATTATTTAACATCTACAGTATATGTGACCACTTGCTGATCTGGTTTGAAGCTTTGGGCTGGAATGTTATCAGTATGCTGACGACACCCAACTTGTTCTGAAAATGGAAAGGCGGCCGGACTCCGTACCCTCTTGTTTCCAACAGTGACTAGAAGCCGTTACTGGTTGGCTGTGTGCCAATAGATTGAGGGTGAATCCAGCAAAGATGGAGATACTGTGGCTGGGCCGCCAGGTTGGTGGGGAGGTCCAACTGCCTAGCTTGGATGGCGAGGCATTATGCCCGACATCCTCAGTTAAGAGTCTTGGGGTCATTTTTGACCCATTACTGTCGATGGAGGCCCAGGTCTCCAGCATCAGCAAAACCGCCTTTTTCCATCTACGGAAAGCTAGGCGTCTGGCCCCCTACCTATCCAGAAACGACCAGGCCACGGTGCTCCAAGCCATAGTCATCTCAAGACTGGACTACTGTAACGCCCTTTACATCGGCCTGCCCTTGTCAGTGATCCGGAAACTTAAGCTCGTCCAGAATGTCGCTGCACGACTTCTCACTGGGGCTCCAGTGAGATGTCACATAACACCTATCCTCCAGCAGCTTCATTGGCTTCCGGTCGAGCACCAGGTCACCTTCAAGGTGATGGTGTTAACTTTCAAGGCCTTGCATGGCCTGGGGCCGCTGTATCTGAGGGACCGACTTTTCCCCTACCAACCCGAGGTTGTTCCGAACAAATGAACCTCCTGGAAGTACCGACCTTCAAAGCAATCCGTCTTACATCGACCCTCCACAGAGCCTTTTCTGTAGTGGCACCGTCAATATGAAACACTCTTCCTAGCAATGTACGGGCCATGCAGGACCTTCTCTCCTTCCGCAAGGCCTGCAAGACTCATCTTTCCCAGCTAGCCTTTGATTGCTAGGCCAGAAATCTTTCTTAAGCTAGTTTAATATGTATGCTTTTACCTCTGTGTGTTTTACCTGATTGTAAGCCGCTCCGAGCCCTCGGGGAGTGGCGGCGTACAAGTCCAAATAATAAATACCGTATTTTCCGCACCATAAGGCGCACCTGCTGATAAGACGCACCTAGATTTTAGAGATGGAAAATTGGGGGGGAAATGGGGGCTGTCTACTATATGGGATACTAATATGGAGGGGGGAAGGCGCTGGAGCAGAGGGGTGGCGATATACTCACGCTATATTCGCGACCCCCCCGCGGCTCCCGGCGCCTCCTGGATGCACCCGCGCATGGCCAGACTCCCGCTGCCGTGTTGCCGCAGCCAGTCGGCAGCGCGGAGGAATGGGGGTGGAAGAGGGAACTCACGGGGAGGGAGGGAGGGAGGGAGGGAAGGAGGAAGAGGCCGCAGCGCCTCCGCAGGGCTCCCTCCCTCCGGCGAGGCCTTCCTCCTCTTCCTCCTCGGCAGAGGCGCGATGGAGTGATGTCACAAAGATGCGCCTCTGGCTTCGCCCTTCCTCCGGCGCTGCTGCTGCTACCGCTGCATCTCCGGAGGGCCCGAAGACAGAGGCGCATCTTCGTGACATCACTCCGTCGCGCCTCTGCCGAGGAGGAAGAAGAGGAAGGCCTCGCTGGCCGCTCGCTGTAAGGACAGCCGGAAGAGAGGCCAGAGGGAGGGAAGGAACTCTTCCTCCCTCCCTCCCTCCGGCCTCTCTTCCGGCTGTCCTTACAGCGCGCGCCGGCGAGGCCTTCCTCCTCGCCAGGCGCGACGGAGTGACGTCACGAAGATGCGCCTCTGGCGGCCCTTCCGGAGACGCAGCGGTAGCAGCAGCAGCGCCCCCGGAAGGGCCCAAAGACAGAGGCGCATCTTCGTGACGTCACTCCGTCGTGCCTCTGCCGAGGAGGAAGAGGAGGAAGGCCTCACCGGAGGGAGGGAGCCCTGCGGAGGCGCTGCGGCCTCTTCCTCCTTCCCCCCTCCTCCCGCCCCGTGAGTCCCCTCTTCCGCCCCGTTCCTCCGCGCCGCCGACTGGCTGCGGCGACACGGCAGCGGGAGTCTGGCCATGCGCGGGCGCATCCGGGAGCTGCCGGGAGCCGCCGGGGGCGAATATAGTGTGAGTATATCGCCGCCCCTGCTCCAGCGCCTCCCCCTCCCTGCCTGCATCTTCGCTCCATAAGACGCGGCTCATTTTTCTTCCTAATTTGGGAGGGAAAAAACTGCGTCTTATGGTGCGAAAAATACGGTGTGAAGCATTAAATTTTGCCATAAATATGTTGGAAACCACTTTGAGTGCATGCCCTCCCAGGTGAGAAAAGCAGCGTACAAGTAAAATTATAATAATATTATAATGCTGTTGTAAATGTCTTTCCCTGTTCTATAAAATTGAAAGCGTAAGTGGCAATATGGCCTATTACTTTAGTCTGCTGCTTTTGCCTTTGGCTCTGCCCACCCCTGGAGTATAGCTCCCTCCATTAAACATCTGAACTCAGTCCTCAAGCCAAAATACGTACGTTTGCCTCCATTGGATTCAGCCTTCTGCGCCACTAGTCCATTGTCTTCATTTTAGCAGTATAATTGGAGAGGTGGGTGTCATTTTCCTGGTGCTAATTTTAATCAGTCGGGACCAGAAATCCTTGCTGAATTATTGCATGCTACTCAGAAGATCTTAATTGACTTTCTGCCCATCTCTGGAGTAAATATCACCATTTAGCCATGCTCAGACCTCAACATTTCGTACATAGGAAAACAGAGTTATTTTCCCAATAATCCATTGCTTTATTTTAATTTTATCAGTAAAATTCAAAAGACACACAAGACTTAGAAAAGCCTTTTAAGATAGGATTCTTGCTACATAATTTCAAAGCTGATTTTCATAATGTTAATGCGGCTGGCGGTTGAGCATTTTAATATGTAAAATATGAGGCTAAATCCCCCTTAAGAGAACCCTGCAAAGATAGGTTTTAAAAATGATTAATTCTTATTAGATGTTAATAACATAAGCCCTGAAAAAAGAAATGGATAAACTCTTCAGTTCCATCTATTCCCTAGGCAGGGAACGCATTTATTGCCAAGTGCCTGTCTTGCACATTGGTGTCAGCAGCAACTTTCTGACCTTTGATCTCTTCCAAACTCGAATAAAGACTCATGACAAATGCTCGTGGGGGTTTTGCCAAATCCTCGTCTAACACATCACTATGGCAGATGTCTCAAACATCCCTTCTTAACACTATTTTAAGTCATGTTATCTTTTCTTCCTGCCAATAGAGCAAAATGTTCATCACGCACAGTCCCATTATCAGCCATATGTTGCGTTGTGGTCTTTAGTAGGAAAAGAGCTAATTTTTTGAGATCTGCATGAGATGCAAAATAAGGCCACAGACACATGCAGCTTTAACTTCTTATTTTTGAGTTGTGCTGGATTTTTTTTAATGGGAGAAATTTAAGGATGGACATCTGGAGATGAAAAATGAAAGCTTGGAGGGTTAATTTGTAAGATAAGAAGCTGATTTGTATGAATTTATATAATGAGCTTTGGGCTATATACATACATACATATTTACTGAAGTGAATAGCAAACACAACTTAATACTTCTATTAATAAGTACTGTACATTGTTTTGACCACCACAAAAATACAGTAAACGCTCAGTTAACTGGCACCCATAGGGATTGGGGGATATTAGATAGATGTAGTTTCTGGTTGATTGTGAGTTACTATTGCTGTTAAGCATATAGGGTAAATTTACTCATTTTGTGTGCCTGTGTGAGCGTATGTGTCTTCAAATAACCTGCCAATATATGGCAACCTATGAATCTCATAAGATTTTCTTAGGCAAGAAATACTCAGTTTAGCAGGTTCCTTCCTCTGAAATATAGCCAACTACACCTGGCATTTGTTGATGGTCTCCCATCCAAGTTCTAGTCAATGCTGCTTAGTTACCAAAATCAGACAGGATACTGTGCCTATAATATATAGGCCCTTCTTGGGGGAAAATCCTGAATTATATACAGTTAGCCAGGATGCATGGGGATTGGCAGTCTCTGGCCCTCATCCAGTCCGTCACAGCTGTCAGGCACTGGTCCAGAATCTGGGGAGCTTCCTTGGAGTGAGGTGGGAAAGAGTAGTGTAGTAGTGTGTCAGTAGGGCTGGAGAGATAGCACAGCTGTGTTTGCAATATGAAGGTTGCATGTTCGATTCCCAGGCTGGTCTGGACACCCAGCTGTGAGCCCTGTCCACTGTCCACCTAACAGATCAAAAACAAGCCAGCTGTGAGTAGATGAACTAGGGACCGCTCAACGGGGAAGGTTTTTATAAGGACTTTACAACACCTGAATAAAAATAATAAGGAAGATCGGCTGCCGGAGGTGGAATGCGGAACCAGAGGCTCTCATCTGAGGATGAAGCAACAACACCCCCTTGTGACGTAATGGAGCAACCGCAACCGCGACACAGCCAGAAGAGAAAAAAATGCTTCTAATTGCATATGTTTGTCTGCACATGTTTGTCTGTACAATGTATTGTAATTGTATGTTAGCCGGCTGGGACTATCTGCCGTATGTGTAATGTAATCCGCTCTGAGTCCCCTTCGGGGTGAGAAGAGTGGAATATAAATGAAGTGTACTATTATAATATTATTATTATTATCTGCATAGAGATGGCACCCAACTACAAAACTCCAGATGACCTCTCCCAGCGGTTTCATGTAAATGTTGAAAAGCATGGGGGAGAGAATAGAACCTTGTTGGACCCACAGGATAATGGCCAGGGGTCCCCCAGCACCACCATCTGGGTCTGATCCTCCAGGTAGGAGCAGAGCCGTTGCAACAGTGCACCCAAGACCCATTCCGGAGAGCTGACCCAGAATGATATCAAAAGCTGCTGAGATGTCCAAGAGAACCATTAGGGATACACTCCCCCCTATCTAGTTTTCTGTGGCAGTCATCCACCAAGGCGACCAAAGCTGTCTCCATTCCGTGGCCAGGCCTAAAACCAGATTTCAAGAGATCAAGATAATTGGTGTCATCCAAGAATCCCTAGAGCTGAGAAGGCGTCACCCATTCCAGAACCTTGCCCAAAAAAGATTTGAAATGGGCTGGTAGCTGTTAATATAGAGAGTCCAGGGATGCCTTCTTTATAATTGGTCGTACAATTGCTTTTTTCAGGCTAGGTGGAGTTTGTCCCTGCTCCAACAAGGCATTGATGATCCTTGTAAACCACTCAGTCGATCCCCCACTGGCAAGTTTGACAAACCAGGAGTGGCAAGGATCTAGAGTACAGGTGGTCACTCTCTCTGCTCCAAGGATCTTGTCAATGTCATTAGGCCCTTCCTGGAAAAAATATATCAATAAACCAAATTAAATACAGTTAACTAGCACACATGGGGACTGGCAGATTTTTGATAAATGCATTTTTGGTTGCTTAGGAGTTATTAAAATAGGACTAAGTAATGCTATACTCCATAATATACCATACCATAAACTCTGCATTGACGTGATATTAATATTGAAATACAGCAACTAAAAGCAAGTTCATACAAGTAAAAAAGAAACGTAGCTTAAAGTAACACAATTTAACTGTATTATAAACATTGATTTTACGGTATTATAAAAATATTTGGAGAGACCTAGATAGCTTAGCTCGGTCTGTTGTGCTGAACTATTTTCTTGCAATTCCGCCAACCACAGCATTTCAAAAAGCAGTACCAAAAAGCATCCTTACTAAGGGCTCCTTGAAACAGAAGAACAATCAATACGCCTTCCATTAGGTTTTGATCCAACTTACTGTGGATTATGGCAATAAACAATCCCCAAGATGGAACTAAAACCTTAAATCAATGCCCAATGCTTTAAACTTTAGCCAAGCCTCTTTGTAGTTTATAGAATCAAAAGCCTCCTCCTGATCAATAATGTCAGCATAAAACCCTTTTGACTTTCGAATGATTGAATTAATAAGCCAAGGAGGACGTTATCAAAGCACTGGAATGGGTCGAAACCTGTCTGTGCCACCTCTAATAAACGGGTGTCAGAATCACAGCTTCCCAAAATGGAAAATATATAATTAGAAGTGTGTGTGTGTGTGTGTCTATATATTGTCTATTCTCCTCTATGGCTCTGAAACATGGGTCACCTATCACCAACACCTACGACTCCTCGAACGCTTTCATCAGCACTGTCTTTGCACAATCCTAAATATACACTGGACCGACTATGTGATGAATGTTGCTGTCCTTGAGCAAGCAGGGATCACCAGCATTGAGGCCATGCTATTGAGATCACAGCTGCGTTGAGCAGGGCATGTCTCTAGAATGGAGGACCACCACCTCCCAAAGATACTACTCTATGGTGAACTCGCCACGGGTCAGCGCAAGAGACGCGCCCCAAAAAAAGAGATACAAGGACTACCTGAAACAACACCTAAGGCTTGGCCAGATTGATCACCAACAATGGTCCACTCTGGCCTCACATCGGGAGGCATGGAGACGCACTATCCACAATGCTGCGGCCTCTTTCGAGAAGACACGCCAAATGGGTCTCAAAGAGAAACGACAACACAGAAAGAACCGCAACTTGGAAACAACATCACCCAAGGAGACTTTCTGCTGCGCTTTCTGCAACCAAACTTGCCTATCTCAGATTGGCCTTTTTAGTCATCAATGTGCCTGTAGGTGAGTTCTTCCTAAGAATCTTCGTTCGCGAAGTAATGCCGATATATATATATATATATATATATATATATATATACACACACACACACACACACACACACACACACACACGAGACTTAGGCTACATAGATCTAATTCATCACAAAAATTCACTAACCAAATGGTAATAGTTTGGGAGGGGGGTGTCCTATGAAGAGCAGCTAAGGGAACTTGGTATGTTTCGCCTAGAGAGAGAAAAGGTTAATCATCTTTAAATATTCAAAATGATGTTATACTGAAGTTGGACCAGGCTTGTTTTCTACTCCTTCAGAGACTAGGACATGGAACAATGGATTCAAACGACAGGAAAAGAAGTTTCGTCCACACATTTTGAAGAACCTCCTGATGATAAGAGTTGTTTTTCAGTGGTTTACACTGCCTGATGTGCTTTCTCTGGTGGGTTGGATGGCTATCTGTCAGGAGTGCACTAGACTTAATGACCCTGTGAACTCTTCCAACGTTATGGCTCTATGGCATCTGGATTTCTATTCTCCACCTCATTGTGACACTATTCAGTGGTAAATCTTCTTGGCTTTTCTTTGCGAACAAAGATTCAGGAAGGACTCATCCTGCGCTTTCTACAAGCACGTTGATGACTAAAAAGGCCAATAAATAATTTAGTTGCAAATAATTTAGTACTAGATATGGGTTTAACTCAGAAAAGGGAGAGGTGGAGGCTAATAGACAATGTGACTTAAGAATTTGCAGTACACATAAACTATGGAGTCACCGTGTGCCCTGATGTTAGATAGAGTGAGACAACTACCCTGAGTGGCGTAACTTGGAAGGAAATTCTCCAATCAGTCTGTTTTTGTTACACTTCAGACAAGGAGCACCCCCCTAGTCACACACACAACAGACAGTCTCTGAATAATAGGCTTTTATTGAAACAATTATAGTGTTCAACAAAAGGGTTAAAAGAAGATCAACTGTAGAATATATCCAAGGTAAATCACACAGTTTAATTAGTCCCAAAATCCAAAGGCAAAGGTAAAGTTCTAAAATCCAAAAGCAAAGGTAAAAAGCTTGATGCAAATCCCATGAATAACACAAGGCAGTTATAGGAGCAAAATGTGCACAAAGGTCTGGGCAAAATCAAGAGTAGGCATGGTTTAGAACCCAAAAATAGGAAATCGAAAATCTAATGGGGGGGGGGGGGATTTTTTTTTTTGATTAGTAATAGAAAGACTTGCAAAAAATTTTCCAAAAAATTCTAAAATGTAACTTAATTACTAACGAAATTCGTTGGTAGTTCGTATGCCAGCGCATGCGCATTCCAGATGGTTTTGGCCTACAACTCCCAGAAATCCTAACAGCTGGTAAATTGGCTGGGATTTCTGGGAGTTGTAGGCCAAAACTTGAATAAATCACACTGAATTCTAGATGGGACTCTCCAAATAGGAAGGAGGGAGGGAAGGAGGGAGGAGGGGGTATTCTATTCTTGGAAGCAGCAAAAAAAGGGAGGAGGGCCCCCTCGCTCCTCGCTGCTCTCTCACCCCGATCCTGAAGGAGCGAGGGCCCAAGTTTTCCCAGGCTGAGAGGAAAAGGAAGAGGCCTGAGGCTGCGAGGAATGGTGTGAGTTGAAGTCCAAAACACCTGGAGGGCTGAAGTTGGCCCGTGCGATGGGGCAAGACAGAGCAACGGGGAAGAGAAGGGGGGGGGAGAAGCGTGGAGGACTACACTTTCCAGAATGCCTAGCAGCAGCGTCACTTCCAGTTCCCCATAGAAATGCGGGAAAAAGAAGAAGATGAATGAAGGCAGGAAGGAAATGAGGGGGAGAAGACAGGGAGAAGTGAATAGTACAATAATTAAGAATTAATTACGATCATAACGCAAATTGTTGGCCTCAAGGACCGTAAAAGAAAGTCTACTTCCTGGTTAACTGCCGTGATGCGTATAAACTAGAAAGTCCCATTACATACGAATCATTTACGATTTCTTTTAATTTTCATAACTTTTTTCTCATGCCTAATCAAGAGCTTGGAAACAAGACAGAAATTGGCATGGTATTCTAAACAAAGCCTGGAAACTGAAGACAATTTCTCTAGCCATCTAATATAAAGACAAATCAGTTTCGGTTTGCAAACTGGCTGCTACGTCGGAGGCTGGCAGCCTGCCTAGATTCCCGAATGCTATCTCGGCGGTTAAATGTAAACTCGTTAAGATTCCCAGGTGTCCCGTTATCAACATCAAGACCTTCAGAGTCCTGAACACAAGAATTCTCATCTAATGAAGCCCTGGGAAGAGAACTGTTCCCAGGAAAGCAAGCTTCATCTGAAGGGTCACTTTGCATCTCAGAATTCTCACTACGCATCCCATCATCAGCATTTTCAGGAACATTCCCATCATCCCTAGCATGCACATGAGCACCAGGCTGAAACACCACAGTTTTCTTAGAGGACAACACTGTGTGCTGTTCTAAATAACAAAGGACATAATTTCTTTCCCAATGTTGTGTAAAGTTTTCAAAATACTTGGGTTCAGAACATGGAATGGAGAAGGACAACATTTTTTTTGTCTCCAGCAAACTTCGATGGTCTACAGAGAACCATTATATCTCATGGTGTATATTACAAACCCTGCTCAGAAAACATTAAAAATGAACATATTCAACTTCTGCATCCATACACGGGAGTACAAATAATTTCAGCAATTCTCCCACTAATGCAAGTTTTACTGAATTATTCTACACAGGAGTAAGAAAGGAGACTTTGCATGAAACCCTAGCTTCCACAATAAAATACAATTGTCATTTTAAAAAAGAAACCCTTGTCTCCATATATCTATGTAAAGTTTTGTGTCTATGCAAAACCATCCATAGGTTCCTGCCACTGGTTTTACATGAGAAGTTTGTTTCTTGGGATGACACTGTTGTTGGGTTTTTGGTGGTGGATGGGAGATGGACTTGTTTCAAGATACTCTTTGATTTTTCATTAGCAAAATTGCTATTTCAGAACCAAAAGACTACTAATTTTGCACAGAAAAACATTGTGGGTTTCTGACAATTGTTGGGGTATTTTTTGTTTGTTTTCTTTTTGGAGTGCTTTCCCCAGAAACTGTGTTTTCACACAAAAATCAGAATTTCATGCAAAATCATGGTTTTTCAGCCCTTACAGGGTTTGGGGCAAAATCACTAGTGTTTTAATATGAAAAAATGGGTTAGCACAAAGGACATATATACATATTTCTATGTATAATAATTTCCACAAACTCTTAGGATACCAGATGAAAATTATGTAGAAGTTTTGTTTCTATGTTATGAGTTTTTCTCAATGAGGTTTCTCAAGGATCGGGAAGCTCATTTGTCATCTGGGAAATGAATAATCATAGACATTAGTTCCATCTCTGGAAAACCACCCAAGTTTCATCTAAAAGCACAGTAAATGTTCAAATTACTGATGCAGCAAAAAATTGCACATCAATTCCACTTAGGTTACAGCAGGATATATTTTGTTAGTTTTCTTTATTTGCTTTTGACTATAAACAGCATTTTACTATACTATGGCAAAGCATTATTATACTTTAAACCTAACTCAATACAAGAGTTTTGTTTTGTTTTTTTAAAAAAATCAACTATAGCATGACATCAGCAGAGAAATAGTTGCTCTAAAATGAAACACAGACTGTCAATTCTCCGAGGCTAGCATCACCTCCAAGTACTTTGGCAAACTTAAAATGGCTCCAAAAAGAAATGCAGTGCATATACCTTAGTAAAAACATAATATGAAATAAACATATATAAATGGTAGCTAAAGGTCTCCCATCGCTGCCATCTCAGAAAAGTATATGACTCATTCATGTTACAGGATGTCCATCACTCTATCAATGGTTTTTGGAAGTGTAGAAAGTATTTGCTGCTGAGGAACCTGAAGCAGTTACAGAAACACAGTGGTTACTTTTGCCCTCTTGCCTGAAGGCCCGGATTAACACTTTTTTGCGCCCTAGGCCACACTTTGGAATTACGTCCCCTTTAAGCCAACCTCCAAGGTCCCCATTCCCACTGGCTGGAAAGCTCCGCTGTGCTCTGAAGGTCTCCTCGGGAGGCTTGGGGAGAGCGCAGCAAGTGCAAACTCGTTCCAAAGGTGCGCATGAGAGAGAGAGAAAGCAAGAGAGAGCGCATGAGAGAGAGAAAGAGAGAGAGCAAGAGAGAGCGCGAGAGAGAGCACGCGCAAGAGAGAGAATGCACACAAGAGAGAGAGAGTGCGCGAGAGTGAGCGAGAGAGAGAGAGAGCGTGAGAGAAAGAGAGACGAAGGGGATGGAGCAGAGACTTTGCTGGGAGAAGGAGCAAGGAGGGGCATGAGAAAGGGGGAAAGAGTATGGGTAATCCGGGCATGCTTGCCTGGCTGATTTAAAGCCAAAATCTGTTGACTATCTCAAGCAGCATATTTGGGGTGCCATGAACAGGCAGTGAATGGTTACACTCAGGGAAAAAGAAAGGTGTAATGTTCTATCTCAGGTGTATTATTTATTTCGGGATTTTACCCCGCTCTTCTCAACCCCCAAGGGGGGACTCAGAGCGGCAAGAATAATTAGACTATTACAAGCTACTATGCAAGCTACTATGCAGTCTGGAAGGTAATAGTAATCTGATCCATCTTTCCATGCTATATATGAAAAATAAAACACATGCACAAAAATACCCTCTGCTCAGGAGATTTTTTTTCCCGTCATCAATCTGAGGACATGTATGCATTTATCTGACTGATTTTGTGCATTTCTGTACATGACCACCATTTACAACTCATGATAATAACTGGCTTGTGGCATGTATGGTTAGAAAGTGTAAGCTTTGGATGGACCAGTTGTTGTGAGCCAGTAGCTTGTCCTATTTTGCTTACTGTAGGTGTATGTGCATATATACACCCATGGATGCTTCATTAAACAAGGAGGAAAGGTGCGAGAGGCATTCTAGGGTAAGAATACCTCAAAACCCTTAGCACAGCCATGGGCAAACTTCTGCCCTCTGGGTGTTTTGGACTTCAACTCCCACAAAGCGAGCAGCAAAGCGAGATGCTAAGACAGACTTGGGCAAATTTTGATAGGCTGTTAGGAATTGTGGGAGTTGAAGTTGAAAACACCCAGAGGGCCAAAGTTTGTCCATGTCTGCCTTAGCATCTCACTTTGCTGCTGAAGGTGAGATTTCTCACAAGAGTTTGGTAATCCTTTATAGTCTTTGCTATGTCAAGACAGCCTTATTCAAGACATCAGTAAGAACGTCTCCACTTCCCTGCTATTCAGCCATGACTTGTTTGGTAAACTCTACCTCAGGCAGCATAATATAATAGGATACCTTGCAACTGAGGATCTTCGAGAAGAGCAAACAACAGACCATCTACTGCAATGCAACCTGAGTCCTGCCACATGCACAGTGGATGACCTTCTTAGAGCAACACCAGAGGCACTCCAAGTGGCCAGCTACTGGGCAAAGGACATTTAATAGAATGCCAAGTTTGCAAACTTTGTGGGTTTTCAAAAATACAATAAACAGTTTGGTTTGCTCCTGACAGGATAAATAAATAACCACACCCATACCACACACCCCACACACAACTTTATATGAATATGCTCATAGGAATCTGGTCGCATGCTGCAAGTCGTTTCTGGATGCTTCTGGAGTGAGAGAATCAGCCGTCTACAAAGACATTGCCCAAAGGGTGCCCAGATGTGTTGCAATCCTGCGGGGAGGCTTCTCTCATATCCCAATTGGCACCACGAGATGCAGAGCCAACCTTAAAAAATGGGGCTACAAAGTGGAGTCCATGACATGTGAATGTGGAGAAGAGCAAACCACTGACTATCTATTACAATGCAGCCTGAGCCCTGCCACATGCACAATGGAGGACCTTCTTAGAGCAACACCAGAAGCCCTCCAAGTGGCCAGCTACTGGTCAAAGGACATTTAATAGAATGCCAAGTTTTTAAACTTTGTGTTTTCTCAAATACATTGGTTCACTTCTGAAACAATAAATAAAAATAAATAACCAGGAATGTGGAATTAATGCACTCTGACACCCATTTAACTGCCAGGGTTCCATGCTATGGAATCATGGGAGTCATACGGGCTAGCTGGCTGAAGGTGAACCCATCGAAGATGGAGTTACTTTGGCTGGGCCGCCCAGTGGGAGAGGGGTGCCGGCTGCCTACCCTGGACGGCATTGCATTATGCCCGTCGTCCTTGGTAAGGAGTCTGGGAGTCCAGTTGGACCCACTGCTGATGGAGGCCCAGGTCTCTATGGTCAGCAGATCTGCATTTTTCCATCTGCGACAGGCTAGACGGCTGGCACCTTACCTCTCCGGGGGTGACTTAGCCACAGTGTCCAGGCAGGGCCATAGCCAGGATTTTGATTCGAGGGGCTGAGTTTGGTTGGGGGGCTGAGACTGGGTGGAAGAGGGTCTACCCTAGCAAACCTTTTGTATTGTTATCCCAATAACCCCATTAATGTGGGATATAATGAGCATGGTGATCAGATCATGATATGAATAAACATAACAGTTTAAATAATGTACCAGTAAGGCCTTCTTGCGGACCACCCTGAGAATTTGGGGGGGGGGGGGTGAAGCCCCCTAAGCCTCCCCCCTGGCTACATGGCTGGCTCCAGGCGACTGTCATCTCGAGAATGGACTACTGTAACGCCCTTTACATTGGCCTTCCTTTGTCCATGATCCGGAAACTGAAACTGGTTCAGAACGCTGCAGCTCGCTTACTCACCGGGGCTCTGGCTAGAAGCCACATAACTCCTATCTTGAAGCAGCTGCACTGGTTTCCAGTGGAATACCATATCATATTCCAGGTGCTGGTTTTACCCTTTAAGGCCTTACATGGTCTGGGACCGCCTCTCTCCGGATGTTCCCCAGAGATCACGGCGATCTAAAGATCAAAACCTACTAGAGGTTCCCTCCATCCGAACCTATCATCAGTCTTCGACCCGACAGAGAGCTTTCTCTGTAGCTGCCCCCACACTTTGGAATGCTCTGCCAGATGATGTCCGGGCTCTTAGGGAGCTTTTGGCTTTCTGAAGAGCCTGTAAAACAACCTTATTTTGGCAGGCCTTCAACCCTTAGTGTTTTATGTAATCTATGGCTGTAGTTATGGCTTGTTTAATGACAACCGGGGGGGGGGGGATTGTTCTTACTGTTGTTTATTGTTTTTATTGTTTTATTACTGTTTTTAATTATTGTTCTTATTGATTTTATGCTGTGAACCGCCCCGAGCCTTCGGGAAGGAGCGGTATACAAGTATGAATAATAAATAAATAAATAAATAGTTTTACTCATCTTTAGTCTTCTCTACCAAAGAATGCTAATGCCTTGTCAAACTATATAGCCCAAATTTCCACGGCAAAGGAGCCATAGTAGTAAAGGGGTATCAACCTGCATTAATTCTGCAGAGTAGATGCACCTCAGTTGTGAGATCTGCAGTGTGAATGCTTCTTCTTCTCCCGCTCCTGCCTTCATGCTTTATTCTAGAGGCATTTGTTGCGTGAACAGCTCTGCAGAAAGAAAGCGAGAAAAAGACAGGGAGACAGAGACTACTAATTAATGTAATGAAAATGTCACAGGGTGTTCTTTTGCAAGTTCTTTGCTTCAGAGGGCTCAGTCAATAGATATTGAAGGAAAAGTGTGTGTTTTTCCCCCCGCTCCGACTTGCTGCAAAGAGATGCTTCAATTCTACAAAGGTAAAGCCTTCTTTCTTGCAGAAGCCAGCAAAAGAAATGGACAGGCAAGGCATGGTTGGAAGGAGCAAAATAATCTCATCCTTTGCCTGCACGGCCCCAGGACACCATATCTTATATTTGAAAGGCATCTCTCTCCGCGACCACATTAGTGACACAGTCACAGTATCTGCACATCCTGCTGTTTTGCCATAAAGCTCATCTGTAACAACCCCTTTGAATTTCCCACTATGCTGCACAGGGGGAAAAAATCTTTAGATTACTTGTTTGAGAGATCCCTTGCAGGAAATGGGTTTCTGCGTCAAAGGAGATAATTAAAATAAGGGAAATAGCTGAAGTAAATGCCATGCAACATGTGTGAGTTGTTTTTGGAAGGGAGAAAGATCAGTCTTAGTATCTCCCTGGGAGAAAATGTCTTTTTGTGCCTCTCCAAGGCTTGTGGTTCTAGCTTTCTCTGAGTTAATGAAAAGTGCAAAGCACATCTGGGAAATTTGTTGGCAGGTTCACTTGGTTGTGGCCACCAGGGGGCAGGCATCTCAAATTGACTCTAGAGATCATTGTATTCACAGGGAGACGGGAAATTTTGGTTAAAGGAATTCAAAGTTAATTAACACTACTCATAGCATCAACAGATTAGAGAGAGAGAATATATATGTGTGTGTGTGTATATATATATATATATATATATATATATATATATATATATATACTGTGTGTGTGTGTGTGTGTGTATATATATATATATATATATATTGTATATATATATATATATATATATATTCTTTATTTATATTCCGCTCTTCTCACCCCGAAGGGGACTCAGAGCGGATTTCAGTACACATACTAGAAGACAATTCCTGCTGTTTTTCACAACCACACAACATATAAACGAACACAACATATAAAAGAAAAGAGGCAAATTCTGGCCACCAGGGGGAGCTGCCGCACTCCTCATCTCTCAGCGTCCCTTGTTGTTCCTTCCTCATTCCTCAGCATTCCTGGAGTTCTTTATGGCCTCATAATTCAGTCAAAATTTGCCTCCCCACTTGATGTGGTACCTTTATCTCCTACTTGACAGATGCAACTGTCTTTTGAGCTGCAAAGGTTGACAGCAGGCTACACTTAAGGTCGAGCACCCACCTCGACCCAGGCAGGCCTCGAACTCATGACTTACTGGTCAGAGAGATCTTATGCAGCTGACACTTAGCCAGCTGCGCCACTTTCCCGGCGATTACAGATAGATAATCCTCATACTCAATATTCTGAATAGTTTCAAATAAATAGAGGTATTACTTACCAATGTTCTTTACCAAACAAATGATGTTATGGCTGGAGGAACTCTTCACAAGATCCATTGCATTCATGATAAGTTGAGTTCTTTTATATTCCACATCCTAAGATTTTATCCCACATATCCCAGGGCAGCAAGGCATCCAAAATAAAAATACAAGAAAACCCAAGAAACATAGAATCCAATACAGAAATACAGGAACAACCCCTGGTCTTTGAAAATAAGAACATGAACAAGGCATGAAACTAGACGTCTCTAAGCAGGCATGGCTTGACAAGAGCTGTTGTCTCCATTATCAATGTTAACCAAGCTGCTGGGGAAAACTCCCAGCCTCTCTAATACACCCAAAAAATCATGCCTTTTAATATTAATAATAATAACAACAACAATAATAATAATATTTATTTATACCCCACCATCATCTCCCCGAAGTGGACTTGGGGCGGCTAACATGAGGCCAAGCCAGAAAATACAATACAGCAAATGAAATACAAAGCAATGAAAAATTACATGAGATTCAGATATGGAGCTCTTTTTAAATAAGTGCCGTGACCTTTGTATTCTTTGTTGATCAGCCCTAAGTCTACTAAAACTAGGTCTCCTATCAACAAACTCATAACCATTATCATGAAGCTCATTATTCTCGGCACCTGGAGTTTCAGCCTCTGAATTACGGTACTGTCCCTAGAGATCAGCTCTGCTGCATCCTCTGGAATATGGCCCTGACTGGTTGGAGACACAGGCTGCTCAGTTTCAGGACTTAAAATCTCAGGCTCAGAAGCACAATTATCAGGCCCAGAATCCCCATTAACAGTAAAATCAGACACCTCTATGGGCTGAACTACAACAGTTGGCAAGTCTACTGGTTCTGGTGGTTTTCATATATCTAGCTAAGACTATGAAGACATTACAGTATTGTCCAAGGATGAAATGGGGGCTTGAATCAGCAGCAAACCATATGATCTGCATGCAGAAAGTCTCATGTTTAATCTCCAGCATCTCAGTCAAAAGTACTATTTTGAAGTTGCCCCCAAAAAGACCATGTTTCAAAGTGATAGAAAATATATTTAATATTTGTTTTGCTTTAATACAGCATTTCAGTTGAATGTATTTTCCAAAGTCTTCCCTGGGACTCATTTAAACAGTCTGCAGAAAATACTCAATTAAATATGTCTTGTCTGGTATCCTGTGAGAAATGCAGTCTTCTTTCAGATGCATCTTAATTCAGTAGCAAATAAACTCTTACTCAACTCTGAGCAGCTAAGGAAGACCAATGGGAAAGTCAATTTACCTCCACCCACTAAATGTCCTGTTTGACATATGTTACAACACACTTGTATGTGTTCTAATCTCTTGAAATATGGGATGGGTGACTTGGGTTGCCAGACTTTTTCCTGTTCTGTGCCTTCAAGTTGCTTATGATTTATGGCAACCCTAAATACTTTCTTGACAACAGTTGTTAAGGACAAGTTTGCCATTGCCTTCCTTTGGGGCTGAATGAGTGCAAATTGCCCAAAGTACCATCAAATTTTGAAGCTAAATAGGATATATTTCAGAGGAAGACATTGGCAAACTACCCCAAGTATTTCTTGCCTAAGAAAACCTTACAGCATTCATGGGGTAGCCTAAGTTGACAATCAGCCTGACAGCATATTCTTTGGTTGCTGTAAGTTTTTTGAGCTGCATGGCCTTGTTCCAGAAGCATTCTGTCCTGATGTTTCACCTGCATTTATGGCAGGCATCCTCAGAGGTTGTGAGGTCTGTTGGAAACTAGGAAAATGCAAACTAGGAACATAAGAACATAAGAACATAAGAAGAGCCATGCTGAATCGGAGCTCAGCCCATCTAGTCCAGCATTCTGTATCACACAGTGGCCCACCAGTTGTACACGGGGATCTCGAGCAGAAGGGAGGGCAAAACCCTGACCTGCTCCCGACCCCCCACAACCAGTACCCAGGGAAATCGTGCCTACCTCAACCAACTCCGAGGTGGCACTTGAATGTCCTTTTCAGTAACTACCGATACACTTGGTATCCATGAATCTGTCTAATCCTGCCTTGAAGTTGTTCAGGCTGACAGCTGTCACAACCTCTTCTGGAAGTGAGTTCCATAACCCAATGACCCTCTGGGTGAAGAAATATTTCCCTTTATTAGTCCTAATTTTCCTTCCTTGGAGCTTCAAGGAGTGCCCTCTAGTCCTAGTGTTTTGTGACAAAGAAAATAATTTTTCTTTATTCACCTTTTCTATCCCATGCATGATTTTATACACTTCGATCAAGTCACCTCTTAGACGCCGTCTTTCAAGGCTGAAAAGACCAAGGCGTTGCAACCTGATTTCATAAGCGAGCCACTCCATCCCTTGGATCATTCTTGTTGCCCTTTTCTGTACCTTTTCCAGTTCCGTTATATCCTTCTTAAGGTGCGGAGACCAGAATTGTACACAGTACTCCAAATGTGGCCTTACCATCGATTTGTATAGAGGCAATACAACATTTGCTGACCTATTTTCGATTCCCTTCCTGATCATGCCTAGCATAGAATTTGCTTTTTTCACTGCTGCTGCGCACTGGGTTGACATCTTCATTGAGCAGTCCACCAAGACCCCAAGATCCCTTTCCTGGTTTGTCTCGGAAAGCTTTGACCCCATCAATTGGTAGGTGTAGTTGGGGTTCTTTGCCCCGATGTGCATGACTTTACACTTGTTTAGGTTAAAATGCATTTGCCACTTTGTTGCCCATTCACTCAATTTCGAGAGATCTTTCTGGAGCTCTTTACAATCAGTTTCATTTTTAACTACCCTGAACAATTTAGTGTCGTCTGCAAACTTTGCTACCTCAGAATTCACTCCTACATCCAGATCATTAATGAATAAATTAAAAAGTAACGGACCCAAAACTGAACCTTGGGGTACGCCACTTCTCACCTCTTTCCACCCAGAGAAGTGTCCGTTTATTACCACCCTTAGTTTCCTACAGTTTAGCCAGGTTCCAATCCAGGACAAGACCTGTCCCCTGATTCCATGGCTGAAGAGCTTATTTAGGAGCCTTTGGTGAGGGACTTTGTCAAAAGCCTTTTGAAAGTCAAGGTAAACAATATCAATTGGGTCCCCTTTATCTATGTGTTTATTTACACCCTCAAAGAATTCTAACAAGTTAGTAAGACATGATTTGCCTTTGCAGAAACCATGTTGATTTTCCTTCAGCAATGCCTGTTCTTCTATGTGGGTTTCCAACAGATCTCACAACCTATGAGGATCCTACCATAAATGCAGGTGAAACATCAGGAGAGAATGCTTCTGGCTAACATGGCCATACAGCCTGAAAAACTTACAGCAACCCAGTGATTCGGCAACAGCAAATTATTTGCTTTAAGAAATTACCGTATATGAAAAGACAGAGATCAGACTTCACTTTTCCCATGGGACCTCCTACCAGTGCAGTGAAAAAACATAACCCACATGCTCCAAAAAAAATTCTCCCTCCCCATTATAAAACACCAGAACCATTGACTATTCCCTCCTGGTGGTAGTGTCTTCATTTCAGTGGAAAATAAGCATCATGGCCGGGAGAGCTTTTGCACAGTTAAAGCTTGTGCGCCAGCTGCGCCCGTACCTTGGGAAGTCTGACTTGGCCACAGTGGTCCATGCTCTGCTTACATCCCAAATAGACTACTGCAACGCTCTCTACGTCCGGTTGCCTCTGAAGACTGCTCGGAAGCTGCAATTGGTCCAACATTCGGTAGCCAGGTTACTAACAGGAGCGGGGTACAGAGAGCGTACAAATCCCTTGCTGCGCCAGCTCCACTGGCTGCCAATTAGCTTCTGGGCACAATCCAAAGTGCTGGTTTTAACCTACAAAACCATATACGGTTCTGGCCCAGTTTACCTGTCCGAACGGACTCTCCCCTACGAACCATCAAGAACATTAAGATCCCCCAGAGAGACCCTGCTCTCGGTCCCGCCAGCTTCGCAAGCGTGGCTGGTGGGGATGAGAGACAGGGCCTTCTCTGTGGTCGCCCCTCGGCTGTGGAACTCTCTACCAAGTGAAGCTAGATCTGCCCCCTCTCTGTTGTCCTTTAGGAGGCTGGTGAAGACCTGGATGTAGAACCAAACCTTCCCATAATAGGCTGAGATTGGCTATTGTCTGAATGTATGACCACGCTTACAGATTGAGTGGAATTGTTTTAATGGCGATGTGGTTTTATGCTGGGTTTTTATGTATTTTAATATGGTGTTCTAGTTGTTTTGAAATTGTATAGCATTGGATTTTTGCTGTTATGCCGGTCTGAGTCCCTCGATAGAGGTGAGAAGGTCGGGGTACAAAAGTTTTAAATAAATAAATATATCGAAGCAGCATCAGCTGGAGCCACTGCTGTGAGCACTGCATACTGCAACATCAGCCTTGAGTTCCAGGGAAATAAGCAACGGCATGGCATGCCCCAGAGAAAGACCATCCAGGAGCTCAGCTTTCACGGCGGGTTCCAGAGTCAAGAACAGACGGAGCAAAGAGACGCAAGAGACTATAGTGCTCTAATTAACTGGAAATGAAATTGTCAGGACTGAAACTCAGGGCCATGGGTGAAGTATGTGGTTATTAAGAATCAGACCCCTACTTCTTAATCTTTTCTTGCATTTGTAGCCCTAATACTGGAGACAGACAGTGCCAAAGTGCAGAAAGGTTCTTCCAGGATAGGAGCATTGTAATGTCCTGATATGGTTTTTAAAATGACTCATTTTCTCTCCACAGGAACCTTATAATTCTTTCTAATGAAGCTAGTAGCTGCTCCAGTTCCAGATATCTCGGCTCAGCTTGAAAGCAGTTTTAGCATCCCTTTGATCTACACTCAAGGGCCGATGGGAATAATGAAGGCTGTCTGATCAAAAAGACCAAAATGAGAAAGGAGGGAACCTCAGCACTCAGTGAACTCTGTGTGTAAGCATTCTGAGCCCTTCCATCCAGGTTAGCCTACTGTCAGCTAATTTCCTGATCACGTCATCCATCTCTATGATGGCCGAGTATATCTCATACTTGACAATGTTGCATTCTTCAATATCTTTCTTCCTTCTGTGTCAGTGTTGGAAAAATGATGTTGTTTGAATTACAGCTACCAGCTGGCCAGCGATATTTTAGGAACACTAATATTTTAGGAACACTAATCCAAAAAAGTGGGATCCTCTGAGGTTTGGCGTCAGGACCCCAAAATCCATGGGTGCTCTCAAGTCCCATTATATGCAATGGGGTTGTAAAATAGTGGCAAAAACCAAGGTTTGCTTTTTGGAATTGTGTGAAACAAGTTTTCAAGCTGTTGATAGTTGAATCCGTGGATGCAGAGTTGTTGTTGTTGTTGTTATTATTATTATTCTGACACTAAAATACAGTATGTCACAGCAAACGAGATCTATATGCTGGATTTCATATTATAAAATCACATATTTAGAATGCTGCCACTTCAAATTACAGAGGAAGAACTAAACAGATGGCAACAAATAATAAACAAATATTGCAATGGTAGTAAAAGAAATAGACTAAACAAACAGTTATGGTATAAATCGCAAAAAGAAGGAGGTTTAGCACTCCCTAACATTAAAAAATATTATGAAGCGAGTAGATTGAGACTGGTTATAGAAGGAATGATTAAAAAGATGGGGTAGAATGGCTAAGAAATTACTCAGGAAAAGTGGAAGAAGAAATATGGAATATATTTTTTAAACAATTCACGAGGAAAGAAATTAGGGAAATTAGAAATCCAATGTTGAGTAATATATTAGAAGTATGGAATAAATACAGGAGAATGTTAATAACGGATGGATCAGTAATAACCCCAATTGTAATGGAAAAGAAATTTCCAAAGAATTTAAAACAAATAATGGATAAAAAGTTAAGGGAAAAAAATTAGATAAAATGGGGGATTGGATAAAAGTAGGAACGAAGAAGGAAATGATTATGGAAGAATTTAGAGAATAAAATTGACATGGTTCCATTGTATACAATTAGAACAATGGTTTAAAAATTGGTTAAAAACAATAAAAAAGGAAGTAAGGTTAACCAATTTGAACAAATAATACAAAATGGGAGGGATGTAGAAGAGCACGAAAACTTGAAAGGAATAACTAGTAAAATATATAAGATAATAATTGAAATAAAGGAAGGAAAAACAAAAAATAACACCCTTAAGGAGGTCTGGGAAGAAGACTTAGGGATAAAAATAAAGGAAACAGAGTGGCAACAATTGTGGAGACAAAGACATCTTAAAAAATTTATCAATAAGGATTAAAGAAAACTATTATAAATTAATATGGAAATGGTACCTTACACCAGTAAGAATGGCAAATATAAATAAAAACTACTCGAAAAACTGTTGGAGAGGATGCCAAGAAACAGGAACATACATACATATGTGGTGGCAATGTAAATATGTAAGCAAATTTTGGGCGAAAGTATTTAAAGAAATAGAAGATATAATGAATATTAAAATAGAAAGAAATCCTAGTATAGCTTTATTATCATTATATAATAGTATACAATTGGAAAAAAAGGATAAAGATGCGATAACAAACCTATTAACAATAGCAAGACTGCTTATAGCAAGGAATTGGAAAAAGAAATAAATATACAAATAGAGGAATGGTACAAGGAAGTGTGGAAACTGGCAATAAATGACAAGTTAACATGTATATTAAAAGTAAAAGAGGTATATGGAAACAAAGTGATTTTTATGAGGTATGGAGAAAATTGATTGAAAAAGGATTAGAAAAGGAAGAAGGAAGGTTACCTCCACAAGAAGAAATGAAATTTTGGACGAATGATATGTAAAAGCAATGGCTTGGGGAGGGGGGGGGAGCACAGCGGTGAGGGATACAAAAATGTATAAGAAAAACATAATGGCAGATGCTAAAGATTGAAGTATTGTACCTAGAAATGAATAACATAAATCTGCTGTAAATAGACATTGCATAATATTGTGTTGATAATGATAAAACAATAAAAAATATTTTTTTAAAAAAATCACAAGACGAACACTTCCCAAGCGTCTAGGACTGTGCGATGTATTTTTGAATGATGCGCACAGATCCAAGCAAGGTGGCCTTTTGCAGTTGACAAATCGTGATTTTGTCAATGTTTATTGTTTCCAAATGCCGGCTGAGATCTTTTGACACAGCACCCAGTGTGCCGATGACCACTGGGACCACCTGTACTGGTTTATGCCAGAGCCTTTGCAGTTCGATTTTGAGGTCCTGATAACGGCTGAGTTTTTCCTGTTGTTTTTCCTCAATGCGACTGTCATCTGGTATGGTGATAGCAATAATCCTTTTTTTTTTCTTTTCCACAATCGTGATGTCTGGTGTATTGTGTTCCAAAACTTTGTCAGTCTGGATTCAACAGTCCCACAGTATTATTATTATTATTATTATTAGTTTATACCTTACTTTATCTCCCCAAGGGGGACTCAAAGCGGCTTGACATAAAAGCAGTAGTACACAATTTAAAATATACGAATATACAAACAGTTGGACCCGCTGCTGACAATGGAGGCTCAGGTCTCTGCTGTCAGCAAATCTGCTTTTTTTCATCTGCGACAGGCTAGGCGGCTGGCGCTCTATCTCAACGGAAATGACCTCACCACGGTGATCCAGGTGACAGTCATCTCAAGGCTGGACTACTGTAACACCCTTTACATCGGTCTTCCTTTGTCAGTTATCCGGAAGCTTAAACTGGTGCAGAACACGGTAGCGAGGCTCCTGGCTAGAGTGCCAGCCAGAGCTCACATGACTCCAACTCTGCAGCGACTGCACTGGTTGCCAATTGAGCACCGGATCATCTTCAAAGTGTTGGTCTTGACCTTTAAGGCCTTGTATGGTCTGGGGCCGGTGTACCTTAGGGACCGTCTACTTCCATATGTTCCCCAGAGATCTCTTCGATCTGAGGATCTCAACCTCTTGCAGATCCCTTCCCTGCGAACCATCCACTTGTCGTCAACCAGACAGAGAGCTTTCTCTGTGGCAGCACCATGCTTGTGGAATAGCCTGCCGCCTGAAGTCCAAACAATTAGCGAGCTGCCGGCTTTTCGAAACGTTTGCAAAACGGTACTGTTTTGGCAAGCATTTAGCCTCTAGCCACTCTTGGTTATGGCTGAACACCGTCTAAATTGCTTTATATCTCATATCTTATTGTTCTTATTGCTGTTGTTCTTATTGTTTTTATGCTTCCTTGTTGTAGTTCGATATGCAGTAAACTGCCCAGAGCCAAACTGGAAAGGAAGGTATACAAATCGAAATAAATAAATAAATAAATAAAATATAATTAAACACAAATTACACTAAAACAATCAGATTAAAATCCGTATTCAAAGTTAGAAATTCCCTGACTAGATCTTAAACAGCTTCAACTGTAAAAGCTTGCCTGCAAGGTCATATAGTGGGCTTCTGTGACTGACTGGGAATTTAACCCAGGTCTTTTCAGAGTTGTAGTTATTTATTTATTTATATATTTACTGTATTTATATATTGCCTTTCTCACCCCTGGGGGCACTCAAGGCGGCTTACAAGATACTAATGGCAAAAATTCAATGCCAACATACAGTAGTAGTAGTAGTAGTAGTAGTAGTAGTAGTAATAGTATTTATTTATACCATCTCCCCAATGGGGACTCAGGGCACATGAGGCCAACCCCAGAAATGCATTACAACAAAATAAAACCAAAAACACAAAATAAACATCACAATAAAATGAATAAAATGCAAGCATACAATAAAATAAAGCAAAATACAGTAATAGATAAATCATAATCACAGTGAGCGGGCCACATGTAAGGTAAAATGATAAAAACTCAGGTTGAGATAGAAATAAAATGCAAATAATTGTGAAGGAGAAACTTATTGGAAAAGAGAGTAATGGTGACGGACCTTTAGACAGGCAGGGGGAAGTTCAGTGTGGGGACAGACATTATGGGGATCGAACAAAAGGAGATGTAGAGTCACTCTCCAAAAACGCAGCGGAAAAGCCAGGTTTTGAGATGCTTCTTAAAAGCTGCTAGCATGGGGGCTTGCCTAATCTCACCTGGCTATGAATTCCAGAGTCATCGGCCACAGAGGAGAAGGCTCTCTCTCACGTTCCCATAAGTTGGGCCTGTGAAAGAGGAAAGGGTGAAAGGAGGGCTTCTCCCAAAGATCGGTTTGTGGAAGGAGATGAGGTCACGAAGGTGGTACACAAATACATCATCCCAGCATACACATTAAAATCCCATGATCCAGAAATCATATACCATAGCCATTCCAAATTGTCACTGCACATGTTCCTTAATTATTCTTTGTACTGCATTAATTATTAGCCAAAGGCTTGATTCCACAACTATGTCTTTGTTCTCTTTCTAAGAGTCATGGGGGGGGGGCTGATTTAATCTCGCTGGGGAGGGAGTTCCAGAGTCCTGGCTACGGCCCTGCCCCAAGTGATCTTAATCTCTGATATGGGTCATAGAGGGAGATATGTTTGGACAGGTAAGCTGAGCCGGAACCATGTAGGACTTTATAGGTTAAAGCCAGCACTTCGAATTGTGCTCAGTTGCAGACTGGCAGCCAGTGGAGCTGACTTAACAGGGGTGTTGTATGCTCCCGCTACACTGCTCCAGTGAGCAATCTCTCTGCTGTTCATTGGACTACTTGAACCTTCTGAACAGTCTTCAAAGGCAACCCCACATATTTTTATTATTATTTCCATTTCTATGCCGCTCCTCCCTGTAGGCTCGGGGTGGTTTACAACAATCTAAAAAAGATGAACATGAACATCAAGCAAAATAACTACAATCTAAGATACTAAAAGTTCTATACTATAAATTCTAAGAACAAGATGTTACAAAGGACCACTCAGATTGAATGCCTGCTGAAAGAGAGCAGTTTTGCACGCACTCCGGAAGGAGGACAACTCTCTGATCATGCGAACTTCATCAGGCAAGGCATTCCAAAGCGTCAGGCTCTTTGTCTGGTGGAAGACAGGTGATAAGTCTGGACAGTAGGAACATCGAGGAGACTTTGTTCTTTCAACATATGGGGAGAGGAGGGCCCTTGGGTACACCGGCCCTAGACCATACAAGGCCTTAAAAGTTAAAACCGGCACCTTGAAAGTGACCCGGTACTCCACTGGCAGTCAATGCAATTGCTGCAAAATCTGAGTTATATGACCTCTCGCTGGTGCTCCAGCGAGCAGTCGCGCTGCAGCATTTTGCACTAGCTTGAGTTTCCGCATCACAGACAAAGGAAGGCCAATGTAGAGGACATTACAGGAGTCTAATCTCGAGATGACTGTCACCTGGATCACCGTAGCTAGGTCGCTCCTGGATAGGTAAGGTGCCAGCTGCCTAGCCTGTTGCAGATGAAAAAATGCGAATCTGCTAACAGCAGAGACCTGAGCCTCCATTGTCAGCTGGAAGGCATCGCAGTAATCTATTCTCAATGTAACAAGAGTGTGGACCACCAAGCCCAGATTAGCTCCTTTTGGCGCCCTAGGCCAAAAGAAGCACCGCTGCCCCCAGGGGCGGGGAAACCCCGCCCCCAGGTCGGGGGAAGCTCCCAGCCCCAGGGGGTGCTGCACATCCATGGCAGCGGCCCTGAGGGTCCTCCTTCCTTCAGTGAAGGAAGGAAGGAGGGGAACCGAGGAGGAGAAAAAGGTGGTGCGAAGGGGCTGCGCGTCAGAGGCCTTGCTGTGACGCGGCGCCCCTTCATGCCACCTCTTGCTCCTTCTCGGTCCCCCCTCCCTTCCTTCACTCAAGTGAAGGAAGGAAGGGAGGGGGAACCGAGAAGGAGAAGGAGGCGACGCTAGGGGGCGGCGCGTCAAAGGCCTGGCTGTGACGCGGTGCCCCTTCGCGTCGCCTCCTTCTTGGTCCCCCCTCCCTTCCTTCACTCAAAAAATCGACCTTTTTTAAAAAATAATTCGGGGGTCCTAATCTGCCGCCCCCCCCCATTTGTGCCACCCGAGGCCATGGCCTCGGGTGGCCTTATGGGTAATCCGGGCCTGTGGACCACCATGGCCAAGTCTGACTTCCCAAGGTTCAGACACAACTGGCGCACAAGTTTTAATTGTACGAAATCTCCCCTGGCCACGGCTGGGGTCCTAGTCTCAGCGATGATTCCAGGATCACTCCAAACAAGCTAGTTCAACACGCTGGCTTCTTCCAACTAACAAATCTTCTGCTTGGGAAGATGAAAGGCCAATCAATTTTGTCAAGCATCTCCAGTGGATTAGAAAGGCTGAAGCACTGCTTGAAATTATTTGAGAACCGTTTAGATCTTGAAATGAACAATAAAAACATAAGCACTGAAATGAATGAAAGTTTCAAATAAATTAAACGATACAGGCATGCAAAGAAAACAGTTAAAGGGCAGAGAAAATATATCCGATGATTCATTTGCAGAATTCAGATGCCAAAGTGTTAGTGTGGGTGCGTTATAATCTTGGGCATTTAAAAAGGAACACAGTCAATAATAGATATATCAAAAACACACGGAAACCATTAAAGTTAAAGAGAATTGGTGTCCTAGGGTATATATTTTTCAGACAAGCGAAGGCGGTTGATATGAGATGGTTTTATATTCTTTGTGTTAAAGAAGGCACATAGCCAAATATGTAAGAGTTGTTTCAAACCAAAATGGAAAAAATTAAGTAGAAAATTCAGTTGGAAGAGGGAGTATGGCATGAGGGTTATTCCAAGATTTTGCATTTGTGTATCAGCAAAATGCCCTAAAGGTCTCTAATTCTGAGTGATCTTAGAAGCTAAGTAGGGTCAGTACGGGTTAGTACATGGATGGGAGACCACCAAGGAATCCCAGGATCTGTAATCTATTTTTGGATGAAACAACTGGCAATCCACCTCCTGAGTAACCCTATAAAATTCATGAGATCACCATAAGTCCACAGGCAACCTGAAGGCACATAGAATAGAAAAGAATAGAACAGGATAGAATAGAATAACTTTATTGTCATTGTACATTGCATAGCAAAATTAAATGCTTTCCCCAGCACACATCACAAAAGCAACACACCCATCCCTCCACGCTCTAACCACCACTGCACAGCTCCCAATGCCACATCAATGCAAAACCATGGAGTTCAATATAGACTGGAATGCCTTTCACAGACTGGAATGCCTTTGCTGTGAATGGACTCTGCTAGGTTTCGCTTTCCCCTGTGGCACTTGTTTGTCCTGGGAGGTTGTGACTGGAAAACTATACGTCATTTCACAAGCCTATCCTGCGACATCTTCCCCGGTGATGTCAGAGGGGGCTGGTCATGCCGACGATGTCATAAGTCAGACTAGAGCACGCAATGACCCAATCTGCTTCTGCCGTCCCATGCAATGCACACCATGCTCCCCGCTTCTCTCTCTCTCTCTCTCTCTCTCTCTCTCTCTCTCTCTCTCTCTCTCTCTCTCTCTCTCTCTCTCTCTCTCTCTCTCTCTGACCCAGGGACTGAAGAAGATGGCCTGGGACCACCCAGAACTGAGTGGTGGAAGGGGATGATAGCTTAACCAACCCCGATGTGTCATGACTTTCACAAGATCCCTGAGCAGGGATTGACGCCGTGGTTTCCCAGTCTCCTAGTCCAAAACCCAAACAACTACACTACATTGTATCTCTATACAAACCATGTATGTGTACAAAAACTCTTTTAATAAAAACCCTAACCCTAGCCAACCTGGATTGCACAACCATATTTTGACCAGCTGACAGAAGGAGAGCAAGGACAAAGCCATTCCGGCCTCTCTAGACAGGCAGTTCCAAAGCCTGGAAGTAACCATAAATACACATTTAATTCACTGAACACATGCAAAAATTGAAATTAAACTATCAATAGAACTCAAAACAATTTGAAAATGAGCTTTTAAATAAAAGCAAACTGCGGCAATTCAGCACTTAACTGAAAGTCATTTTGATCACTGAAACTAAAAAGTCTTCACCTGCTGCCAGAATAACAACCTGACAGAAGTTTAACTTCTCTGGAAATGGAGTTTAAAAACCTAGGGAAAACCTTTCTAGCTTGCAGCAAAACACAAGCATATTGTTACAAAATGGCCATGATTGTCCTCTGTTAAGCAGGCATTTGGAGAGCCAGAATGAGCAGAGCTGACTTTGTGCCTCTTTCCAATTACTGTACATGATGCTCTGCTATGGTGGGGGGCATCATTTATAAAGGAAAGGGCTCCTGTCATATGAATGGAAGATTATCTCACATACCACAAGAATGTGGGATCACACCACTTGCAAAGTAGGCCTGGGGTGAGTTTACAAAAGGAACCAATGGTTTAAATGTTCAGAGTTGACAGTGATGCGCTTCAAGAGAATAAGCGTCCTTTCGAGATGCCTGAAAGGCAGCCAAAGAGACAGGCCGATTTGTTTCAGGTATTTCTTATGGCCTCTTCACCTAATCTCTGTTTTTGCCAAGTATTTAAAATGCCTTCTTTTAAAAGTTTTTTTAAAAATGAATTAACCAGTTGCTTAGCAGCCAGCATGGATTCTGCTTCCTCTATGTGCTTTTGTAGACTATCAGTAAATCGGTGGACCAGAAGCATGAGGCTTCCGGGTGTTATCAGACTGCAAAGCCAAGCATTTCTTGCCTGCACAGTCAATGGTGAAGAATGTGGAGAGGCACAGTCCAGCAATATATCTACTAAGGAATATCTACTCCTCAATAGAAAACAAGAAGACGACAATCCCTGAAGCCGGAGCTCATTGTGTGAAATTATTCCTGTCTGTACTACCAACATTAAGAGACTAGAAAACAGGGGCGGTCTTTCCCATTACGCAGACTACGCAACCGCATAGAGTGCCAACTTGGATGCGACGGTGTGGGGCGCCATCGTGGGGCGCCGCAGCGCCGTATCTCTGTGCTGCTGCTGCGCTGCGGCGCCCTCCGGGCTGCTGCCGCGCTGCGTCGCGCCTGGACGACCTTCTGGGCATGCGCGGAGATTTTCGCGCGCATGCCCAGTGCCTACGGAGTTCACTTGAGCTCCGTAGGCAATGGGCATGCGCGCTTGTCTCAGGCACGCGCTGTATCTAGGAAGCTCAAGAGGGCTCCGTAGATACAGCGCATGCAAGACAGAGATTTCCGCGCAAGATGCCCAGTGCCTACGGAGTTCACTTGAGCTCCGTAGGCAATGGGCATGCGCGCGAAAATCTACAAGATGCGCTGTATCTACGAAGCTCAAGAGGGCTCCGTAGATACAGCGCATGCGCCGCAGTGATTTTCGCAAGACATGCCTAGTGCCTACGGAGTTCACTTGAGCTCCGTAGGCACTGGGTATGCGTCTTGAAAACCTCCGGTAAGTCAGGGAAGGCGAGAGGGGCGGCAGAGAAGAGGGGAGCCTCATGAAAGGAGCCGGAGGAGCGGGGGATAATGTTTTGGGGGCGCCAAAATAGTGTTTGCTTACAACTTAGAATTACCTTAGACCGCCCCTGCTAGAAAAGTAACATTTAACTACAACTCCCATTGCCTCCCAGCTGACATTTGCACTGCTAGCTGAAGGGTTTGTGAAAGTGTTATTCCTGAAAGTAAATTTTATAGATCCTTGGGGCAAAGTTTGCTCAGAGAAGGATTGACATTGCCTTACTCTAAGGCAGGCGTTCTCAACCTTCCTAATTCCCCTTAATACAGTTCCTCATCTTGTGGTGACATCCCAACCATGAAATTATTTTCATTGCTATGTTATAACTGTAATTTTGATACTGTTACCTCTCTCGGCATTACTTCACGACCGAAGATTATTAGGAAGGACTCATCCCACACTTTTTACAGGCGCGTTGATGACTAAAAAGGCCAATTTGAGATAGGCAAGTTCGGTTGCAGAAAGCACAGCAGAAAGTCTCCTTGGGAGATGTTGTTTCCAAGTTGCGGTTCTTTTCGGCGTGTCTTCTCAAAACAGGCCGCAGCATTGTGGATAGTGCGTCTCCATGCCTGCCGATGCGAGGCCAGGGTGGACCATTGTTGGTAATCAATCTGGCCGAGCCTGGGATGTTGTTTCAGGGAGTCCTTATATGTCTTTTTGGGGGCGCCTCTCTTGCACTGACCCGTGGTGAGTTCACCATAAAGTAGTATCTTTGGGAGGCGGTGGTCCTCCATCCTATAGACATGCCCTGCCCAGCGCAGCTGTGTTCTCAATAGCATGGCCTCAATGCTGGTGATCCCTGCTTGCTCAAGGACAGCAATATTCATCACATAGTCAGTCCAGTGTATATTTAGGATTGTGCAAAGACAGCACTGATGGAAGCGTTTGAGGAGTCGTAGGTGTTGGCAATAGGTGACCCATGTTTCAGACCCATAGAGGAGAATAGACAGTACGATAGCTCTGTACACACTGATTTTGGTGCTTTGCCTCAGGTGCTTGTTGCTCCAGACTTTTTTGTGAAGCCTTTCAAATGCACTCTATGCCTTTGCTAATCTGTGATCTATCTCTTTATCAATCTTGGCGTCTGAAGAGATGATGCTTCCCAGGTAGGTGAACTGCTGAACGGACTTAAGCACAGATTTGCCTATGCTGACGTGGGGATGATGGTGTTCTTCCTGTGGTGCGGGCTGGTAGAGGACTTCCGTTTCCTTCAGGCTGACTTCCAGCCCAAACAGCTCTGCAGCTGTTGCAAAGCAGGATGTTAGGCGCTGCTACTGTTGCAAAGCAGGATGTTAGGTGCTGCTGGTGTTACCAATTGTAATGTAAATATCTGATATGCAGGATGTATTTTCATTCACTGGACCAAATTTGGCACAAATGCCTGATATGCCCAAATTTAAATACTGGTGAGCTTGCGGGTGGATTGATTTTTGTCATTTGGGAGTTGTAGTTGCTGAGATTCATAGTTCACCTACAATCAAAGAGAGAAGATACTTTTTTATATATATATATATATATATAAAGGTTTTTATTGATTAAAACAACAGAACAAACAACACATCCAGCGATATAGGTAGGTAGGAGGGGTAGTGGGAAAGGGAAAGATGGATGGGGTGTGGGGTAGGTTTACATCAAGGGTAACACACAAATTAAAAAAACAAACGGTTGACTTCACCCGGAGATATAGTTACATTTGACTTTTTCCCCTATAGAGCCTTTTCACTTAACCCATTAATCTCCCCATCTATATCCAAAAACCCAACAAATTTATCTTTCTCTTCTCTTTAACGTATGAGATGAAAGGGTTCCATGTTTCCGTAAATTGATTAGTCGACCCCGATCCTAACAAGCAAGTCAGTTTATCCATTTCTGCTACTTCCAGCAGCTTCTGTATCAATTCCTCTTCATTTGGGATTTCTGGTTTTTTCCAGTGCCTGGCCAGGACAATTCTAGCAGCCGTTGCAATAAAACAAAATAATTTCTCCATCTTTTTCCCCTTTATCTTTGGGTCTAAAATATTTAAAAGAAAAGTTTCTGGTTTTAACTCCACCTTATAATGCAACATTTCCTCCACCATCTTATTTACCATTTCCCAGTATCTCCTAACATTACCGCAAGTCCACCATTGGTGAAAGAAAGTTCCCCTGTCCTTTTGACATTTCCAACAATAGTCATTTCCATTATTGTACATTTTTGCTAGCTGTACTGGAGTTATATACCATCTATATAGGACTTTTAATTGGTTCTCCTTTAACGAGTAGGCATAATTGTATTTTGACCCTTGCCTCCAGCTCTTTTCCCAATCCTCAGTTCTGATGTTGTGGCCTATATTATCCTGCCATTTTTGTATATACTCCTTTATTGGCGCTTTATCATATCTATTTAGTAGTATGTATTTATATAGGTTGCTGACTCTCTTCTTTCCCTTCTGGGTCAATATTTTCCCACCTCTCGTAGGTATTTCTTCCCAACCAATCTGATTATCTAGTTTGTATCTTGTTTTTAGTTGGTTATACTGTAACCAATTTATCTTAAGGTCCTTTAGTTCTTCCTGTGATTTCAAGCGGAAAGCATTATTTTCTTTTTTTAATATGTCAGTATATAGGGGCCATGTTTCTTTCCCTGTCTTTATTATTTGAAATGCCTCTAGCGGTGAGGCCCACAGAGGGTATTTTTTACATATAATATCCTTATATTTGTCCCAGATTTTTAGGAGTGGTGCTTTTGTAATATGGTTCTTGAAATTTTTATCTTCTTTCACTTTATTATAGAATAGATACCCGTGCCAGCCAAATTTATTTTCCCATCCCTCTAAGTTTAATAAATTCCCATCTCTCAACTCTATCCATTCTTTTATATTATCTAGGCAGTTGGCGTCATAGTAGGTTATCAAGTCCGGTAAGCCAAATCCTCCCTTCTCCGGTAATTCTTGTAGGTACTTTTGTTTTATTCTGGCCTTTCCCCCCCCCCCCCCCCCCCATATAAATCTCGCAAGCTCTGCTTGCCATCTTTTTAAAATTGTATAATTTTTTAGTATGGGTAGCATCTGAAACATGAAATTTAGTTTGGGGAAAATTTTCATTTTGACCGTTGCTATTTTGCCTAGGAGAGATAGATTCATACTTTTCCAATTTCTTAGGTCTCCTTTAATTTGCTCCCACGTTCTTTCGTAATTATTTTTGTAAGTTGACAATTTTTAGGGTTAGTGTTATTCCTAAGTATTTTACCTGTTTTACTATTGGTATATTATATATTTTTTCTATTTCTTGGGCTTCTTTTTTATCTATATTTTTTACCATAATTTGCGATTTACTTTTATTTAGTTTGAATCCAGATATTTTCCCAAATGATTCTATTTTATTTATCCATTTCCCCATATTTTCTGTCGGGTTATCTATCAAGCAGACCAAATCGTCTGCGAAGGCGTATATCTTATAGTTTTTATTCCTTACCTTCAGTCCTTTTATCTCTTTATCCTCTAGTATGTCTTTCATAAGAATTTCCAGAACGAAATTAAAGATCAGGGGGGACAGAGGGCACCCCTGCCTTGTCCCCCTATTTATTTTTATCCGTCTAGATTTCTGTCCATTGATTACTATTTGAGCCTCCTGACTTTTATAAATTGCTTTTATGGCAGAGATAAAATATAGACCCATATCCATCTCCGTCATTAATCTCTCTATCAATCCCCAGCTAACTCGATCGAATGCCTTCTCCGCGTCTAAAAACGCGAAGAGGGCCTTCGAGCCTATATTTTTATCCAGGTACTCTATTGCATTTATTATATTTCTAATATTTTTCTTCATCATCCTATTGGGGAGGAAGCCAGTCTGATTTTCATTAACCCACTTATTCAGGAAAACTTTGAATCTTGAGGCCAAGATATTTGAAAATATCTTGTAATCCAGGTTGAGGAGGGAAATTGGCCTGTAATTTTGCACAATTTCCGGGTCTTTCCCTTCCTTATGAATTACCACTATTTCCGAGGTACCCCATGTCCCTGGCATACTCCCTTGATGTATTGTTTCATTTATTACTTTTTTGAGGTGTGGGATCAGTTCTTCCTTTAATATTTTATAATATGCGTCCGTAAGACCATCTGGTCCCGGCGCTTTCCCCGGTTTGAGATTCTGTATTGCGATATCAATTTCTTGTTCTGTAATTTCTGCATTCAGGGTTTCCCTTTCCTCTTCCGATATTCGTGTTAATTTTTGTCTATTCAGGTATTCCTGTATATCTATCTTGCTTATCCCGTCATCCTGATATAAATCTTGGTAGTATGTGGTGAATTCATTCATTATTTCCTCGTCCTTTATATACGACTTCCCTTCTCTTGTGATTTTTGTTATTATGTTTCTTTGGGTTTTTTTTTTCAATTGGTATGAAAGCCATTTACCTACTTTATTTGCCTGTTCAAAGTTCTTTTGCTTTATAAATTTTAATTTCTTTTCAATCTCATCCATAGTTACCATATTAATTTGGGATTTAGTATATTTTATTTTGTCCTCCGTCACTTTATCTTGAGGATTATTCTTCAGTTTCTTTTCTAGTTTGTTTAGTTCCATCTGAAGTTTATCCATTTCCTTCCTTTTTTGCTTCCTTATATAGCTAAATTGGGCGATAAAATTCCCCCTCATTACTGCCTTGCTCGCTTCCCACGTTGTTCTAGCATCGGTTTCTCCTTGGCTATTTATCCTGAAATATTCTTTAAGTAATTCTTTATTTTTTTGGATGTCTGAGTCTCTTTTTAGCAGTGTGTCGCTTAATCTCCACTTATATTGTTTTTCCCCCCATTTTAAGATTAATTCTGTGGGTGCATGGTCGGAGAATACTCGTGTATGTATTTTAGTTTTTGTAACCCTCCTCATTAGTGACTTTGAAATTAAAATAAAATCTATTCTCGACCAGGACTTCCTTCTTCCTGAAAAGAAGGTGTAGTCCTGATTTTTCCCATTTTGTATCCTCCACACATCTTCCAAGGAGTTCATATTCATCATCGTAAAGAAAGCTTTTGGGAGTTTACTTTTTTCTTCTTTACTTTTACCTTTCCCATACTTTTTATCATCAGCGGGGTTGATTACCCCATTAAAGTCCCCCATTACTATACAGTCCTCACATTCTGCAGATATTATCTTTTCATTCAAATTCTCAAAAAATTTCACTTTTGGTCCATTTGGTGCATATACAGAGATTATGAGTGTCTTTTTCCCCTTAATTTTCCCCATTACTGCAACCACTCTCCCTTCCCTGTCCTTGTAAAATAATTCTGGTTCTAAATTAGGGTTAATATATAATGCTACTCCCTTTTTCTTCTTTTCTATCGAGGAAGTAAATAGGACTCCCAATTTCTTTCTTTCCAGGAGGTCTTTTCTAGAATCTTTAATATGGGTTTCCTGTAGGGCATATATCCAAGCCTTTTGTTTTTGTAGATGATGGAATATTTTGGATCTTTTTTCCGGTACATTCATACCGTTTGTGTTAAGAGAGTAGCATTTTACCTCCATGATTTAGTAGTCCCTTTCTTCTTCTAGGACTTGTCCTTCTTCATCTGAGCCGTTATCTAGCTCTTCCTCTTGTCCTGGGTCTTGGTCGAAAGTTTCCTCTTCTTCCCGTTCCTGATCTTCATATTCCCCTCCTCTATCTCTAGTCTCTTTATCAGTATTGTGTCTCTCCTTATTTGTTGTGTCTCTAGGGGAGGGGGTATGTCTAATAGGCTTGGTCTCTCTTTGGCTTTTATTCCTCTCAGTTTTTCTATCTGAAGGGTCCAGGACATGTTCCCATTTCTTGTAGAACTCTTCAGCTGCTTCCACCGAGTCAATCCAGTATTTCACTGATCTAAATGAGAATTGTAGTCCGTCTATCTTATCCCACTTAAATCTTACATCTCTGTCCTTTAATACGTCTGTCAAAAAATAATATTTTTTCCTGTTGTCCAATACGGCACCAGGGATTTCCCTCATAATTTTAATTCCTTTCCCGTTTATTGTATAGGGAGATGCGAAGTGTTTCTTGATCACTTCCTCCTTTGTTTTTATTGAGTTGTATTGTACTATTATATCCCTTTCTGTTTTATTTCTTCTCGAGAAGGCTGTAGACACACGATACGCTTTATCAATTTTGTCCTCAATGGCTTGTTGATCTTTCTGTAATAAGTTTGCCGTCATCTCGTTCACTAGTTTCATGGTGTCCTCAAATTTCTCATTTTCCCTCTCCGGAAAACCTCGCACCCTCAGCTGAAAATCCCTTTGAAATATCTCCAAGTGTAGGTTTTTCCTCTGTATTTCTGTTTGCGCTTCTTTTAATTCTTTTATCTTTTTCTGGTCCATCTGCACCTTCATTCTAGTGTCTTCCTCCTTCTTTTGTATTGAGTCCACTTTCTCATATAGCGTGGCCATCTCCCTTCTTAATGATGTCACCTCCTTCTTCATCTCTTTTCTTGACTCTTGAATACTTTCTTTGATTTGTCTCCTTTCCTCCGCACCTCTTCCTATCATCTCATTCATCTTCTTCATTTCAGAGATGATTTCCTTTTTCATATCAAATATTATTCCCTTTAAGTATTCTCTCATCTGGCCATCTTCCTGGAATGACTCTCTTCTTTGCATCATGCCTTGCATCATGCCTTTATTCTCTTTTTCTCCTTTCTTCCTGGTAGTCATCATGTCCTTCCTTCCTTTCCCTTTCCCCACCACTTTGTATCCTCTCAGTCCCTTTTTTTTTTGGTTTTGTTTTACCCTGTCCTGGCCGGGTAGATATTCTGTTCTTCTCCGTTTGGTGTCTGCTTTTTGCTTCCCTAGCTCTTTTGCTGTCTGCTTTCTATATTTCTGGAATACTTGTCCACACAGTTAAACACCTTAGCTCCTTAATCTTAGCCCTCTATGCTTCAGTCCTCCCAGTTCCTGGTTCCTGGTTCTGTTGTCCCAGGGATCCCGTCTTGTTTCTCCTCTTTTCCGGAAGTAGCTCCTCCTCCCCCCACTCCTCGCGAGTAGGTTTTGTCTTCTATTCTTTGGGTCTTCAAAGTTATTTTACCTCCACAGGGATTCCTCTTGGTTAACCTTTTATTTTCTCTTTTGAGGGTTTAAGGGTTGGGTGTCTTCAATCTCTTTCTATCCAATCCTTCACCCGCGGCTCTATAGGGCTCCCTGGGGTGTTCCCACCGCCATTCGGCGTGCTTGGGCTATATCTCCGGCCCTTGGGCTTTCTCTCTTTATGCTATTTAATTTGTTTATTTTCCACAATTGTGGCTTTTCCCAGCCCCTTGTGGTCTTTATAAGAATCCGGGTGGAGGGGTGCTGTGGCGTCTCTCCTCGCGGATGCGAGCGCCGCGGCCGTCCGCCTGCCCTAGGTCTCCGGTTGGTGTGGTTCGGGGGTTTCCCAGCCTCGTCGTGACGCTGGTGAGCCCCCCCTCTTCTTCCACCTACCGGGACTTGGGCCCCCTTCCTTCCTCCAAAGGGGGTCGGGTTTGCAGATGTAAACCCCCGGCTTTTTGCGAATAGCCCGAGCTCTTTCGGGAGCTCGCCTATCTGGCGTCCACCTTGCTCCGTTCCCAGACCGGAAGTCCAAAGAGAGAAGATACTTGAAGGGTTTGGTGGACATTGAGTTTGAGCTTTGGAGTTGTAGTTCACCTACATCCAGAAAGCACTGTGGACTCAAACAATGATGGATCTGGACCAAACTTGGCATTGATACTCAATATGCCCAAATGTGAACATTGGTGGAGTTTGGGGAAAATAGACCGTGACATTTGGGAATTGTAGTCACTGAGATTTATAGTTCACCTACAATCAAAGAGCATTCTGAACCCCACCAATGATAAAATTGGGCCAAACTTCCTACACAGAACCCCCATGACCAACAGAAAAACTGTGTTTTCTGATGGTTTTTGGTGACCCCTCTAACACCCCCTTATGACCCCCCCCCGGGTCTCAACCCCCAGGTTGTGAAACGCTGTCCTAAGGGCCCTTCCACACAGCCATATAATCCAGAAAGCATAGTGGAAAATCACAATATCTGCTTTGAACTGGGTTATCCGAGTCCACACTAACATATATTCTAGTTCAAAGCAAATAATGTGGGATTTTATTCCGATGTGTGGAAGGGGCCTGAGACTGAGAGAGTAACTTGTCCACAATCACCAAGTAGGTTCCTCTGAGAAAAAAACACTCAGGCTGGACTATCAAAGAAGATAATCCAGATTGTCTGTTTTGAACTGGATTAAATGAGTCTACACTGTCATATATTCAAGTTCAAAGCAGACCAGCTGGATTTTATATGGCAGTGTAGATCCAAACTTACACCACTCTGTCTCTAGTACCTCTAGGGGCAGAGAGATTCATGGCTACTGTACATTCATCTTGAAACGGTAGGGCTGGATTAGGTAAATTGGAAGAACAGCACTGTCTCTACATGAATAAATGCCAAAAAGAAACGGTAGAGAAAGAAGAAGTGATGCCCAGCACATGTTTGAATTAGAGGTAGATCCTGACTTGGAAAAGCTTAAAGTTGGCTGCCATACGGCACATGAATTTCAAAATACTTGTAATGTCTTTCATCAAAGCCTCACCCCCTTGCAAAAAGGGCTGTGATGTTATCCAGCGATAACTGTAATTATCATACATGAATAATACATGTATTTTATTTTATTTTTTGCATATATATATATATATATATATATATATATATATATATATCTCTGAATAGCTCTAAAAATCCTCCTTTGTGCACAAATCTGCCAAGACCAGATGTTCTCCTAAACATTCATGCAAAATCAAAAGAAACGTTTGTCTGGATGCTCAGAAGCAGCAGAAAAAGGGGATTGAAAGAGATGAACAGAACAGCTGTTCAGAGTTGGAATCAATGGATTCATGCAAATAGTGTTTTGGCTGGATCACTTCTGTTGTTAGTGTAGTTCTTGCAGACATGTGTGTCTGTGTGAGTGAATGGACGAAATACACAAACAGCTTGCCCATAGAGTTGTAGCCTTTGAGTTCTTTCTTTTTTTACGTACTCTGCATCACAATTAATTTTGTTAGACTTTTGTAGAATTTTTATCTAGTGCCACAACTAAAATTAGATTTCCAACTAGCCTGGCAAAAAAATTGGAGCTAGCCGTCCATTACATCATAATCATTTCAATTTTAGATTGCTGAAAGTTTTTTGGGTTGTATGGCCATGTTCTAGTAGCATTCTTTTCTGATGTTTCATTTACATGTGAGGCAAGCAACCTCAACAGCTTATTTAGTGGTCTGGAAAGAATGCTACTAGAACATGGCCATACAGCCCAAAAAACTCACAGCAATCCCGTGATTCCAGCCATGAAAGCCTTCGACAACACACTGCAGTTTCCCCACTGGGAACTCAGGACACTACATTGGCCTGCCACTACCCATTTTATTTTCACAACTTCTTTAAAAGGTAGGTTAAAGTAGATGAGGTGGAATGATGTTGTCGACCTTTGCAACCCAAAAGACAGTTACATCTGTCAAGTAGGAAATTAAGGTACCACTTAGTGGGGATGCTAAATTTAACTGATTTATGAGGCCATAAAGCAGTGTTTCTCAACCAGTGTGCCATGGCACACTAGTGTGCCGTGAGCGATCATCAGGTGTGCCGCGAGAAAAGCTCTCTGCCCCCCTTCCTTCCCCCCCTCCTGCCGAACTCCTGCTGCTTGGGAGTGGAGGAGGAAGGGACAGGCGGCCGCAAAGAAAAAGAAGAAGGGACCAAGGCACCGCCTTCTTCAGCCGTTTCCCCAGCCAGCCGCCAATCTGCCATGACTCCCGCCATGACTCTCGCCCCTTGCTTGTTGAAGCCGCGTGGAAGAGCCCCGCCTACTGAAGCCCATCCACCGCTCATGCTCCTCCTCTGTGAGACAGCTACAGCCGGGGGAGGGGGGCATGACGCAGCCTGGCTCCGCCCCCCCCCCACAGCCAGCACTCCCACAGCCTTAAGGGGGCAGTGCCAAGCCAGTGATGGCAGAGCCAGCATAATGCTGGTTTGCCCCCCTCAAAGCTGGTGAAGCTGTGGGAGAACTGAAGCCGGGGGAGGGAGGGGCATGGCGTGGCCTGGCTCCGCCCCCCCCAGCTTGCGCCTCACAGTTTCTCCAGCCTTGAGGGGCAGTGCCAAGCCAGCGGTGGCAGAGCCAGCACAATGCTGGCTTGGCACTGCCCCCTCAGCTGTGGGAGAACTGAAGCCAGGGGGGAGGAGGCGGGGCATGTTGTGGTCTGGCTCCTCCCCTGGCTTCGGCACTTCCAGCAGCTCACCATCCCCCAGCCATTCTTTACTGTGTTACAGTGTCATTTTGGTTGGTGGTGTGCCCCCTGGATTTTTTTAATGTTAAGAGTGTGCCGCGGCTCAAAAAAGGTTGGGAAACACTGCCATAAAGATCTCCAGGACACATGCTGAGGAATGAAGGAGTGCGACAGCTCCCCCTGGTGGCCAGATGTTAATTGCCTCTGTCTGTCTTGTATTTGTGTGTCTAAATGCTTGCCTGTATATGTTCATTAGGATCTGCCCTGAGTCCCCTGCGGAGTGAGAAGGGAGGAATATAAATGAAGTAAATAAATAAATAAAATAAATGATCAGAGGTTGCCAAGTGGGTTTCATAACTTAGTTCATATTCCCAATCATGTTCTAGCACTTTTGCCATTATACCAGAGAGCTTATGGATAGCTGTTTGGGATTGTAGCCTGTCCACACCTGTATGAAGACTGTTTCGGGTGCATTGCTTGTTCTTCCCTTCTTATTTCTAATCTCTCTCACTTTCTCTCTCACTTTCTCTCTCTTACTCACACTCACACACCTAGCCACACACCACGAAAAATCAGTTTATTTTCCAACTACTGAGGGACTTCAAACTAGAAAGAGCGGAGACAGCCAAGGGGGCATGGCAGAGGACCATCCTCCCTGCTAATGAAAAGGTCTCATGGCTTTTACCCTGCAATCCCTGATTCTGTAATCACGGAATATCCAGGGGACGTTGCCATAAACTCTCTCATATTCCTGGGGAATTACAAAGGGTTTGTGGTCTTCAGATGTCATGGAAAGCAATGGAAATTAAGCTCCACTTTATCTAGCTGTGAAAAACAACAACAACTTGAGTCTTGCATCTCCCCTTTGTCATTCTAAATTGGGGATAACAAATGAGATATCACCCTTTCTCCGCATGCTCTTATTCTCGGTGCCTCTGTGGCCCTTTCTTCTTTCTTCTCTCTGCTTACTGAGTTCATTGCAATATAAGATGAGATTTGAATCACAGGGCAGGCACTTTCATCCTGTGACATAATGCCACCAGGAGGTAAAAGATTTCCATTACCACTCATCAGCCCTCTGGGTGCACTATTGAGAGGGGTCATCAAAATGTAATGCCTGAACTAGCCCCCTGAGCCTCTGTGTCTGCAGATCGATGTCATTCCCAAATGTTAAAAGTTTTTGCCTTCGCTATGCTTATAACATCCAGATTCATTCGAGGTGGCAGCTGCGAATGGAGAAGTCACAAGCAAAGGAGGGGGAGAAGGTGCCAAAAGAGCTTACATTTAACAATTAATGCACATTGCAAGAGTAATTTATGGGGAGCCATCTGTGAATCATTAAATGGTCACCATGAGTTTGGAAAGGCAGCACAACCAACTGTCCCTGTCTCAAAGAATAGCCAACAAGCTGTCAGGGGTATAAGATGGGTGAGCGGAAAGCGATGTTAATCACCAAAGAATGAGTCAGAACAGAGGTGAGACTCACACAACCTTCTAAATGAGATGGAACTTCCAATATTCTTCACAATTGGCTATGTGGGTTAGGACTGATGGATTTGCAATTAGTAAATGACAAAAGTCTCCTGCTAAAAGTTAAGGAGGCTTGGCTTTGACCCCATCAACTGTTTGGACAGGTGATTTTCTGAGAGCAACATTTAAATTGGGTTGCTGTAAGTTTTCTGGAGCTGTATTGTCAGTGCTAGAATGTATGACAAAATGTTTCAAATGTTTTCTGTTAAATGTGTCTATTTTCTAAGCTGTGTGATATAGTTAGGCCAGTTAACTGGAGAAGGAGAGTTCATGTCTGTGACGGAAGCAAAGCTTCCAGCCCGGGAGGATACTTGCATCAGCGATATGTATGAAAACGCGTAAACGCGCAACTTCTCGTTCCGACTTTGAGTCTTAATTTGGTGACTACAACCCTGGGGAGGAGCGGCCAGAAGTCCAGAGCACCCTGAGGAAGCGTGTGATACGCGAAACGGCCATCTTGGCGTCATCAGCTTACCTCTTGCCGTAGGCGCCTGGCCACCCCGCAGTTTGCCAGCTCTCCCATTCTTCAAGGCTCCCCCGCTGACTCGGTCTCAATCCGTGAGTGAATAAGCTCCGGATCACCCATAGGGGTACACAGACTCTATGCTTGTGCCTCTACATCCCATTGATTGATTGTAAGGGCATTGTAGTATTATTGTTTATGTGTTATATGGAATACATTGCACTTGACGTGATATTGTGATGATATATAGCACTGTTATTATTGAGAATACATTTTGATTTTTTTGCTACAATACGGCTCGTCATTACTGCAGCATATAGATCTGACCCTTTAAATGTATATGGTTTAGCGTTGTGTATTAACGGAAGCAAAGTTCCCATATGTTCAACCTTTGTAATCCCCCAGGAATATGAGAGAGTTTATGGCAACGTCCCCTGGATATTCCGTGATTACAGAATCAGGGATTGCAGGGTAAAAGCCACGAGACCTTTTCATTAGCAGGGAGGGTGGTCCTCTGCTGTGTCCCCTTGGATGTCTCTGCTCTCTCTAGTTTGAAGTCCCTCAGTAGTTAGTAAGTCGTCTGTGGTTTGCTCTTCTCTGCACTCACATGTCATGCACTCCACTTTGTATTCCCAATTCTTAAGGTCAGGTCTGCATCTTGGGGTGCCAGACTGCCGCCGGTTCAGCGCCTTTCAAATCTCGCAGTCTTCTGTGTGCCCAAGGAGGGAATTTAAACAGTGTAATTTTTCCAGTGGTGTAGGACACAGACATCCTGTGATAATGTGACATGTCTCATTAAGAGCCATATCCACTGTTTTAGCGTGGTGAGATGTATACCACACTGGGTATGCGTACGCAGCAGAGTAGCAAAGCCCAAGGGCAGATGTTTTCACTGTGTCTGGTTGTGATCCCCAGGTTGTGCCAATCAGCTTTCATATGTTATTATTTCTAGCACACACTTTTTGCTTGATATTCAAGCAGTCCTTTTTATAAGTCAGAGCACAGTCCAGAGTGATGCCCAGATGTGCTGCAATGCTCCACTGGTATTCTTTCGCAAGTTATCCTCAGAGTTTGAAATGCGTGTCTGTTCTTAAGAGGAAAAACACACATCTGCATTTTAGATGGATTAGGAATCAGCTGTTTTTCATTGTAATAGGCAGTAAGAGCATCTAAAGCTTCTAAGAGCTTCTGTTCAACCATCTCAAAGCTCCATGCTTGAGCTGTGATGGCACAATCGTCAGCATAGATGAAACTCTGTGTCCCTTTTGGCAATGTCTGATCATTTGTGTAAATGTTAAAAATTGATGGAGCAAGCACACTTGTGGTGCAGTCATATTTATTTATTGCAGGTTGTAAATGTTGATATTTATGTATATTTAAGTATTTTGTAAGGGTGGAACTTCGCTAACCCTAAGTGGTTAACAGTAAAATTATCTAGCAGAGATTCCAAGAACCTCAGTTACCAGGGAAACTGAAGGAGGAGCCTGCAGATGGCTTTAGAATCTTCGGATTCAAATATTTTCAGTTGGTGGCTAACTGCAAACGCAGAAGGGTGTGTGAGAGATTTAGGGAGTCTGTTTAGCCAGCTTTCAGCATGGTTTAAAAGACTCTGAGTTTATTCTAAGCCTGACTCTACTCTGGGAAAGGGTGGTAGTGGAGGTGTGTAGACTGCTAGAAAAGCAGTGGCTGTTAATGACCAGCAGAGTGCGTGTAAACTGCTGAGTTATTAGTTTTAGAAGTGCAGTAGCTTTATGTTAGACTGTATCTCCATAGTTAGCATCTTGTAACCTTAAGAAAGTATCTCTGAATAGATTGTAACCACCCAAGCTCTTGAACTCTTGAAATCTCCACGCTCAAAGCACTGTTTAAATAAACTTGATAGTTCTTTGATAAAAACATCTATTCTGGTGATTCTTTCTCCCACAAGCCTTGAAACACCTCTTTCTTAGTGGGTAGCCAAGCTTAGTAAAATAAATGGTGGCAACAAGTAAAAGTTAAAAGAATCCTTACATATTGTGGTGGCATTGGCAGTATATTCTGCCCTGTCACAGACCTGAGCTCGAATCTTCACACACTCTCCACACTTATGACACAAATTTGAATTCAGCTTCATCACACAATTGGAGTCATCACATAATTGGTGGCAGTAAAAACAAATTAGGGATATTATAATTTGGCGTTAGCTGGAAGCTTGCGTTAATTACAACACTCCATTTTATCTTGATGGAGATAAAAAGTGCAAGGATTGTTACAATTGTGCTGCCTGCATTTCTGAACAATCTTTGTGAGAATCACACAAAGACTGTTATTATGAGAAATTGTTCTTATCCAGGGAATGTATTGACTGGGATGTTGCTTCAGATATCCACGGAACATCAGACAATATGAGTGGCATTCCATAGTGTCCTAAAGTCATCTCTGAGATGTACTACACAAAATATGTTCCGATCTCTCCTTCTGTTGTATAACCATTTATGCCATAAGCATGTAGATTGTACTGTTGTAAGAACAGCAGAAATAATCAGTCTTAATTTCCTAAGAAAGAATTTAAGTTGGAGTGTCTTGTTTCATACTGCTATTTCCAGAATACAAGGCAAACACAGAATGCTTGGAGACTCTTTTAAAAGTGAAAAATCATAAACAACAACAACAATGGAAACTGTTGTTCTTGTGTGCCTCCAAGTCATTAAAAACCTATCATGGTTTCTTGGTAATATTTGCTCAGAAGAGGTCTGAGGCCGAGTGGTGTGTGAGTTGCCCAAGGTTACGAAGCAGGTTTCATGGTTTTGTGGGCATTCAAACCCTGGTCTCCAGAGTTGTAGCTCAATGCTCAAACCACTAAACTAGACTGGCTGTTTGGAAGCTGGCATCCTTCAAATGAAGAGGTAGCAGCTCACTACAAAACATCTTGATTTCAGTGGTCTTGGCATGAATCGTTTTGAGGTTAAAGCACTGTTGCAATTGAATAATACAGAAAGACACAGCCGGGTGTACAGATTGCATTTTCTCCATTCTCTGGCATTACTTCGCGAATGAAGATTGTTAGGAAGGACTCATCCCATGCTTTCTAAAAGTGCGTTGATGATGGAGGTTGGATGTGTCCTTCAAGTCTGTGCAATGGATTTTTTCTGGTGGAGCGCAACATACACAGAACTGGCCTCACCCTTTAAACCAAAGGTTTGTCTGCCGGGGCCTAGCAAGCTTAGGAAGGTGGCAGCGAGGTCCTCAGGTTGTAGGTTTGATATGAGTTTCCTTCTCTAGGTGGTTGACCTTACAGCGTTAGACGAGCACCATCTGCCCAGGTTTGAAATTGGAGTTTTCCTTCTCTTAGGAAAGAGTGTCAATGGGCAGGATGGGCATTTTCTCCATTAATCAATAGTAAATGAAGGCTAGTCCATCTAGCTTCCAGCCTTGATCCTCCTTCCTGAGTGGAAATCAGATGGTAATGCACAGTATGTCTTCTTACCCATGGTGGCCAGCCAGATGTTTATGGGAAGCTCAAGAGCAGTATAAGAGAATATTAATACCTCCCATAAAACCCACTGGATGGCCATTGGCAAATCACACCCTCTCAACCTCAGAGGAAAGCAATGGCAGCCCTAGCAACTCAGATTCTGAAATTGGGAGTTACATAATAGCCTTCAAGTTTGTTGCTAGCCACAGGTATCCTTATTTTCTATGGATTTATTCTGGAACATTTTATAGTTGTCCAGGTTGATGGCATCACTTCATGGACATTTCATTGGGCACAGATTCCATTTTCCCTTTTAATTTGAAATTTAAAGGTGCTGTCCAATGTACTGAACCTACAAGGCAGGTGAAATGAAACATCTTAGATAACTCATTTAACTTGGAGACAAAAAAAACTTGGAACAGATTTGCCACCCCACTGACATGGAAGACACCAGTTGCTATTGGTGTTGCTGAAAGTTCAAATCTATAAACACAAGTTGGTGTTCTATAAAGATCATACAGTATCTATAACACAAACAAAGAGTCACAAATATCAAAATATATGTTGTTATTGAAATCCCATATAGTGGAAAATGGGATGCTATATGCTCATCTAGAGTATACAATGCAGGTGGAGTCAGTTAATACAATCAATCATAAAGCAATCCCTGGTAACAGACTCCTAAATGCAGTGAATCAATGACAAATTATACAGTATGTAAATAGAGCATGAGCAGACCCAACATCTAAAAGTAACATCTATACATATCAAAGACGCCTTATAAACACAAAATACATTCTAAATATAGAAGGTGTAAGGCTAATAAGTTCATTAAAGCATGGAGGAGCACTCATGGGAACACAAAATAGAGATGTGATGGGAATTCCCATATACACCGTCCCGGTACAATATACACCCTCAGAGCTTGCAATGTGGAAAGCCCCAAAAGAGCTGCAGGCAGATATAATGTTCCACATATTCAGATAATTGATTGATTGATTGATTGATTTTATTATTTATGAGTCGCTCTCCACGTCAGTGCTCCGGGCGACTTACACATAAAACACATAAAAGAGTTCAATAGTTAAAAGCTAAAAGAATAGGAATATTAATTAAAATAGTTCCAGTAACCCAGGCTAAGTCTGGAGGGTGTCCTTAGCCGTAAGCCTTTCGGAAGAGCCAGGTCTTCAATGCGGTCAGGAACTGGGGCATGTCCCAGATAGCTCTCTGATCCGCCGGCATCAAGTTCCAAAGAACAGGGGCCGCGATGGAAAAGGCTCTCCATCTCGTGGTGTCGAGGCGGGCCTCACTCACACCTGGGATGCGGAGAAGGTCCCTGTTTCCTGAACGCGGCGACCTTAAATGAGCTGGTTCGGACAAGCGGTCCGAATGATGAATAATGACGAATGAGCCAACAGAATCACTTACAGGAGAGAATAGTGTCCTTAGATGTCCCACCTGCGATGTACTGGGATCTCCTGTAGTGAGGATGGGCCGTAAAGGTCGCAAAATAAAGCTGAATGAGGCTGGCGAATGCGGAAGCGAAAAAACGCCGCGAAATGTGGTGTCGTTTGAAATCTGCAGCCTGAATGGGGATCGTGGGGGAAATAGGTGTCCCGGGTGCTCAATACTGGAGAGTAGGAGCTGCGTGGATGTTGGGTCTGCTCATGCTCTATTTACATACTGTGTAATTTGTAATTGATTCACTGCATTTAGGAGACTGTTACCAGAGATTGTTTTATGATTGATTGTATTAACTGATTCCACCTGCATTGTATACTCTAGATGAGCATATAGCATCCCATTATCCACTATATGGGATTTCAATAACAACATATATTTTGATATTTGTGACTCTTTGTTTGTGTTATAGATACTGTATGATCTTTACAGAACACCAACTTGTGTTTATAGATTTGTACTTTAGGAACCTGCCCACTGTTAGTTAGGTTGCTGAAAGTTCTTCTTGCACTATTAAGTGCTTCCTTTTACCCCAGCTGAATTTTTACAATGTGCTCAAACTATGTAGATAAATGTGTATTTTACTTCAAAGTTCATATTTAAATGCATGCTTTCCTTCAACCAACATATTTAAATGCATGTACTTCCATCACTCAGTTGCCCAGAACTATATGACAACATCAAAAAAGCACTGGATCAAACAGATAGCTAAGCACACATTCTTCTGGAAGCGGCAGGTATGCTTTTCATATAGAAATTTTGAACAAGCAAATTTGCCAAGCATCTCTAACAGGGTTTTCCTTGGGAAAATATGTTTTGCTTCAATTTATTAGAATATTATGCATGTGACAGTATCCAATGCCAGCTGCCGCCATTGAACCCTCCCGTCCTCCTTTGGCATTTACATTTTCAGTGTTCTATCCTGAGAAGAAATTCTTTCATTCCCATCTGCTCATATGTTCATGCCCAGGAGCAGGACTGCAAGATGTGGCTCTCTGCATATGCTCTTCATGTTCACAAAGTTCTAGTGCTCACCAGAGCTTTGTCGCTCACTGCACATTTGTGCAGTTTCTAAGTTTAGCCTATATAAAGTGAAGTATCATACCCCTTACTAAATATACATGGGCATGTGTTTCAACAGTGGTGTATGTCAGTGTTTCCCAACCAGTGTGACATGGCACACTAGTGTGCCGTGAGCGATCATCAGGTGTGCTGTGGGAAATTGGAACCTCCAATACCCTTTATTCCCCCTCCTGCCAAACACTTTTTCTTTTCCACTCGGGCTCCCTTCTTCCCAGCCTCACTCTGCTCGCTTTGCCTCGCTTTGCTCTGGGGTGAGTCTGCGCAGAAGCGCCCACACGGGTCATGTCTTCCTCCCTCTCCCCTCCCCTCCTGAACACGCTCACGCTGCCCCCTCAGATCAAAATGGCGGCAGAAGTGGCAGTGTAAAAGAAAAAGTAAGTGTTCGGCAGGAGGGGGAAGAAAGGGCGCGAAGGGGGAGGAAGAGATCTCTGTCAAAACTGGCATGGGCAAACTTGGACCTTCCAGGTGTTTTGGACTCCAACTCCCACCATTCCTAGCAGCCTCAGGCTCTTTTCCTTTTCCCCCCTCAGCCATTTAAGCAGGAAAGGGCCTCAGGCTGTTAGGAATGGTGGGAGTTGAAGTTCAAAGCACCCAGAGGGCCAAAGTTTTCCCATGTCTGTTTTAGGGACCTTAAAGTGGTGAGCCTCCTTCCAACATTGTGATTCTGATAGAAAACAAACAACAACATAACATAACATTGTTTGAGTCCACAGTGCTCTCTGGGTGTAGGTGAACTACAACTTCCAAACTCAAGGCCAACTCCCAAACAAACCCTTTCAGTACTTTCTGTTGGTAATGAGAGTTCAATATGACAAGTTTGGTTCAATTCCATTGTTGCAAGAGTTCGGGATGCTCTTTGATTGTGTGTTAACTATAAATCCCAGAAACTGTAACTCCCAAATGTCAAGGTCTATTTTCCCCAAACCCCATCTGTGTTCACATTTGGGCATATGGAGTATTCGTGCCAAGTTTGGTCTTGATATAACAAACAGCGCGTGGTGCTTAGTAGTATCAAACAAACACATGAATCTCGAGGAGGTAAGATAATGTTGTTATTATTGTAGCAACATAAAAGAAAATACGTGTTAATGCACACACAAAATAATCACTGGCAAACGTCCATTTGTAATCCAAACGCCGTTGCGTTAAATAAATTGTAATCCACACGCCGATGCGTGGTGATAGGTAGACCCCAAGTGGGGTGATCGGTGGTGTTCCGAGGTCGTCGAAAGCCGGCCTGGATTTTAAAACTCAACAGTGAGCAGCCCTCCGGCCTCAATGAAAAACTACGAATTTATCACCTGACCCTTTAAGACTCTCCTGTAGGCTCTTCTTCTTACTCCCCATCCTCACCTGTGCTCCTTACCTCCAGTGTGTACTTAACTGTATTGTTTGCCTTGATTATTTGCATTTATTTATTTATTTATTTATTTATTTATTTATTTGTTCCATCTTATATTCCGCTCTTCCCTGCAGGCTCGGGGCGGATAACAATATGAAATTAGGCTAGCATGTTACATACATGTCGCCGTACAATAAAAACAGACATAAAACCACATAAAATAGCAACATAGGTCCCGAGTATGGTAGTGTTGCACATTGTAGCAATCCCTGGACTAGGTACTGCTTATACAGATGAGTACGTTCAATGTTCGCCTAGCCGAAGGCCAGTCTAAACAGAGCAGTCTTACACATCCTGCGAAGTGGGATAAGCTCCGTGGCGGCTCGGGCGTCATCCGGGAGAGAGTTCCAAAGAACCGGAGCCGCCACAAAGAAAGCCCTCTGCCTAGTTGCCGACAGGTGACAGACGCGGACCGATGGAATCAAAAGCAAATTCAACTCCTCAGAACGTAGTGATCTCGGGGGAATGTATGGGGCAAGGCGGTCCCTCAGGTACGCAGGCCCTAGGCCGTGTAAGGCCTTAAAGGTTAGTACCAACACCTTGAAGGCAATTCGGTACTCAATAGGTAGCCAGTGCAGCTGCCGAAGGATGGGCGTAATATGCTCCCTTACCGACGTTCCCGCCAGCAAGCGAGCACCGGCATTCTGCACCAGCTTGAGTTTCCGAATTGTCGCCAAGGGAAGGCCAACGTAGAGGGCGTTACAGTAGTCTAATCTCGAGATGACCGTCGCTTGGATCACCGTGGCCAGGTCGTCCCTGGAAAGGTAGGGTGCCAGTCGCCTAGCCTGTCGTAGGTGGAAAAATGACGCCCTGCTGGCTGCGGAGACCTGGGCCTCCATGGTCAGCAGGGGGTCTAGTCTAACACCCAAGCTCTTAACAACAGGCGATGGGCTAAACCGTTCGCCGTCCAGGGTAGGGAGCCGGCACTCATCCCGTCCAGGTCGGCCGGGCCACAAGATCTCCGTCTTCGACGGGTTCACCTTCAGCCGGCTGGCCCGCAGCCAACCAGTCACGGCCTCAAGGCACTGATGGAAACAATCGGGTACGGTGTCCGGCCTGCCGTCCATTCTCAGCAGAAGCTGGGTGTCATCAGCGTACTGATAACACTCCAGACCAAAGTCGCGGGCCAGCTGGGCCAGGGGGCGCATATACACATTAAATAATAAGGGGGAGAGGATGGCCCCCTGGGGGACCCCACAATCAAGTGGGGATCTCCCGGAGACCTCCCCGCCCCCCTCCACACGTTGTCCCCGGTCCCGGAGGAAGGAGGCCACCCATTTAAGGGCAGTCCCCCCGACCCCGGAGCCAGCTAAACGGTGGGTTAGTAATGCGTGATCTACTGTGTCGAAGGCTGCCGTCAGATCTAACAAGACAAGCAGTGCCGATCCACCCTGGTCCAGCTGGCGGCGAAGTTGGTCTGTAATGGCGACAAGCACGGTCCCCGTCCCGTGCCCAATACGGAAGCCGAACTGGAAGGGATCAAATCCAGCTGTGTCTTCCAAGAACCGCTGCAGCTGATCCGCTGCTGCCCTCTCAATTACCTTGCCCAAGAAGGGCAAGTTGGAAACTGGCCGGTAATTGGAGGGAGCCGAAAGATCTAAATTCGGCTTCTTCAGCAGCGGTCTCACCATGGCCTCTTTTAATCCCCCCGGGAAGACTCCTTGCTCAAGGGAGCTATTTATGATCGTGCCCAGGGGGCCTCGTAGCCCCTCCCGGCACGCTCTAACAAGCCAGGAGGGGCACGGGTCGAGGGAGCATGTAGTTGGTCTAGCAGCAGCAAGTAACTTGTCGACAGCTGCTGCGTCCAGCAGTTGGAAACGGTGAAGGTGGGCCCGCCCGTGGCGGCGGGTCTCGAGTTCGCTAACTGTATCAAAAGTGGCTGGAATGTCCCGGCGGAGAGTCGAAATCTTGTCGGCAAAATAGCTTTGAAAAGCCTCAGCTGTTGGCGCCAAACCCCTATCGTTTGGGACAGTCGGGATCACTGTCAACGATCGAATTATCCTAAACAATTGCGCTGGGCGTGAGCTAGCCGACTCTATCAAGGAAGAGTAGTAACCTTTTTTGGCTTCCTTGATAGCACGCTCATAAACTTCTTTAAACTGTTTATAAGCTGGTTTCGATGCTTCGTCACGGAGACTCCGCCACACGTCCTCTAACTGTCTCCTCCTCCGCTTCATCGCCCGCAGCTCCTCGGTATGACCACATAGGGGGACACACTTCTCGCCCTATGCTCTAGGTATGTTTATTTGCCCTGCATTATATTTGGATAGCTGCCTCCTCTGACCATGTTTTATAGATTGCCATATATATATATATATATGGTGTATTATGATACTGTATACTATGATACCATGTCTATGCTTTAATGCTTTGTGGAATGCTTTATGTATGTCGAGATGACTCATTATGTATAATTTCTCACAGACTTATTTGGTCACCTACCTCTGTGGACATCCCTACTCACTTGTCGCACAGCCTTGACAAAGACCAGCCAGGTCGAAACGTGGAAAGGGCCCACGCACCTGCGTCCTCGTCGGCTTCCGACGACCTCGGAACACCACCAATCACCCCACTCGGGGTCTACCTATCACCACGCATCGGCGTGTGGATTAAAATTTATTTAACGCAACGGCGTTTGGATTACAAATGGACGTTTGCCAGTGATTCTTTTGTGTGTGCATTAACACGTATTTTCTTTTATGTTGCTACAATAATAACAACATTATCTTACCTCCTCAAGATTCATGTGTTTGTTTGAAGTTTGGTCCTGATCCAACATTGTTTGAGTCCACAGTGCGCTCTGGATATAGGTGAACTACAACTCCTAAACCCAAGGTCAATGCCCACCAAACTCTTAGAGTATTTTCTCTTGGTTATGGGAGTTCTGTGTGGGAAGTTTGTGTCTTTCTGCCATTCCTGCCAGGATATCTATGTTGTGTTCATCGAAACAGGCCCAGGTTTCACACTGAGTGTATAAATACATTTAAGAACATATTAACTATATGTATTACTGTGTTAGAGTGTCATTTTGGTTGGTGGTGTGCCCCAGGATTTTGTAAATGTAAAAAGTGTGCCGCGGCTCAAAAAAGGTTGAAAAACACTGGTGTATGTCTTCATCTTCATAACTTTATAAGGGAGGTCAGACTGAGAGGCAATAGTCAATGTAGTATCACCCATTGAGTTTGGTGGGTGAATTATGAGTTGAAACTGGATTTTTCAAATCAAAGTCCAATTCTGTAATCACAAGATATTGGCTTCCATTTAACCAAGGAGAGCTGATGAGTAGGTAAAGGTAAAAGTTTTTCCCTGACATTAAGTCCAGTCATGTCCATTTCTGGGAGTGGTGCTCATCTCCATTTCTAAGTTGAAGAGCCGGCATTGTCCATAGACACCTCCAAGGTCATGTGGCCAGCATGACTGCATAGAGCACCCTTACCTTCCTGCCAGAGCAGTATCTATTGATCTACTCACATTTGCATGTTTTCGAACTGCTAGGTTGGCAGAAACTGGGGGTAACAGCAGGAGCTCACACCGCTCTCCAGATTTGAACCTGCGACCTTTCGGTCAACAAGTTCAGCAGCTCAGCTCAGCGGAATTAGTGGATTAGTATGTAGTAAAAATATATTTTTGTCATGTTGTAATCAAGGAAGGATATATCCTTCAGTTCTTTTGCTGTGAGCTATTTAGGGAAAGAACAGTAAAATGGTTGGAAGGTCCTTCTGTGGGAAGGAAACTATGGGCACAGAATCAATTGAACATTGTCTCTGATTTGACAAGTGTCCTCTCTGAAGACTCTGATATAAAACACTTTGGAGTGTACAGTCCTGCCCTGAGGCTGTGATGGAGTGTTCTCTCTGAAAATAGACAGGGGTCCTGAACCCATACAGATAAATTGAAATATTTAGTGACTTTTCTGACCTTCAAAGCATGTTTGATTGGCTTCCATCACCTCAACGTTTTGCTCTCTAGCCAGCAAATGAACTATGATGTATTGCCTGCTTCCTAGTTGTGTTGGCTTCTCTCTGGAAGGCCAGAAGGAGGTGCTTAGCTCAAGGAAGCAACATTGGAGGCTACAAGTCTCAGTGTTCCCCAAAAAAGTAGAAATGCAACCTGAAGAATTTTGGAAATCTGTACTCCGAAATTCAATTTTTTTTCAAGCTTTGAATAGAAACCACTTGATGAAATCGAATGGCAACAGCCGCCATGAATGCTAGTTTCACAAAAAGTCAGGAAAACTGCTTTCTTCAATATCAGTTTGAAACTTCATTAAAGGGTCAGTGTAGATGGGGCCAGGGTACTAATAGATTTGAATTAGTAGCTACCGGTATCTGATTGCGTTTCCATTCCAATATTAATATTGTACCTCTATCAGTTATCTGTGTGTGTTTTAGATTTCTATACTGAACTGTTGTTTGGGATGATCTAGATCAGACGTGCTCATTACGTCGATCGCGATCGACCAGTCGATCGCAAAGGCGGGACTGGTCAATCACGGCATGCATCTTCCTCCAGGCTGCCTGGCTCAAGGGCACATTCCGCGCACCACGCGCCTGGCAGCGGCACACATCTTCTTACTTTTTCCTTTTCCCGAGCAGAGCAGCAGTGCAGTCAGGAAGAAGGGAGGGAGGGAGAAGGAGGAGGGCGGACGAGCGAATTCACACCACTTCCTGGGGCTCCACCCTCAAGCCTGGCCAGGCCTGTTGCCTGGAGGCGGAGCAGCCATGGGAGCAGGGGCGCCCGAGCAGAGCTAGCTCTTCGGCAGCAGCGCAAGGAGGGAGACGAAGCCAAGAGTCAGCTTGTAGCACCACAAGGCTGGAGGACAAGGAGGCTTTGGCAGCCATTTGCTGGCAAAGTCTCTCTGCGAGGAGTTCATCGGCACAGGCACTGCAATCATAGAAGTTATTTTTACAGGTAAGCTTGGCTATTTGAATGTCCTTGCAGCTTCATGTTGTCCACCTTGATTAGCATTGAATGGCCTTGCAGCCTCAAAGCCTGGCTGCTTACTGTACTACTGCATGTGTATATTTCTCTGGATTAACGCCCAGGGTGGGGGAAGAAAATCTTGTCTATTTATGCATGTTTGAATGTTCCATGTTGTCCACCTTGATTAGCATTGAATGGCCTTGCAGCCTCAAAGCCTGGCTGCTTACTGTACTACGCCACGGTTACATCAAGGCTGGATTACTGCAACGCCTTATATGTGGGCCTTCCTCGGTCATTAACCCGTAAGATCCAGATTGTGCAGAATGCTGCTGCCAGGCTCCTCACAAAAACACCAATGAGATGTCACATCACACCATCCTTGCAGCGTCTGCACTGGCTGCCAGTCGAACACAGAGTCCTTTATAAGACTCTGACCCTGACATTCAAGGTCCTGCGGGGCCAGGGTCCCTCATACTTAAAAGACCGCTTGACCCAACCCCCCCCCCCCAGAGCACCACGGCCAGCAAACAAGAACCTCCTCTGTATCCCGGGTCCGAGAGAGGCTCATCTGGAGTCCACGAGACAGAGATCTTTCTCTGTTGCGGCCCCCGTCCTGTGGAACTCTCTACCGCCAGACCAACGAGCCAGTCCTGACCTTCCCCCAATTCTTGGCGGCACTTAAGTCATGGCTATTTAGGAAAGCCTATGCATAATACGACAACCAGCGACTCGGAACCTTCCGAGTCCGATATTTTTAGCCATTTTAATATTTTAATGTTTTAATGTTTTAATACTCTAGTACTGCATTGCTAGCTGTGTAAGTCGCCCGGAGCACACTTGTGGAGGGCGACTCATAAATAATAAAGTTCAGTTCAGTTCAGTTCAGTACTGCATGTGTATATTTCTCTGGATTAACGCCCAGGGTGGGAGAAGAAAATCTTGTCTGTTTATGCATGTTTGAATGTTCCATGTTGTCCACCTTGATTAGCATTGAATGGCCTTGCAGCTTCAAGGTCTGTCTGCTTTCATTCTGCCTGTTTATATCTGTGGAATTATGTCAGGGTGGGAGAAGGAACTCTTGTCTAGATGCATTTTATGAAGTGTCCCTTATTTTTGCCAAAAAATCATGTAAATGTCCCTTATTTCTTCTATCAAAATATGGGTAGGTAGATCATTGTGACTTGCTTGTTTTATAAGTAGCTTGCATGCTGAAAAAGTGCGAGCACCCCTGATCTAGATGTTATATTCCCAAAATATGTTTCCCGAACTCTGCAATTGATACCCCTCTCTTATTGTCTTTTGAACACCCCCAATTTTGTCTGATATACCATTCTCTGGAACCTGCCTGATCTTGGAAGCTGAGCAGGGTCATAATTGGATGGAAGACGGCCAAAGAATCCCAGGTGCTATAGGCTATATTTCATATGAAGGAACTGGCAAAACCACCTCTGAGTATTCCTTGCTTAAATGAAACCCTATGAAATGCATGGGGTCACCATAAGTCAACAGACAACCTGAAGGCACATGTGTACACACACACACACTCACTGCCACAGCTTTGGCAGAAAACCATATGTGCCTGGGAAAAAGAGAAGCCTGATTAGCATTCGTGCCTCAGGGAGAGTAAGGCTGAGTGAACTGCAGAAGGGTTACAGTATCCCTGACTTCCAAATAAATAGTTCAAACTCTGCTTGACTCTGTAACAGCAGGAAACTGCCAGATCCTGCAGCTATTTAGCAATTGGCATTCAATGAACTGAATTTACTTAGTGCAGGATCACAACCTTCTCTCCTCCACAATGAGCTTCAAGCTTGGCTGGGAGATACAACTACCCCTCATTATGAGGTGGCCTATATAGCGCTTTGTGATGAGACTACAAAAAAACGAGGCAAGTGTGAGGTTTCTACTTGCTTCCTACACCCCAATGCCTCATATTATTGTCCTAATCTCTGCAGATTCAAGAAACAGGTATTTTCTCTCTCTCTCTACAGAATGCAATAGAAAGTCAATATCCACATTTTACCTCCTACCACAAATTTATTTATTTATATACTTGATTGATTTTTATACTGCCATTCTCAGCCCTTGAGGGCGACTCACGACGGTTTACAAGTGGCACTATTCAGTGCTCATAACAACATAAAAACAAATAGGAATCAACATAGCCAAAATCACATACAATAGCATCAATAAAAACATAATAAACCCATAAGTCCTCCGCAGTTCATTTCCAAGTCATTATCCAATCGCGTTGTCGGCCATTCCGAGATCAGAGGTCATAGCTACACTGCATTTGAAAATGCATGCTCAAACAACCAAGTTTTTACTTTTTTCCAAAATGTTAAGAGGGGTGGGGCTGCTCTAATGTCCCTGGGGAGAGCATTCCACAGCCAAGGGGCCACCGCTGAGAAGGTCCTGTCTCTCGTCCCCGCCAGCCGCACCTGTGAGGATGGCAGGACAAAGAGCAGGGCCTCCCCAGAAGATCTTAATGTCAGGACTGGGAGACCTGAGCTTAGGAGAAGTTCAGGCTCCCAACCTGCCATGAGATTGCACCGACCTTTGCCCCAGTTCTTTGGTGACCTTGGCTCCAGTTGCATAGAGACTGTGCTGAGTCAAGTGGGAGTGACGTAACTTCCAGCGCGGAGGGAAGTGAGGCAAACCCTCCGAGCCTGACATTGGACAATTGGACTCATAACGCTGATTCATGGACCCATGAGGTCACATCCCTTCGGACTATGGGATATGCTGAATCACCCGGATATGGTGCAACCCTGCTTGGACATTGCATGGGCAATGGGGAGGGGCTCAGGGTATATAAGGTGTGTTTGGGTGGCGGGCCGGTGCTTTTTGCTTCACATGTGTCGTACCTACAATAAAATCGTGTTGGACCGTGCTTCAATCTACGCGTGATCCTTACCGAGCGTTGGAGAGTCGTTACACTTAAGTTTCTAGATGGTTCGTAAGGAGAGATATGTTCGAGCAGATAGGTAGGGCCAGAACCATTTAGGGCTTTATAGGGCAAGGCCAGCACTTTGAATTGTGCTCGGTTGCAAACTGGCAGCCAGTGGAGCTGGCACAACAGCGGAGTTGTGTGCTCCCTGAGCATCGCTCCTGTTAACAACCTGGCTGCCGCCCTTTGGACCATTTGGAGATTCCGAACAGTCTTCAAAGGCAGCCCCACGTAGAGAGCATTGCAATAGTCTATACGGGATGTAACTATCGCGTGGACTACCGTGGCCAAGTCAGACTTCTGAAGGTACGGGTACAGTTGGCACACAAGTTTTAATGCCCATTAGTAGTAAAGAAGATCATAATAAAAATCAATAAGCTTATCAAAGCTCCTGGTCAGGTGAGGAAATTCTCTTTAAAATGTTTTTAAGGTCTTGGGGGGGGGGGGATCACTTATAAAACATATGCTATATTAGGCTGCCCAAAAAGTTATTGGGCTATGAATGCAATAGCTGGTAATAGTACAAGACACGTGCAACTAAGCATGTGTCTGAACAGGTATATATATGGCACTTAAATACAAGGTATGTGGCACTTAAATACAAAGAAGTTTTATTTTAAGCTACTGTACGGATGAGTACATCAAAAACAAAAAGAGGTTTAACTCTGTACAACATAGAAAATCTGTAAACTTTTAAGAACCTTATCTTCTCTGCAATTGATTGATTTCAAAATGCTGTATAGACAGGAGAAGGAAGCAGTGAAGCACCTGCTGAATGGCTACAAGCAACTACAAAGCCCAATGTTTTGCATCAGATGAGACTGGAAGGGGTTTGGAAGAGACAATTCATCATCCATTTTACAAAACCCCCAACACTTAAAAAATGTTATTATTAATATTCCCCCTTAAGTATTTTCAAGGAAAGCTGGAGATGAAACAATCTTGTCAAGTCAATCTAGGTTCAAGCATCACAAATTTAGATTTGATCTGGATTATTTTGGATTTTTGGGACAAATAGGGAAAGCATGAGAGGTGCATCTGCTTAATGTAGATAGTTTTATGAATCTTTATTGTGAGCTACCTCTTCATTGGTGCCCCCTTATTGTGGGGGAGAGGCTTGCGTACCCTAATGAAGTTGTGAGCTATGCTGGCGGTGGCATAATAGCCACCGGTAGGGCCTCCCATGCCAGACAGCCCACAACCAAAGGGTCTGACAAAGAACGTCAATGGGCAGGATGGGCTCTCTAGCCTTTTGGTAACCATCCTAGGAGAAGGAAAACTCTGATTTCAAACCCGGGCAGACGGTGCCCATTTAACCCTGTAAGGTCAACAAGAAGGAAACTCGAACCAAACCTACGACCTGAGGACCTCGCTGCCACCATCCCAGCTTGCTAGGCCCCGGCAGATGAACCTTTGGTTTAAAGGGTGAGGCCAGTTATGTGCATGCTGTGCTCCACCAAAAAAATCCATTGCACAGGCTCGAAGGACACATCCAACCTCCTTAGTCATGAACGCGCTTGTAGAAAGCGTGGGATGAGTCTTTCCTGAATCTTCATTCGCGAAGAAAAGCCAAGAAGAAGAAGATTGTGAGCTAATATTAAACTGGTAACATAATAGAAAAGCATGTCCTATTCTAGTCATAATTTCAGGTATAGACCTTTTTTTGAACATACGTAACAGGCGTTAGAGGGATTTAACAGTAATGTAAAGACATTTTCAAAAAAGTGTCAAGTTGTCTTGGAGAAGGATTGTGTTTGAGCAAAAGTGTGTATGTTGATGGAATAAAGATAAAGACAGGGCAAAATCAATGACTCTATCTGTCCATTTGTATTGCTGGGTTCAATCTGCTTAAATTTAAGAGGTAAGCTGTTACAAGTTTGCAAAATGCCAGCATATAATATCATAGAAGATACATAACATTTATAAAGACATCTTGAGGAAGAATGATGCATCTAAGGGTGATTTCTTTCATTTGTAATGAGACTATAGAAGGACATAGAAAGGCGAAAGATGGGAAGTTGGAGAAAATAACAAGGTTATTAAGATAAGTGTCCATGGGCATGTCTGTTCAATTCCAGTTAAAATGATGTGTGGAGGGAAGAAATTACACTAACACTTTTTATAGATTGTATAAGAAAAATACACACAAAGAACCAAAAAGTATAAAATCAAACAAATAAGAAAGGAATGGTGTCTGAAGGTATAGGAAATATTAAAATAGCCAAAGGTGTCATATTAGCGTTTAGGAAGTTAGATGCCAATCCTGTATGGTTTTGAAAGGCAAGACCAGGTCTGATCTGTACTTGGATGGAAGACCATGCACAAATGACAGATGCTGTTGGCTATATGTCAGAGGAAGGAAATGGCAAAACCAACTCTGAGTATTCCCTGCCGAAGAAAACCATAGGGAATATATGTGTGCATAGATACATACACACATTGCCCTCCCATTGTCCTCCCTACCCTGCAATATGCCTGCAAAATATGGGCTGTCTACAGACATCACAGTCAATTCCTAGAGTGATTCCATCAACATTGCTTCTGAAAAATACGGTAAATCTCTTGGGAAGACAGGCGGACAAACATCAGCGTGCTGGAAGAAGCAAAGACCACCAGCATTGAAGCGATGCTCCTATCAGGCCCGGATTACTGGTAAGGCCAACCTAGGCCATGGCCTAGGGGCGCAGGCTGAGGGGGCGCAGATCACGCACCCCCCCAAATATTTTTTAAAGTCGATCATCGGGCCGCATAACCGAGGCCGTCCGCGGGCCTTTTTAGCCCCCCCCACGCCTCCTCCGGTTCCAGAGGGGGCGAAAGGGGAGCAAAAAAGGCTCCCACATGGTCGAGGCCATCCGGGGGCCTTTTTCGCTCCTCCCGTGTCTCCTCCGGTTCAAGAGGGGGCAAAGGGGGAGCGAAAAAGGCTCCCGCATGGCCGAGGCCGTCCGGGGGCCTTTTTCTCTCACCCCGCACCTCCTCCAGTTCCAGAGGGGGCGAAGGGGAGCATAAAAAGCTCCTACATGGCCGAAGCCATCGGGGGGCCTTTTTCGCTCCCCCCACTCCTCCTCCGGTTCCAGAGATGGCAAAGGGGGAGCAAAAAAAGGCTCCCGCATGGCTGAGGCCATCCGGGGGCCTTTTTTTCTCCCCCCGCGCCTTCTCCGGTTTCAGAGGGGGCGAAAGGCAAGCAAAAAAGGTTCCCGCATGACCGAGGCCGTCCAGGGGCCTTTTTCGCTCCCCCCGTGCCTCCTCCGGTTCCAGAGACAATTTTCTATACCTTGCCATAAAATCTCTAGATATAGGGTGGAATATAAATATTTACATAAATCAGTTGAACTTATGTGTAGATGTTTCTTCAAGTGAATGTGAGAGCTTCTTCCGCCCACACAAGTTTATATTTATATGACCAGATCTCCAGTGTGAAGAACATACAATTACAAACTCACATTCTTGGTATGATAGAACTGATTAAGGTGGCGGAAATGGCAGGTGTGATGTTCAATAAGGTATAAACCAAGGTCCAACTCTATTTGCTTCTACTTCATTCATCTTCCTGGTTGATTCCCATTTCGTTCTCCTCTTGCTCTGTGATTCTCTTGAGCATATTGCACAGTTTGAATTATTCGAGTAAGTCAATTTTTAAGGAGGCCAGAATGAAGAAGAACTAAGAGAGGAGAAAAGAGGGCTTTCCCAAAAGGGGGGGGGGATAAGGTTATTCTTGTAAAACTGTACCATGGTTTAATGTTAAAGTGATCTCCACATTAATTCTTGTGTGTGTTGAGGGCAGTGTTTGCATTTTAAAATAACCCCTACTTCAGCCTGTAGGTGGGCACTGCTTTATCTGCACTGGCATATGCCAAGACAGATAGACTGGCAACTCCGTTATGTCAAAAACATCAGTCTCTGAGTTTTTATAAGTGTGGAAAAAGTCCCAGAGTCAGCATGAAAAGGCTGTCAGCAGTTGCCCAAGGGCGCCTACCAGGGCACATGCTGTGCTGTTGCTTTGAAAGCAGAAACCTTGGTGATCTCAGAAGCTGCTCCCAAATGCCTTCAAGAGTAACAGCTCCAAGTTGTTGTGTTGCTTGGTTTTCTGAAACATTTGAGGCATCCTTAGAATCTTTCCATGCAAAAATAAAAACTAAGACTTCCGGTCTGGCCATGGAGGCGAGCGCAGCAGCCTAGGAGCCTCTCCTGGAGTTGGGACCCAGTGCTGGGGTTGGAGATTCTTCCACCACTGCTTGGATGCAAAAAGAAGCAGAAGGTCCAGGGTCTAAGGGAGACTCCCCTCCCGATCGAAGTGGGGCCCCCTCAAGGGACCCGACAAGATTGGGGTGCGAGGAGCAGAAGAAGACCTGAGGAACCCCAGCAGGGTCAATCTGGCATTGCGCCGAGAAGCAAGCTCGCCCCGGCAGACACACTGACACAAGCACCCTTTGAAGAGCGAGGCAAAAAGAGGGGAAGGCAAAAGAAAACAACTCAACTAATCAGCTATTGGAGCACTCTCATTGTGATATAAGAGTAAGACCTGAGCGACAAGAACACAAAGACGGTCGAGAGAGACCGGAGAAGAACGGGGGGAAGGAAAGTACCCCTTGGCTGAGGAGAGAGGAGGAAGGTGAGGAGGAGAGGGGAGACGAGACGCGGGGGAAAAATCCGAACCTTACCTGAAACTCGGCAGAAAACTCGGTGGAGGCGTGTGGAAGACAGAAGGGAGAAGGGCACAGCAGTTAAGATGGCGCCGGAAATCTGATAAGAGGTCTTCTGGAATGTAAACAAGGGAAAGGGGAAGAAGACGGAAGTAGAGCCCTCCCAGAAGGCAAAGCGACAGGAAAGGGAAGTAAAGAGGCGGACACCAGGGCGGGGGAAAGACTGGGAGGGTGAATAGCGGCCAGAAAGGGCGGCCGTAAACGACGCAACGTCGGAGCGACGTAAAAGTTGATGCGAAACAAAAGGGGGGGGAGAGAAAACCCAGAAGACAACCTCAGCCGTCTGCTACCCACCAACCCGAGAAGGAGAAAGAGAAGGAGAACGAAGGAAGGAAGAGAAGGATAGACAAGGGTAAGGAGGGGAGAAAGGATAGAGGACCAGAAGGCTAGAAGGCATAGAAAGCATAGAGAAGAGCCCAGCAAGATAGGAGGACGATAGAAGGAAGACAACGACAATCTGGGAGGAGGAAGGAAAGAGAGGAAACCTGATATCCCAGGCAAGGATCAAATGATAACTATGACGACTAGAGCCAGAGGAAAAGATAACAGAGTGGAAAATAGGGTGGAGATAGCCAGGCGACCCTCAGGAGTGGGGGAGATAGGTTGGAGAGAGGTATTAATGGAGATACAAGAAATAAGGGCTGCCATCCGCAATGGAGATGAGGAAAGGAGAAAGATGCGAGAAGAACAAAGGGGCGAATTAAAAGAGATGAGGAATGAACTCAAGGGAGACCTAAGAGAGATGAAGAAGGGAATGCAAGAGACAAACAAGAAAATGGTGGAAATGAACAAACAATTGGTAGAACTTAAACAGGAGAATGACGAACTAAGACATAGACAAAAGGGAAACCTAGAAAGGATCAAAGAACTAGAAATGAAGACACAGGACCTGGAACATAAATTAACAACGAGATACACCAGAAGGAATCTCAATTACGTTATCGAGGGATAGAAGAAGAGAGAGAGGAGAAATTAAGGGAAGTGATACTAGAAATAACATCAAGAATACTAGATACACCAGAGGAGTCCCTTGCAGGAGGGATTGACAGGGTCTTCAGAGTCTCCTCAAGCTATACAAGGAAAAACAACATGCCCAGAAACGTGGTGGTGAACTTCACACTTAAGAGGACTAGAGATGAGGTCCTGAGGGGGGGCCTGAAAAGGCCAGTAACCTACAAAGGCAAGAAATTGAGCATCTTGAAAGAAATACCCGCTTCGGTACTGCAGAAAAGAGGAGACTATTATTTTATAACGGACATACTCAGGAAATACAATATAAGATATAGATGGGAGAAGAGGGAGGGGATAATGGTATCTTATAAAGGCAAAAACCACTGGCTTACCACAGTGTTAAAAGCAAAAGAATTTCTAAGGCAGTATGAGGACGACTTTGAAACCGAACCCTACAATGACAGCAATAATGGAGGTAGATGGAGAGAAGGCTTCCTGACCAACTCAGCACGAAGAGCACCGACTGGCAGAGGGGAACCCAGAGAGAGGGAGTATGGAGGGGAAGGAGTGATGGGAAAAGAGGACAATGCGGAACCCGAACCGGAAGCGGATTCGGAGGACTTTGACGACGACCCCAACAAAGCAAAAAGCCAAGAAGACCTACCTACAGAAGACCAGTAAATGGACTTAAGGTGCCTGACATGGAATGTAAATGGGATGAATAGTGGGAATAAGAGGAAGAGAGTGTACAGTAGACTAAGAAAGGGAAGGGTGAATGTAATAGGTCTGCAAGAAACACATATTAGAAAGAGTGATGTGAAGTACCTTAAGAATGATAGGCTTGGGTTAGAATTTGTGGCGGCAGCGGAGAATAAGAAAAAAGGGGTGGTCCTGTATGTAGATCCCATTTTAAAGCCTGAACAAGTATTTACAGACAAGGAAGGGAGGTACGTGGGGGTGACAATCAAACGGGAGAAAGAAACGATTTTGTTATGTAATGTATACGCGCCAAACGGTTGCAAGGCCAGATTCTTTAAGAAACTATCATGTGTGATCGAAAAGGAGGAATTTGATGAGTGCATAATATTAGGAGACCTAAATGGGGTAACGGACCCGGGAATGGATAGGAGCCATGGACAGGGAGGGAAGAGAAAGTTAAGAGGGAAGCTTCCAAAAAGCCTCTTCGAGCTAGTGGACAAATTCAAACTAAGGGACATATGGAGAGAACACCACCCAAAAGAAAAAGATTTCACGTATTTTTCCGAACGCCACAAGACATGGTCCAGAATCGACCTTTTCCTGATCTCGGTGGGCCTGACCCCCCTAGTGAGGAAGGTGGAGATAAAGACCAGAACAGTATCTGATCATGGAGGGGTGGTCTTGGAAATGCTGAATAGACAAAGGGAGTTCTATTGGAGACTCCCGACACATATAATAGAGGATAAAAAGATTAGAGAGGAAGGGAAAAAAATAGTCCTGGAATTTTTCAAAATCAACTGTGAAAATAATAGTAATACCAAAGTAATATGGGACACGAGCAAGGCCTTTATGAGGGGGTTCTTCCTTAAGAAACAGGCTAGTAAAAAGAGAGCAAGAGAGAAAGAAATGAAAGAAGTGAATCAAAAATTAGAGGAAGCAGAAAAAGGACTAAAAAGGAACCCCAGAAGTGAGAAAAGTAGAAGAGAAGTAAATCTCTATAAAAAACAACTAGAATTCCTAGACCTGAAAAAAATGGAAAAAAATTTGAAATATCTTAAACAAAAATACTTTGAATCGGCAAATAAAACTGGGAAATTATTGGCACAACAATTAAGAGAGAAGAGGGAGAAGAATGTAATTAAAAAGATTAGGATAGGGCAAAGGGAGTTCACGGGAGACGAGGAAATAAGGAAGGAAATAGCGAAATACTATGGAGAGTTGTATAAAGGAGATGATATAGATAAGGAGGCAATTACAAAATACCTGGGAGAGAGCGGACTGGGTAAAATATCTGAGGAAGAAAGGGAAGAACTAAATAAAAGAATCACCAGGGAAGAAATAATCAAGGCAATACAAATGCTAAAAAGAAATAAGGCAGCGGGGCCCGATGGCTTCACAGCCGAGTATTATAAAGAATTTCAGGACGAACTGATAGAAATCCTAGAGAGGCTCTTCAACGAAATACTGAATCAAGGGGAAGGCCCAGATACGTGGAAGGAGTCGAACTAAGAAAGGGAAGGGTGAATGTAATAGGTCTGCAAGAAACACATATTAGAAAGAGTGATGTGAAGTACCTTAAGAATGATAGGCTTGGGTTAGAATTTGTGGCGGCAGCGGAGAATAAGAAAAAAGGGGTGGTCCTGTATGTAGATCCCATTTTAAAGCCTGAACAAGTATTTACAGACAAGGAAGGGAGGTACGTGGGGGTGACAATCAAACGGGAGAAAGAAACGATTTTGTTATGTAATGTATATGAGGGGGTTCTTCCTTAAGAAACAGGCTAGTAAAAAGAGAGCAAGAGAGAAAGAAATGAAAGAAGTGAATCAAAAATTAGAGGAAGCAGATAGGCAAGGAGGGGAAAGATCTGAGCGATCCAGCGAACTTCAGGCCCATCTCCTTGCTAAATTTTGATTATAAAATTTTTACTTCCATTCTGGCAAACAGATTCAAATTCTTTTTAAATAAGTGGATAAAGGAGGACCAAAATGGATTCCTTCCTAAGAGACAAATTAAAACCAACATTAGATATGTAATTGATATATTGGAGTATTATGAGAAACATAATGAAAAGGAGATGGCCCTGATGTTCCTGGACGCGGAGAAAGCGTTCGACAGGATCAGCTGGAGTTACCTGGAGGCCTTGATGAGAGAGCTGGATATGGGATTTCAGATAAGAAATGCACTCCATGCCATATATGGTCAACAAAAAGCAAAAATCATAGTTAATCAAAGGAAAACAGGGGAGGTGGAAATTGGTAAGGGAGTAAGGCAAGGATGCCCCCTATCCCCACTATTATTTATTTTTGCATTAGAAATTTTACTAAATAAAATAAGGGAGGATAAGGATCTCAGAGGGTTGCAAATCAAAAAGGATAACATCAAAGTGAAGGCATTTGCGGATGATGTCGTGTTAATAATAGAAAAACCAGTAGAAACCATAAAGGATTGGATAGGAAAAATAGAAGAATTTGGCAGGGTGGCGGGCTTCAAAATTAATAGAGGGAAAACCAACCTAATAGTTAAAAACATGAAAGAGGAAAGAATACAGACATTGCAGAGAGATACAGGGATGAAAGTACAGGAAAGAGTTAAGTATTTAGGAATTAATATAACATCCAAAAACTCGAGACTGTTTAAAAATAACTATACGGAACTCTGGAAAAAAATAAAAAAGACCTAGATAAATGGCAGAAACTGAACATCTCCTTCATGGGGAAAATTGCAACCATAAAAATGATGGTCCTCCCAAAAATTAATTTTCTATTTATGACCTTACCAATAATAAAGAATGAAAAAACCTTCAAAGATTGGGAAAGGGACATTTCAAGATTCATCTGGGGGGGCAGAAAACCCAGAGTTAAAATGAAAACTTTACAGGACCCATTAGAGAGAGGGGGATTGGGGGTACCCAACCTGAAACTATATCACGAGGCCAGCTGCCTCAATTGGATAAAGGAATGGATGCATTTGGGGAATTATAAACTCACTAATCTGGAGGGACATGACCTAAAATTCGGACTGCATGGATATTTGATGTATGAAAAGAAGAAAGCTGATGCGACCTTCAAAAATCATTATATAAGGAGCTCTCTCATCAGGACCTGGTACAGGTACTCCAATATAATGTATGGGCAAAGGATCCCACTATGGGTATCAGTGAATGAAGCTTATGGCATTAAAGAACTGGCGAGCAACAATTGGATAACATATAAAGATACATTAAGAAGGAGTGAGGGGAACTGGGCACTCAAAACTAAAGAGGAACTAGAAAAAGAAGGAATACATCTGGGGTGGTTCCCGTACCTACAAATGAGAGAAAAGTTCAGAGAAGACCAGAAAAGAGGATTTATGGATGAAGAGATAGAGCTAGAAAAAAAATGCTTGAGGAGGAAACGAAACCTCTGGGTAAAATTTATAAAATACTATTAGAAATTGACACAGCAGATAACCAAGAGAGGGAGTACATGGCCAAATGGTCTAGAAACCTTGGCTTCAAGATTCAACCCCAGATGTGGAAGAACATTTGGTGCAACACAGTTAAGAAATCACTAAGTAACTCCTTCAGGGAGAACTGGGTTAAAATGATTTATCGGTGGTACCTCTCCCCAGAGAAAATAGCTAAAATGTATAGAGGGGCGGACCCAAAATGCTGGAAATGCGGGAACAAAAACGGCACCTTCTTCCACGCTTGGTGGACGTGCCCCAAGGCGTCCAAATATTGGACGATGATCCACAGGGAAATACGCAAGATGATCAACTATAAGGTGGAGAAAAAGCCAGAAACCTTTCTATTGGGAATAGGAGTAGAAGCCGCGTCTCCCGGGGAAAAGAAAATCTTGGGGTTAGGAATAACCGCAGCCAGAATCCTGTATGCAAAGTACTGGAAATCACCGACAACCCCAACGAAGGAGGAGTGGTTTATTAAAGTCATAGAAACAGTACAGCTGGACTGGTTAACGGAAAGAATGCGCAACAAAAATAAAAAGGATCAGGAAAGAACGGATTGGGAGGCAATCAGAGGGTACTCTAGAAAAGAGTTTAATGTTGATTTGTTATTAGACTAAGCTTAAAATGTATCGCTCTTATATCCAAACACAGGAAGCAAAGAAAAGATCTAGATGAGGGAAAAGGAAGAAGGGGAAAGCAGATTGCAGCCTCAGCTCTCCACCCAACTTTGTCTGGGCACGTCTTTCACGCTCCGCCTATGGAGCACATGTAACCAGGGGAACCATTTCTGGGCTCCCGGGGTAACATTTGTGTTTTTCTGTATGTTAATTGTCACATTGTTTTGTGTTTCTTCTTTCTGTTTTTCTTTTTAACTCTCTGAAAACCAATAAAGAATTTTAAAAAGCAAAAATAAAAACTAAGCATACCAAACCCAAACTAGAAAATGCTTGGCATGTTTGCTTGCCTTTAATACGTTGCATTGTTTCTGCCTTCAGTTATTACCACAAGTGGGTGTGGCACCCCCACGGGGCTGATATTATATCTGTATTTGTACTTTGCTGTCCTTACCTGCAAAGTCTTTGTTCTATTGTTGTGGCCATGCGGGCACTTAGGGGTGGAGCTGTGTCTTGGCTCCAAACCTGGCATCACCACCCTCAACTCCTCCCTTTTCCAGAGTTTACCTGAGGGGCTGGACTTCCTTTCTGCCTCCATTCCAGTGACCACATGGACAGGGCAAGGTGGAATCTAAACTACTGTTGCGACAAAACAACTTAGTTCACCTACTAAGCCTAACCTTCGCTCTCAACAAAGCCTGCAGTACAAAGGAGGACCCGTTCTCAACATAGACTGTGGATTTTGGGGCTTATACAGGACTTCACAAGCCTACAAGCCGGAGAACAACAGGATACCTGGGATCAAAATACAGGTGCCATCACTCTGCAAACAAATAGACAAGTGATAGCTTCCTTTTTTTCAAGGACTCCCTTTGCAACCAACTAAGCATTTTGGGCCACCAGCATTTTTTAAAAAAAATATTTTTATTGGGGTTTTAAACATTTACAATGGGCCACCAGCATTTTTACTGGTTGTTGTTCAATAAATCTTGTTTGGTTCACTATTTTTGAGTCTAGCACTCATTCTTAAAGCTATTCCAGGTCTCCCTGTATGTTGAAAGGCTTTATTCTACCTTCAGGGCCATAGCTTGCAATGTCCATCCCATTTAAAGCCTATTTTTAGGCACTGAAGGCAGAAGAGTGGGTTAAGCAGGTGATGGCTTCAATGTCAATAAGATCTTGAATCCATTCTGGGACTTGGTTAATACTTCAAAGGCACTATCTTGTTGCTGAAGTCCATGCACCAAAAAAGTTCAACACTTTGAGTAGCTCAGTTTAAATTCAGACTATACCCCAGAATGAATTTACTGCCTCGCTGATATGGGATCAGTCTCCACTGATAAGGATTGTGGGGTAAACGGAGGTCCTTTCCTAGAGGTTGTTAAACTATCACAAAATACCACCTTCCTTTTCATAATAAACAACAGTTCAGAGATGACCAATTGATTTTCAGGGCTGTGGCAGAATAAAGAGTTAATTGCCTTGGGGCCCTTCACACTATGTAGTTGTAGAGCAATTATTTTTTCCAAGGGGCCACACGAGAGCCGAAAAAAATTATGGAGGGCCGCACCTAGAGGCTGAACTACATTCTAATCTACATTATTTATTTATTTACTATATTTGCTATATATTACACATCATTAATATTAGCATAATAATATAGCAAGAAATATTCATACATTATTAGTATTAATATCATAACTATTATATTATAGTATATATAGACATTATAATATATTGAAATTACAATATAAAATGGGGGCGTGGCATGTGCTGGAACTTTGAATAGACGTTCCACGAGAGGGCTCCAGATGAAACCTTTGAAAAAGTGCCAGTGAAACCTTCAATCCCCCACCCCTCCTCTTGAGACTGGGAATATCTGATGGAGGAATTAGTGCTGATCAAAAAGAGGTAAAGATTGGTATCTTTGAAAGAAAAGAGGAGTGGATGGGAGCGGATTTAAAATTAGACTGAGAAAGTCAGGAAGGAGATAAAGATGGCGGACTCGGCAAATGCTCTCGGGGCAAAAATGGACAGCCTGGAAGGGAAAATGGATAACATTCTGGACTTCTTGAAATGTAAATTTGGTGAGGTGGATAAGAAACTGGAGGGAGTGGAAAGATGCGTGGGCGAACTCAGTAAAGAAGTGAATGAGGTCAAGAAAGCATCTAAACAGTTGGAAGAGAAAGTGGAAAAAAATGAAAAAGGAATGCAATCTCAGTTTAAAGCTCAGGTGAGAAGTGCAGAGGTGAGGCCCATGTGGCTCTCCGATCATGCGCCAATATCAGTGAAGTTGAGAATGACACGACGGAGGAACCCAAGAATATGGAGATATAATATGGCCGTAGTAGCCAGGGAGCAGGATAAAAAGAGAATACAGGAGGAAATAAAAGAGTATTATAGGTTAAACGATAGAGGGAACATGTCCAAAGCAGTATTGTGGGACTCCGGTAAAGCGGTCTGGAGAGGCCATCTCATAAGTCTGGAGGTAGAGGTGAATAGGAGATGGAGAAGGGAAAATACTGCACAAGTGGCACCGCACCCCGGCCCAATTGACCTATCTTTCCCAAAATATGGGTACACGGTGTTGGCACGGATGCCGAGATAAAGGAATGTATATGCACCTATTATGGGAATGCGAGGCGGTCCAAAAATTTTGGAAAGAGGTAGAAGGGGAGATCAAGAGTATTGAATATAAATTGGACCATCACAAAAGAGACGGCGGTGTTGGTAAAAAAGAACAAGATGGGGGAACGTCCGGAAATGAAAGTAGCGATGATAGAAAGCGCCCAGGCGGTGGTGGTTCTAGGCTGGAAGGACTCCACGAAATGGACAATTGAGAACTGGCTGCGGTACTTGGTGGAACACATTCAATTTGAAATTATGGAAATGAGGCTTAATCAATTACAGAAGGATAAAGTGCGAGAGCTGTTGGGACGATGGGATCGGGTGAGAGGATATATTGTTTGGAGAACCCGGGATCAAACCATTAGAAATAAGTTGGAGTTGTTGTTTAAGATGTAATGAAATGTAAAATGTCCGGAAAGCTTGCAGAAGAGAAAAGAAGAAAAAGAAGATGCAATCCTCAGCAGGGGTGGAGGGGTGTGGATGTTTGTGTGGCGGGAGGGTCACATGCACAGGGCACTGTGTTTTTATGTATATGTTTGTATGGATGGTAAAAATTTTGGAAAATAATAAAATATTTATTAAAAAAAGAAATTACAATATAAAATAACATTATATTATTTATTATATTATTATTATAAAATTATTATAAAATAATAATAAAAATCACTAAAATAAAATGAAATGAAATTCAAGAAGACAAGGTGCGAATCAAGATGGAGGCTGACATCCTCAAGAGAGGAAGGATCCCAAGATGGAATGGCCCAATGCAGTGTTTCTCAACCTTTTTTGAGCCGAGGCACATTTTTTACATTTACAAAATCCTGGGGCACACCACCAATCAAAATGACACAAAATGTTTTATGGCGTTTCAGCACCTCTTTTACACAGCAGGCTGCATATGCAGAGGACAAAGAGTAGGCAAAATAATAATAATATAGTGAAACTAGCAATATGCACAATTACCAAAGTTTTACAAAGTTAATGTATCAATATAGTGAATTTGAAAAATGGAGTAGAGATTGGCACCCACATGATGTTGGCACCTCCATGGGAGAAACAGGAAAAATCTTCCCTTACCGCGTTGGATTAGGCTCTGTACTGGATAATCTGCAATATATAGAAGTTCAATATATAGGAGTTATCCACAAACAGAGGGCAGCACGTGAAGCAGGAGAGGAGCGCAAGTGGGCGGTTCCAAAAGTTATCCACAAGTGGGCAGCTCCAAAATGACACGGCGTCATTTTGGAGCCACCCATTGGGCTCCTCTCCTTCTTTGCATGCTGCATAATGCTTTTCCCTCGCAGCAGGGGGCGTCTGCGGACAGAGTCTATTACCAACGTGGTAAGGGAAGATTTTTTCTCCCATGGAGGAGGACAAAATAATAGCGGCGGCAAAAGAAGGGGGGAAGGAAGGGGGGCTAAAAGTTTTTCTGGAGGCACACCTGGAGCTCTGCCTAGGCACACTGGTTGAAAAAGACTGGCCCAGGTCAGGCGTGCAAGGCAGCCGGTCGCTCTTCCAGGAGCTCCGTAAGTGAACCCTGGGGGGGGAGAAAGGCTGGGGCTAGTGGACACATAGAGCCCACTACCAGAGGACAGAAGGGGTCCCCTAGTTGGCAGAAGCCTACAGTCCTGGCAAAGAAGCCCTAGGACAAGGTGACAAGCCTCCAGCCTCTCCAACAAGCCAAGGCTTGAATAGGCTTGCAGCACGCCTTTTTAAACTCTATGTGTATAGAGCACCAACCTCCTCACTCCCTTTAACTAAATTTCGAACTTAGGAAGAGTTGGTGGCGCTCACAGCATTACAGTCCTGGGGAGCTACAACGGTGAGATTGTTTGTTATATATAACATACAGACAAGCAGATAAACAAAAGACAAGTAAAAGTAAACTGTAACAACAGACCGAAGGGGAGCTGAAAGCGAAAAGCTAATTTCGATCAGCTGTGAGGTCCGAGGCGCGAGGAGAGCGAGGAGAGCCGCGGAGAGAAGGGGAAGCGCGGGGAGGCGCACAGCTGCGCCAACACAAGCCTGCAGCAATCAGCAACCAGCCGCGATTCAGCAGAGGCCTGCTAGAGTTTGCTAGAGGCCCGCCAGCACCCGCACGGGAGGAAGGAAGGAGAGAACAAGTGATATTCGGAACAGGGCGGGGGCGACGAGCCTGGAGGAAGATAGCTGGAGAAGCACCTCCAGGAAGACCCAGAGAAGCGCGGTGGGAGCTCGCAAGCCGCGCGAGACTCCTGCGAGACCCTGCGAGAATCCTGTGAGAAGGGGAACCCCCCCCCACCGCCTAAGCAAGGAACGCAGCAGTAATTGGAAAGAACACGAGGTGGCACTCAGGAGCCAGAAGAGAGGTATTTTAAAGACCGTAAAGATCTCAGTGCAGACCAAGGAGATCAAGGAGACTCAATAGTTTTACAATAGTCTTACATACACACCAGCAAATCCCCTGGCCTAGAGACCCCTTGGTGTATTGGTGCAGTGGTGTATTGATGTCCTGGTGTCATATTAAGAAATTAAGAAATTCAGGACGTACTGAACTTTAAGAAACATAAGTGACTGACGGTCTAACCCCTAGGTGGCAAAGCAGGGTGTGTCCACAACAACCACACCCCTAACAAGACCACCAGAGGCAGGGGAAAATTAACCTTGCGAAATAGCTAAAAAGCTAAAAAGCTAAATAGCTAAACAGCCAAATAGCCTACAAAGTCCCCCCTAAACAACTATCCTAACAAGCCAATCTCTGAAGACAACCCTATATCTTTTCCTCAATACTCCTATCTCCACCCCCACCCACAAAGACCTACGAAGACTTAAAGAGTTCAAAATCTCCCCATTAGAAACTCAATGAGACTCTAAAAAGAGACATAACATACTAAATACTACTAAACCGCACTGAACGACACTAGACGAAGGTGACGGAGGCCCGAAAGGTTAAAGAGGTTAAAGAGAGACGCAACCTAACACCCCACAATGAATGGAAAGGGGAAGTCAGACGGTGGCAAGCAGCCTTTAAAAGACAACAAAACACCAGGGAGGAAGTGCTCTGGTGCTTCGGAATTGACGCTTGATGACCTATTCCAGGAAATTATAAAAATATCAAAGAGCCAGGAAGAAATGACACAAAAACAAGCAGAGCAAGAAAAATTGTTGATAGACCAGGAAAAGATATTGAGAGAACAGGAACAACTCATTAAGGGGGAAATGCAAAAGATGAATGAGGAAATGCAAAATATGAATAAGAATCTCAAAGAAGAACTGGGAATAATAAAAAGCCAGATGACCAACATGCAGGAGGAGCTCAAGACCATGAAACAAAAGGGCTCTAATCTGGAGCTAAGGCAGAATAAATTAGAAGACACCTTGAAAAAAAGGGGGGACTCGATTGAGCTTCTCAGCCAGAGATTGAAAGAACAACAGGAACAATGGGAACTCAAAGAAAAGGACCTGCAACTTAGATTTCACACATCGAAGAGGAGGACAGGGAAGACCTGAGAGGGAAGATTGTCGAGATATTGGCAGAAACCTCCCGATCCCCACAAGTCGAAATTGAGAAAGAAATCGACAGAGTATTCAGATTAAGTACTAAATACTCAAGGAAAAACAACTCCATTAGAGATGTCCTGGTCCAGTTCAACCGTAGAGTGACAAGGGACGAAATCCTCAGGCTAAGCAATGACAATATAATAACTTATAAAAAACGGAGAGTTCAAGTTTTCAAGGACCTACCTGCATATACTCTGGAAAAGAGGAAAAAATACTTCTTCCTCACAAACGAACTAAAGAGCAGGGATATTAAATTTCAGTGGGAGAGGAAAGAAGGGCTTATGATGACCTGGCAAAACAAGAAACACTGGATCACGACAGAGGAAAGTGCAAAATTCTTTTACAAAAAATTAATAGAATCCAGCTATAACCCAGCCTCGGAGGAAGAATCTGACTCGGGACAGGAAGACACCATGGAGAACCAAGGGGCAACAGGCGGCAAGCCGAAATATACCTCAAAACTATTACCCGTGGACCAATCGAACCCAAGAACTCTAACCAGAGCCCAGAAGAAAAAAAAAGAAGAAGGCAGCAAGAAAAGGTCATTCTATGGCTATTAATTGTATTGTTAATAATGTAAATGGTATCAATATCCCAAAAAAAAGAAATAGAATATTTAATTTCCTACATTCAAAAAAAGCCCAGATCATAGCTTTGCAAGAAACACATATTGGAAACAATGATGTGGAGTATTTAGCCCAAATTTTTTTGGGAAATATGTATTATTCAGCATATAAAAGGGGAAAAGAGGGGTTGTAACATATATCCAGGAAAATATAAAGAGTGAATTAGCCTTCAGAGATCTGGAAGGTAGAGTGGTGGGTGTTTTAATAATCTGGAATAATAAAAAAAGTATTAATATGCAACATATACGCCCCCAACGGGCCCAAGTTAAAGTTCCTGAGGCTATTGAGGAAACAAATAGAAAATGTAGCCTACGATGAATTATTGATAGTAGGAGACTATAACGGGGTGATAGACAAGACCCTCGACCGATGGGGGGGGGGGGGGAGAGAAAGGAAAAAACAGCGGCCAACTCCCGAAACAAGGAATTAGCATACTAGACAACTTAAATCTTATAGACCGGTGGAGAGAGCAGAACCTGGGGGCCAGAGACTACACTTATTATTCCAATAGATACAACTCCTGGTCAAGGATTGATATGCTCTGGACAACCAGGAATCTATTCACATCTATGGGAGAAATTAAAATTATACCCAAAATATTTTCAGATCACGGACTTTTAGAATTTCACATAGGTTACAAAACACCATCCAGAATCTGGAGATTAAAAGAGGATTTGATCAGGAAACCGGAAGACATTGAGAAATATAGGAAAGCCCTAAAGGAATACTTTGAGCTCAATTGCACCCCAGAATTACCAAATAGTACAGTGTGGGACGCCAGCAAGGCTGTATTAAGGGGTCTTCTAATACAACATGACATCATAAATAGAAAGGCCAAACAAAAAAAAAGAAAAGGAGCTGCTTTTAAAGATCAGAGGCAGACTCCAACCTCAAAAGGGATCCAAGAAATAAGAACTTTAAATCTCAATATGACATGCTGCTAAAGCAGAAAGAGCGTATAGACTTGGAATCTCTGGAAAAAAATTTAAAGTACCTCAAACAAAAATACTTTCAACATGCAAATAAACCGGGTAGATGGCTGGCAGCCAAGGTAAGGAAAAAACCCCAAAGAAACTACATAACACAAATTAGAAATAAGGATAAGATTCTATGCGATACTAAACAAATATTAGGCGAGTTCTCCCAGTTTTATAAATCACTATATACAAAGGAAGAAACCCCTAAAGAGTTAATACAAAAATATATAAGCGACCAGAAGCTAAGTAAGATCTCGGAGGAGGAGAGAGAAAAACTAAATAGTTATATCTCAAAAGAAGAAGTAAGTAAGGCAATAAAGGAGCTGAAATCCAACAAAGCACCAGGACCCGATGGGTTCTCAGCAAGATATTATAAGATATTTGAGGAGGACCTAGTGCCGAACCTTATGTTAACAATGAATGATATATTAGACAATAAGCCCCCCAGCTCATGGAATACCGCTAATATTGTTGTATTACATAAAGAAGGCTCAGATAAAATGGAAGTGAAAATTATAGACCAATCTCACTCCTCAACACGGACTACAAGATATTTACAAATATACTTGCAGATAGATTCAAATCATTCTTGGGTAGCTGGATAAAGCCAGACCAAGCAGGATTTCTCCCGGGGAGACAACAAAAAGATAATGCCAGAACACTTATCGATGCCATAGAATATTACAGATTACACATTCAGAAGAAGGTTGCCTTTCTATTTATAGATGCAGAAAAGGCTTTCAACCGGGTAAACTGGGATTTCTTAAAATTACAACTAAAAGAGATGGATATAGGCTACCACTTCTACAACTCAATAGAGGCCATGTATTCTAAACAACAAGCAAAATTAGTAATCAATGGGAAACATTCAGAAATGTTAAAGATCTCTAAAGGCACTCGACAGGGGTGCCCCCTCTCACCTTTACTCTTCATCTTCTGTCTGGAACTCTTACTAGAGAATATTAGGAAAGACCCAGAACTTAGGGGCATCTCACTAAAAAGAGAGTCTACCAAGATCAAAGCCTTCGCAGACAATCTGGTCTGCATAATAGAGGAGCCCCTAGACAACATGGAAAAATGGCTAGATAAATTTGAGGACTTTGGATCAGCTATGGGCTTTAAAATAAACAAGGAAAAAACCAAAATACTATCAAAATATATAGGAAGAAGAGAAAATGAAGATCTAGAAAAGAGATATGGTATAAAAATAGCAGCTAAGATCAAATATTTAGGGATAATTATAACCATGAACAACATGGACTTAGTTAAAAATAACTATGATAGGACTTGGCTGGAACTAAAAGGGAAATTAAATAAATGGAAATATCTTAACCTATCCCTTCTGGGAAGAATTTCTTTAATAAAGATGAATCTTCTGCCGAAAATGATCTTTTTCTTCCAAAACATCCCCATTCTATATAATAAAAAATATTTCCTAACCTGGAACAAGGAAATAAGAAAATTTATCTGGAAAGGGAAACTATCTAGAATAAACTGGATAAGCATGATCGACAAAAAACAGAGGGGGGGATTTAACGTCCCGAATTTAAAAACCTATTACGAGGCATTCGCACTAGAATGAGTGATGGAGTGGGTAAAATTAGAGAACACAGCAATACTTAATCTGGAAGGGCACGATCTTAGGGTAGGTTGGCACTGCTACATGTGGTATGATAGAGCCAGCATAGAAAATAACTTCAATAATCATTATATAAGAAGAGCTCTGTTGAAGGTGTGGAACACATATAAAGGAAGACTATGTGAGAAAACTCCCCTTTGGATTTCCCCCCAGGAAGCCTTCCATAGGAGACAGCAAGACAAAAAAAACATGGCTACCTTATAATATGCTGCTAAAGCAATCCCTAGCAGGGCCGACCCTAAAAGATATGAGCGCATTGAAAGAGCTGGACAATTCAATGAACTGGCTCCAGTACTTCCAAATAAATGAGATCTTTAAAAAAGATAAACTACAGGGCTTCGGAGAAACTAATACAACCTGGGATAAGCTAGTCAAAAAAAAGAACAAGAGGATCTCATCCCTATACAACATACTCTTAGAATGGCAGACAGAGGAGGAGAGAGTTAAATCATGTATGATTAAATGGGCCCAGGACATAGGCCACTCTATCCCTCTGAATCGTTGGGATAGAGTGTGGAATAAACATCTAAAACTGACATATGCTTATGACTTAAGGGAGAACATAATGAAAATGGCTCATAGATGGTACCTAACACCCACGAAAATGGCAAAGTTTAATAAGAACGTCAGTAACACCTGCTGGAAATGCAAAAAAGAAATCGGGAGCTTATACCACATGTGGTGGAACTGCCACAAAGCAAGAGTGTTTTGGAAGGTGATTTATAGGGAGATGAGAAAGATGTTAGAGATTGATTTTGAGTTTAAACCCGAATACATGCTTTTGGGCTTGATTGATTTTGATTTAGAGGATAATAAAGAAAAATTGTTTATATATTGTACAATAGCGACGAGGATGACCTATGCAAAGATGTGGAAGGCTGAAGACACCCCCGAGTTATGGGAATGGAAAATGAAAATATTGGACATAGCAAATATGGACTCATTAACATCTGCACTAGCGGAAGACATCCACAGGAAAAAGACAGATTGGTCTCTCATTACCACCTACTTTAATAAAACTAAGACAAATTTATTGTTTGAACTCTAGAACACAGACACAAAATAACCACCCCACTAGGACTATGTGGAGGAAGTTCGAAGATTAGATTCTCTTTTGAGTAATTGTAAAGCCAGCATTTATTTTTTAGCCGCTCGGCTACTACCAATATGTTAGTTAATTCTTTGGGAACTGAGTGAGTCGGAAGCACTCCGTGTATGTTTTGTTTTGTTCTGTCTGGTTATGTCCTGTGCTTGGGGGGGTGGGAGGGGGGGACAATTGTTGTCTTTGTGGTGCAGCCCTGTATGGCTGTTTTTGTCTGTCTCCTTTTCTTTCTTTTTTTCTTTTTTCTTCTTCTCATTATCCCCACTTTATAACCTCAATAAAAACTATTTTTTTAAAAAAGAAAAAGACTGGCCCAATGGACCCAGCCCAGAGGATGACAAAGCAGACCCAGCCGCCACAGCAGCAGAGCAGAGCAGAGCAGCAGACAATCGGAGGTGGCAGGCCTCCACCCGCTTTCGCCCCCAGCCGTTCCGTCAGAGGCATTCCCGATCGGCTGATCGCCCTGCCATGGAGTGCCTGCCATCCCAGGAAGCAATCCGGGCCTGCAGTGGGAGCAGTTGGCTGATCGCCCTGGCGACCCGGAAGACTTTATCGTCTTTCTGCTCGCCAGGGTGATCAGCTGCCGCAGGTCGCCAACTGCTCCCACTGCAGGCCCGGATCGCCTCCCGGGATGGCAGGCATTCCAAAGCCGCCGCTCCTCCGATCATTCTCCAGAGCGGCGGGCTGTCTGCCAACACAGGCCCCACAACCCGCGATGGGATGGCGGCAGCGGCAGCCCTTCCTCTTGCAGAAATGGCCCCACCCGCGACGCCCTTCTCCCCGGGCCGGTCAGATGCCCAGGTCTGTTGTAGAGTCTACTTTAACAGCTTTAGTGCGTCTTATGGAAACCAGGGGCCTGTAGCTTTCTAGCTAAGGATCCTAAATGTTGCTGTTGTTGTTCTTGTTGTTCTCAAGTTGTTTCCAACTTATAGTGACCCTAAGAACTTAAGTAACCTAAATAAATGAGTAAGTAAACAAAAACACCACGTGGTTTTTGGAACTAAGAATGTGTGACCCACCCAAGGTCAGCTAGTGGGTTTCCATGGCTGAGTGGGGAATTGAAACCTGTTCTCTAGAATTGTGGTCCCGTGCTCAAACAAATACACCACAATTCTTAATATCTCTTTTTAACTTGCACCCCCTCCCCCACGCCCCAATTCCATAAAATGATTTTATAGCAGTTGCAATGGGGCCATCGTGCTACAATACTCCCACCCTAATTAAAAAGGAGAAAAAGATTCAGGCATGACTAAATAAATATCCCTTAGTTTCCCCCTAAGTGCCAAGACTGAGATAAGCAAGAATTCAAAATCAAAGTGTGGATCTTTTCATTTAAATGCAATGCAGTTGCCGGCAGGTACAAGTGACTCAGTTGCAATAGCATCACACTCCACCTCCTCGGTCCCCAAAACAGACTGTAAATTGACAAAGATGCTGCTGTTGTTGTTTTTCTGTTTCACCTCTAGCAGAAAAAGAGTCCCTTCTAATGAGTTAGGTGAGAATTCACACTACATAATTAATTATAACTATGTGATACCATTTTAACTTCCGTGGTTCAATCTTATAGAATCCTGGAATTTGTAATTTCACATTTGAGATGAGATACCTTCATTTCTTTGCCAGAGGCGTATTATGCTGATGTTCCACGAACTGCATTAGAGAATTCTAGGTATCTCAAAAATACAAATCCCACAATTCCATACAATGGAAGCATAGCAATTAATATGATGTCAAATTTCTATAATTGTGAAGTGTAAATGCACCGCTATTTATTTATTATTTATTTAAAACTTTTGTACCCCGACCTTCTCACCTCTATCGAGGGACTCAGACCGGCACTACACTCAAGGTTGTGAAATGGCTGCTTTAAAAGAAGAAGAAGTAGTAGTTTATATTTCTACCCCGCCTCCATCTCCCCGAGGGGACTCAGGGGGGCTTACATAGGGCCAAGCCCAAAACAACATATTTCATTTATTCATTTATTTATTTATTTATTTAGCACATTTGTATACCGCTCCCTCTCAGCCCAAAGGTGACTCGGGGCGGTTCACAACATCATAAAAACGATATTTAAAGCAGATTAAAAACATTAACACTTTGATTAAAATCATAACAATAATAAAACATCAATACGTCTCCAAGATTAAACATAGTCCGGTCTCATAATCAAGTTCCAAATCCTATGTCAGTTACACTGCCATCCCAAACGCCTGTTCAAATAGCCAAGTTTTGACTTTTTTTTCATAAGGCCAAAAGAGAAGGGGCAGATCTAATGTCCCTGAGAAGGGTGTTCGATAGCCGAGGGGCCACCGCTGAGAAGGCCCTGTCCCTCGTCCCCGCCAAATGCATTTGTGACTTATTTATTTATTTATTTATTCATTCAACTTAATATACCGCTCTCTCTGGAGCCCAGAGTGGTTTACAGAGCTAAAAACAGATAACCACATAAAATGCAATAAAACCAGATAAAACCCCCAGTTAAAATCAAATTCCAGCAGAACTGCAATGGCAGTAGGAATATGCTGACAGCGACACAACAGGATGCTGATAACACGGCATTGGTTATGGACCAAATGCCTGTCTGAATAGCCAGGTCTTTACGGCTCTATGGAACGGCATTAAGTCCCGGATGGCTCACAGCTCTTCGGGGAGGGTGTTCCACAGGGTTGGCGCAGCTACGGCAAATGCCCTCTGCCGCGTGCTAGCAAGTCTATAGACCTTAATGCCCGGCACATCCAATAGATTGAGCCCCTCTGAGCGCAGTGATTGCCTGGGCACATAAGGGGTAAGCCGCTCCCTCAGGGACCCTGGCCCCAAACCATATAAGGCCTTGAAAGTTAAAACTAACACATTGAAGGTGACCCGGAATTCAATAGGAAGCCAGTGCAGCTCATGCAAGAGTGGAGTCACGTGGGCAGATCTTGATGCTCCTGAGAGCAGATGTGCTGCAGCGTTCTGCACCAGCTTGAGTTTCCGGATCGCCGACAAGGGTAGGCCAATGTACAGCGCATTACAGTAATCGAGCCTCAAGATGACCGTGGCTTGGATCACCGTGGCCAGGTCGCAACGGGAGAGGTAAGGAGCCAGACGTTTTGCCTGTCGTAGGTGGTAGAAAGCTATCTTGCAGGCGCAGGCAATCTGCGCCTCCATAGACAGCTGGGTGTCCAGCCGGACCCCTAGGCTCTTTACTGATAGTTGCGGGCGAAGAGCCACACCGTCGAATGTCGGCAACTGGGTCTCCACCCCTCCCGGGCGGCCCAGCCACAAGATCTCCATCTTCGCCGGGTTCACCTTCAACTTACTGGTTCGCAGCCATCCAATTACGGCTTCTAGGCAGAGATGGAAATTATCGGGTACAGAGTCCACCCCGGGGTCCATCCTCAGAATGAGCTGGGTGTCATCAGCGTACTGATGACATTCCAGCCCAAAACTCCGTACCAATTGGGCGAGTGGTCGCATGTAGATGTTAAATAACAGCGGGGAGAGGATGCCCCCCTGAGGAACTCCACAATGTAAGGGGGAGCCCTCGGAGACCACCCCTCCCCACTTCACTCGCTGCAGGTGGTTTTGGAGGAAGGAGGACAGCCAATTGAGGGCTGTCCCCCTCACACACACACCCCCCCATAGATGGGGTCAAGAGCAGGGCCTCCCTAGACTATCTTAATGTCCTAGATGGTTCATAAGGGGAGATGCGTTCGGACAGGTAAGTTGGGCCAGAACCGTTTAGGGCTTTGTAGCCTAAAGCCAGCACTTTGAATTGTGTGCTCCCTAACAGACTGGCAGCCAGTGGATCTGGCAGCCAGTCTCCCAAAAGGCCTGTTTTCAAACTTGCACATTTTACTAAGAAAAATAAAAGTAGTCTTATAAAAATTCATCTGAAACACAAAATTATCCAGCTGGTTCGTGGGTGATTGGTGATATGCTGAGTGATCTATGGTGCTTTCCATTCCCATGATTTTCTGACAAATTGCTATACCTTTCCCATTTAAACTGATCTTTGTGTTCAACTTTAATTAGACTTTTGTGAGCTCCAATGTTAATTAGGCTTTTGTGAGCCTTGTATAAATTGCCACTCTTCCCCTGGAAAAAAATTGATCCAGAGATACAACAGACTTCCATCAGATAATTGCGTGTGCTCCTTCGCTGTGTGTTAAGAAAACCTTCTGCATAATAAGGGAAGTGTGGGAAAGGCTCTGCATTTTGGTCTTTTTGTATGCTGCAGAACAAAATTCATGATGTGCTGAACCCATCTTTAAAAGGAATAATAAGTCTATTGCATCTTCTGCCTTTCTCTCCAGCGCCCTGAGAATTAATTGGAACGATATTAGGAGAGAATGTTTCCTAGTCCTCTTTATGGGGACATAATTTTTATTGCCATTCTACGTTTTGCATTTATTTTAATGCATCATCCATTAAGGCATCTATCTCTTTCTTTCTCTCTTTTTTTTAAAAAAAACAATTCTGGCACCAGCCAAAAAAATATAGACTATTCCTTTCCTTTTGCAGTAAGCTTTTAAAGCTTCCTTAAGGTGTGTGAAAGGACTCAGAACCCTGAAATGAAATCTGATGGTGTATGAATGGTTACAGCACCATATCTGATTGGGAGATACACTACACTGTGCGTGTGTGTTTGAATTTAGCAGTCCATGCCCTTCATAGTCTCCTTAGCTTTAGCCTCAGAGTACACTTAGACATGTACCCTGTTTGCCCAAAAATAAGACAGTGTCTTATATTAATTTTTGCTCCCAAAGATATGCTAGGTCTTATTTTCAGGGGATGTCTTATTTTTCCTGTAAAGCGCATGGCTCCCACACACTGTCTGGAGAATGTAATGATCTCCCAAGCTGCAGGGACAGTATTGCAGCTTCCAGCCACCAGAGGGAGCTCACCACAGCATACTCGTACATCACAGCAGGGACACTTACTTACTTACGCAATCTCTCATTGTCCGAGTAAGATTGTCCTCCAAGTGCGGTGTCCTGGCGATGGGTACATAAGGTGATTGTAGAGCCCTATTCTTGACCTGCATGTTCTCCCGAGCACCGGTTTCCAGGTGGAAGGCAATCTCAGTTGGGGTTGGCTTGATGCACCTTCAACTTGGGGCGTTTCTTTCTTTCTCCCTCCATTTGCACCTCTTCAAATTCTACAGCACTGCTGGTCATAGCTGACCTCCAGTTAGAGCGCTCAAAGGCCAGAGCTTCCCAGTTTGGGCATTCAGACAACGTGGCCAGTCCAGCGGAGTTGATGGCGAAGGACCATGGCTTCAATGCTAGTGGCCTTTGCTTCTTCCAGCACACTGACGTTTGTCCACCCTCGTAGCTCGAGGATGATTGTCCTCCAGATTTAGTGTCTTGGTGGTGGATCCGTAGGTGGCTGTGGAGACCTGTTCTTGATCCACATGTTCTCCCGCAGTGAGGACATCAGTTTCCAGATGGAAGGAGATCCTGGTTAGGGTTGGCTTGGCATGCCTTCCTCATGGCACCTTTCTCCCTTTCACCTTCCATTCGTGCCTCTTTAAATTCTATAGCACTGCTGGTGACAGCTGACCTCCAGTTAGAGTGCTCAAGGGCCAGGGCTTCCCAGTTCTCGATGTCTATGCCAGAGTTTTTAAGTTTGGCTTTAAGCCCATCTTTAAATCTATTTTCCTGTCCACCAACATTGCATTTCCTGTTCTTGAGTTCGGAGTAGAGTAACTGCTTTGGGAGACGATGATCCTGGCATTCAGACAACATGCCAATCCACCAGAGTTAGTGGTGTAGGAGCATCGCTTCAATACTGGTGGTCTTTGCTTCTTCCAGCATGCTGGCATTTGTCCACCTGTATTCCCAAGAGATTTACAGTATTTTCCAGAGGCAATGTTGATGGAATCATTCCAGGAGTTGAATGTGACGTCTGTAGACAGTCCACGTTTCACAGGCGTATAGCAGGGTTGGGAGGACAATAAATTTATAAACAAGCATTTTGGTCTACCTATAGATGTCCCAGTCCTCAAACACTCTCTGCTTCATTCGGAAAAATGCTGCACTCGCAGAGCTCAGGCGGTGTTGTATTTCAGGGTCAATGTTGACTTCTGTGGAGAGGTGGCTGCCAAGCGAAAGGAAATGGTCAACATTTTCTAATGTTACACCATTAAGCTGTATTTCTGGCATTGGAGAGGGATTGGCTGGTGCCTGCTGGAAGAGCACTTTGGTTTTCTCAATGTTCAATGACAGGCTGAGCTTCTCGTATGCTTCTGTGAAGTGTATAGAGTGGCTTTTGGGTCTTCTGAATGTGCACAGACAGCAGGGACAGCATACAATATGGCAGCAGGCGACAGGCCTCTTGATGCCTTGCCTGCACTTTTAGAAGTGACAGCCACAGAAGGGAACATCGGGGTTGGTGGCAGATGACGGTCTTGGTGTCATGCATGCAGCTGCTCTGCAATGGACAATGAAGGTAGGAGACAATGGCGGAGGGCTAAAAAGAATCACAGCTGCATGCTCTGGTGTTCTGTTCGGCGGGCATGCTTCCAAACAAAAACTTTGCTAGATCTTACTTTCAGGGGAGGCCTTATATTTAGCAATTCAGCAAAACATTTACTAAGTCTTATTTTCAGGGGGTGTCTTATTTTCGCAGAAACTATTATTTATTTATTTACCATATTTCTAACCCTAGCAAATTGAAATTGAATCCAGACAAGACAAAGGTTCTCCTGGTCAGTCAAAAGGCCGAACAGAGCATAGGGTTACAGCCTGTGTTGGATGGGGTTACACTCCCCTTGAAGATGCAGGTTCGCAGCTTGGGAGTGATCCTGGATTCATTGTTGAGCCTGGAACCCCAGGTCTCAGCGGTGGCCAGAGGAGCTTTTGCACAACTAAGACTTGTGCACAAGTTGCTCCCGTACCTTGGGAAGTCTGACTTGGCCATGGTGGTCCACGCTCTGGTTACATCCCATATGGATTACTGCAACATGCTCTACGTGGGGCTGCCTTTGAAGACAGTTCAGAAACTCCAACTAGTTGGCAGCCAGATTACTAACTGGGGCGACATACAGGGAACATACCACCACTCTGTTGTGTCAGCTCCACTGGTTGCCGGTCCACCTCCGAGCCCGATTCAAAGTGCTGGTGTTGACCTATAAATCTCTAAACGGCTCTGGTCCAGCTTACTTGTCCGAACGCATCCACCCCTACGTCCCACCTTGAAATCTAATCTAAGATCAAAATCTAAGAAACTACAAGAAAGGAGATTCCATCTGAACATTAGGAAGAACTTCCTGACTGAGAGCTGTTCAACAGTGGAACTCTCTACCCTGTAGTGTAGTTGAGGCTCTTTTTTTGGAGGCTTTTAAGCAGAGGCTGGATGGCCATCTGTCAGGGGTGCTCTGAATGTGATTTTCCTGCTTCTTGGCAGGGGGTTGGACTGAATGGCCCACGAGGTCTCTTCCAACTCTATGATTATATGAATCTATGAAACAAGGTATGATCTCCCCTTCTATTTAAAGCACAATTTGTCTTGGAATCCATGGATAAAACTATTTTAAAAATCCACATAATGCAAGCCAACAAAATCAAACTTTTCGTAATCACCAGAAATAAGAGGTTAAATCATTTTTATGCTATTTTAAATGTCTTTATTTTTTCCCATCACATCAACTTTAAAAAATATGATGAATGGTACATTACAGCCGACTACTGTAAAGTCTGCACATTTCACATCATATTCATGTAACACAAGCCAACAAGTATTTTTCATCAGATATAAATTTAGGCCAATCTTATAGAGTTGGGTTTTTTTGCACTGAATTCAGATCTGTGTTTTTTTCCTCTGTCATGTGTAGATTTTGCAATGAGCAGGGGTGGTCCTACCATGTAAGCGACCTACGCGGTTGCGTAGGGTGCCATCTTGGAAGGGGGCATCATGGGGCGAATTCCCGCCCGCTGGGCGCCGCCGCTCCTGCGCGCCGCCGTTTCCGCGGGGCATTGCAGAGCGAGGAGGAGCCTTCGAAGGCTCCTCTTCGCTCTTCCTGGTTCCCGCTGCTGGCCCCTCCCACGGGGCGTTGCAGAGGGCAAAGGAGAGCGCTCCCCGCCCTCTGCAATTCCCCATGGGAGGGGCTGGCAGCAGGAGCCCGGGAGAGCGAGAGGAGGGGCCTTCAAAGGCTCCTCTTCGCTCTTCCTGGTTCCCGCTGCTGGCCCCACCCACAGGGCGTTGCAGAGGGCAAAGGAGAGTGCTCCCCGCCCTCTGCAATGCCTCGTGGGAGGGGCTGGCAGCAGGAGCCCGGGAGAGCGAGAGGAGGGGCCTTCAAAGGCTCCTCTTCGTGCTTCCTGGGGGGGGGGCAAAATAATTTGGGGGGGCGCCAAAATAATGTTTGCTTACTATTTAGAATTGCCTTAGACCGCCCCTGGCAATGAGGCTAATTGATTAATGCATTTATGCAATGATATCAATAGAACATAATTAACCACAACCACAAACCACAAGCACTCCCTGAAGCTCCAAGGTAGGAAAATTAGGACTAATAAAGGTAAATATTTCTTCACCCAGAGGGTCATTGGGTTATGGAACTCACTTTCCAGAAGAGGTTGTGACAGCTGTCAGCCTGAACAACTTCAAGGCAGGATTAGACAGATTCCTGGATACCAAGTGTATCGGTAGTTACTGAAAAGGACATCCAAGTGCCACCTCGGAGTTGGTTGAGGTAGGCAGGATTTCCTGGGTACTGGTTGTGGGGGTCGGGAGCAGGTCAGGGTTTTGCCCTCCCTTCTGCTCGAGATCCCCGTGTACAACTGGTGGGCCACTGTGTGATACAGAATGCTGGACTAGATGGGCTGAGGTCCGATTCAGCATGGCTCTTCTTATGTTCTTATGTTCTTATTTATTCTGTTAGCCTCATCGCAAAAACTACATACACATGATAGAGAGGGAAAAAATAAACACAGATCTGAATTCAATGCAAAATACTCTATAAGGAGGACCTAAAATTATTTCTGATGAAAAATACATGTTGGCTTGTGGTTAATTAGATTCTATTGGTATCAGTGCCTAAATGCATTAATTTTTGATTAAACTACACGTGATAAAAAGTACATGTGAAAAAGGAAAAAATAAACACAGATCTGAATTCAGAGCAAAATACTCTATAAGAAGAGCCTAATATTATATCTGATGAAAAAAGTATTTGTTGGCTTATGTAATAGGAAAGGTATATTCTGGCTTCCAGGTTGCTGTGAGTTTTCTGAGCTGTATGGCCATATTCCAGAAGCATTCTCTCCTGACATTTCACCCATGTCAGGAGAGAATGCTTCTGGACCATGGCCGTGCAGCCACTCACATCAAGAAGACTCACATCAATGCAGAGATTCTGAGCATGAAAGCCTTCGACAACACATTCTGGCTTCCATTTGGCCCCTTTCTCACCTTGCCAAACCTAATAGGTTGTTAATGTGGCTCTGCTTTCACAACTGCCTAGATGTCCAGAAAACAGAAAGTTAGGGTATAAAACATGATAGTAACTAGCAAGCGAGGCCACAGGTGCTCATAAAATGCTGAGAAAGGAGGATATCTCCCGTTAACCAAGTTAGACTTCACATTGCATAGGGCTGTGTGTTTCTTTATTCAATATGCTGGGGGTATCAAAAACCTAAAATAATCTGGAGCAAGCTGCTTGAACAGAAGGACAGGTGAGAAGAAATAGCTTTTTCCCATTTCCCCCTATCATTTCCAGCACAGAATAATCTAACCCAAGCTGTGCAATCACCTGGGGCAGGAACGATACCAAGAAAACAGGAGGGTGTCGTGTCTTTTGTCCTCTAGGCCCAGAAAGGCAGCTTTGGGTCATATACCAAGCCGTCTTCAGACTGCTTTGGATTAAAACAATGCTGAGAGAAGGCATAATGAAATTTCATGGAATACTGTATCTACTAATGATTGATTTCTGTGTCTGAAAATAAGAATAAGGTTATGGTAAACAAAAATCTTATATTACTCGTGTTATTACTGTTGGTTCTGCTGGACCTCTCAGTGGCCTTCAATACCATCGACCACAGTATCCTTCTGAGTTGCCTTTCGGAAATGGGCCTTGGAGGTACTGTTTTACAGTGGCTCCGGTCCTTTCTGGAGGGTTGTACCCAGAAGGTGTTACTGGGGGACACCTGTTCCACCCCACAACCATTGTCTTGTGGGGTTTCTCAGGGTTCAATATTGTCCCCCATGTTGTTTAACATTTACATGAAGCCGCTGGGGGAGATCGTCCGGAGTTTTGGGGTGCGATGTTATCTGTATGCAGATGACGTCCAACTCTGTCACTCCTTCCCACCTGCTACTAGGGAGGCTGTCCAAGTCCTGAACCGGTGCTTGGCTGCAGTGACGATCTGAATGAGGGCTAACAAATTGAAATTGAATCCAGACAAGACAGAGGTTCTCCTGGTCAGTTGCAAGGCCAAACAGGGTATAGAGTTACAGCCTGTGTTGGATGGGGTTACACTCCCCCTGAAGATGCAGGTTCACTGTTTGGGAGTGATCCTGGACTCATCGCTGAGCCTGGAACCCCAGGTTTCGGCGGTGACCAGGGAAGCTTTTACACAGTTAAAACTTGTGTGCCAGCTGCGCTGTACCTTGAAAAGTCTGACTCAGCCAATGTAGTCCATGCTCTGGTTACATCCCGTATAGACTACTGCAGTGTGCTCTACATGGGGTTGCCTTTGAAGACTGTTCGGAAGCTTCAATTGGACCAATGGACGGTGGCTGGATTACTAACAGGAGCAGGGCTCCTCTGCTCCACTGGCTGCCAGTCTGCTACCGAGCACAATTCAAAGTGCTGGGTGAACAGTTCTGGCAAACTTACCTGTCTGAACGCATCTCCCCTTATGTACCATCTAGGACATTAAGATCGTCTGGGGAGGCCCTGCTCTCGACTCTGTTTGGCGGGGACGAGAGATAGGGCCTTCCCAGCAGTGGCCCCTCGGCTGTGAAACGCCCTTCCCAGGGACATTAGAACAGCCCCCTCCAGGAATGCTGAGGAATGCGGAAGAACAACAAGGGACGCTGGAAAAAAACACTGAGAGATGAGGAGTGCATCAGCTCCCCCTGGTGGCCAGAGTTTGCCTCTGTTCATTTATATGTGTGTTTGTGAAATAGCAGGGATTGCCTGCTAAGTATGTGTATCTGTAATCCGCTCTGAGTCCCCTTCAGGGTGAGAAGAGCGGAATATAAATAAATAAATAAATAAATAAATAAATAAGGAAGATTGTGGATGAACAATTAAAAAATATTAATAACTGGATGAAAATAAAATAAGTAGAAGTAACATAACTGACAGATCTCTATTTTTATTATGCTGGGTAAGTATAGATTGGGAAATATATACACACACACACACACACACACACACATGAAAATTGTATTAAACAATTACAGCAATTACTATTAGAATAGATGAAATCAAATAAAATGGGGGGAAATTGGAACCGGTAGTTTGCGACAGGGACAATCCGATACCATTGAGTTGTATCACAGAGCCATATCTTCTTTGAGAGTATTACCGGTTGATATTGTGAGTTAGATGTCATGTTACAAGGTTGTTATTTCCTGATCAAAAGTCATGGTACATATTAATTAAATAAATGAGGAAGCAAACTGAACAATTTAGAAATGTCTCTAAAACACACACGCACAATGTTTTCAGCATTTTGTGAGTGAGTGAGTGAGTGAAGAATGTAGTCTGTGTGTTTCCCTTTCATTAATATGCAAGAACAGATTCTTCTTTGTCAATTGTCCTCAATTAACATGTCGCTGTTCCTCGAGGGTAATTGTCCAATCGTGCCAGATTTCCCCTCCATGGAAAACTACCTGAGCTTGGAAATTTAATTTTGAAAAGGTAACAGTACTTATTACAGCTTTATGAAAAATAACCATTGCAATGTTTGAAACATAACTTGTTTCATGGTTCCTTGCTTCTTCTTCTTTTTTTTTAACTAAGTTTATCTTTCTTTTTTAAAATTAAATCTTTGGATTGACATGAGAAAAGTATAAAAAATATGAAAAATATGGAAGGATTATGTTTTGGTTGACATGCTTTTAATTGTTGATTTTAATCATTCTGGTTTTAATTGTATGGTTTTGATTGAAATTGTTTATTTGATGTATGCAATTACGACATCAAATCATTACCTGTTGTAAGGCCGCCTTGAGTCCCCTCCAGTGTGAGAAAGGCCGGATATAAATAAGGTAAATAAATAAATATGTCAAAATTCTTGGTTAAATGCATGTAAAAATAACTTTAAAACTGAAAAAAGAAAGTATTACTTGTTACACCGGGAATGTGGTGCAGCTGGCTAAGTGTCAGCTGCATAAGATCTCTCTTACCAATAGGTCATGAGTTCGAGGCCTGCTCGGGTCAAGGTGAATGCTCGACCTTTAAGTGTAGCCTGCTGTCGACCTTTGCAGCCCAAAAGACAGCTGCATCTATCAAGTAGGAGATAAAGGTACCACATTAAGTGGGGAGGCAAATTTTGACTGAATTATGAGGCCATTAAAGAACTCCAGGAATGCTGAGGAATGTGGAAGGAACAACAAGGGAGCTGGGAACACTGAGAGATGAGGAGTGCGTCAGCTCCCCCTGGTGGCCAGAGTTTGCTTCTGTTCATCTATATGTGTCTATGTGGAAACGGCAGGGATTGTCTGCTAAGTATGTGTACCTGTAATCCGCTCTGAGTCCCCTTCGGGGTGAGAAGAGCGGAATATAAATAAAGTGCAGTATTATTATTATTATATATATTCTATGGACATGTTTGAAATCTGATTCCATTCTGTCCTCATTTTGTGCAAATGTGTGCATTGTGTGTGCCAGTTGCCTTTTCACTTTTGATTAATCCTTGGATTTCACAGGCAAGAAATATTTGGAAGTGGGATTTAGCTTTTGAAATACTTCCTTCAGCAGCTGGCATTCCTTGCTGGTCTCCCATCTAAGAACTAACCAGGCCCTGCTTAATTTCCAAGATTGGATGAGATCTGGTGCTGTTAGGGCAGTGGTTCCCAACCTTTTTTTGACCAGGGACCACTTTGACCAGGGACCACTCTCCACCATTAGTACCAAAAGGATTACAAATAATTTTTTTGTTAACTTTAGATTTGGTTTGGGGTGCTGATTCAGAAAATTGCATTGGATAGACCACATCAGCTCTAGTTTCTGATACAGAACATATACCATGGTCAGCAACAGGGAAGGAGTGGCAGGCGATTATCGGAAACAGGCCTAGTAACCACACAATGTTGGCCAGGTGGTTTGGCTCACTCCCTGCTGAATTGATCCTTGCAGCACTTACTGCTTACTACTTAAGAAATGAACTCTAAAAGCTCTACCATAAAAAAATTCCTGGAAATTAATCTACGAAAAATTTTGCATTCTGTGATGACAGTTTTACCCTGTTGTCTCCTAGGCAAAACAGATTGAGCTAGATCCTATCCCTAGGGCGTAAGAATGGTGTGAAATCATTTGATGAACTGATATCCTATTTTCCTCCTTGTGTAGGATCTAAGGTGTTAAAGCTTCCTCTTGGTGAGCAACATATTGAGATATCCATTTTGTCTGCTGTTATCCTTTCAGCAAAAAGAGGAACACATTTTGACATCACTCCAGGAGCCCCTCTGCCTCCCCCAGGTTCATTAGGAGCGTGCCCCTTCCCTTGGGGCTGGCTGCTGTGAAACTCTTTGCCTCTGGTGCTGCTGACAAACCGACTGCAATTAATGCCATTCAGATGGAGCTTGGCTCTCACTGCGCCTTAATGAGCAAGCATTGGTATGAAATGCCAGCAAAACAGCTGATGTGTCACTTCCTTTGAGACTCTGTTTTTAAATGCTTGACTCAGCAGAGAGGTGACCAAGTATGTCCCACATAATTTTTGTGCTAGCTGGTGCTCCTAAGGCCCTGCTTTTTTGAGTGATGCAGGGATACCCACAGCACTAGGGATTGACACAAGAGGTGTTCCCATCTCATTTCATTTATTTTTATTCTTTTTTATCTCTTTCTTTCAAAGAGTTTTATCTCTTTCTTTCAAGGAGCTCATGTTATTGTAAATCGGTGATTCCAGAATATTGGTCCTCCGAGTGTTTCAGACTTCCACTTCCAAAAGTCCTAGCCATCTTGGCCAAAGAACAGGAATTATAGGAGCTAAAGTCTAAAATGTCTGGAGGACCAAAGTTTGGGGACCACAATTGACGATGGTTCCTCCCACAGTTCTCCCACCTCTTTTTTTTTCACCCCCTTGATGGATTGTCACCTTGTCATGGTGAGGAGGCTGTGGGAGTAACTGTCGGAGTCATGTACTCCCAGGAAGGGCCTCAGGGGAGGTGCCAGACCAGGGGTGCTCACACTTTTTCAGCATGCGAGCTACTTATAAAATAACCAAGTCAAAATGATCTACCTACCCACTACTCAGAGAGTCATAAAAGCCAAATATTTAGAAATTTATTTCAGTGAGAGCCATATTAAATATTTTAAGACTGAATTCAACTAAATGTGAGTATAATAAGCCCCTATATTTATTCATAATGATGATGATGATAATATTCATTCAGCCTCTGCTAATAATAATAACAACAACAACAACAACAGGTTCCTAGAGTAGAAGGAGACCTCCAAGGGCCATCCAGTCCAACCTCCTTCTGCCATAAGGGAAAAACACAATCAAAGCATGCCTCACAGATGGCCATTCAGCCTCTGATAATAATAACAACAACAACAATAACAACAGGTTCCTAGAGTAGAAGGAGACCTCCAAGGGCCATCCAGTCCAACCATAAGGGAAAAACACAATCAAAGCATTCCTCACAGATGGCCATTCAGCCTCTGATAATAATAATAATAATAATAATAACAACAACCACCACCATGGGGTCCTAGAATAGGAGGATACCTCCAAGGGCCATCCAGTCCAACCTTCTTCTGCACCTGGGCAGCGTTGGGAGCCTGCGGGGTGGGACTGAGCCTTCCTCCCATCCTGCATGCGATCTACCAGGACGCCCTATGTTATCTACGCGATCTACCTAATGAACATCCCTGTTCCAGACCGAGCACAATCCAAAGACTTGAATACCTCAATGGCAGATCAGGCAGAAGACAACATGGTACATATTACAATGGTTGTGAAGGCGAGAGAAGGCTGCAACAGATTGAGAAGCCACCGTGGCGTGTTAACCTCACTATAGGGACAGTCAGACTATTGAAAGAGGGCCATTGAGTAAAAGCCATCCAATGAAACATTTCACACTCCAATAATTTAGAAAATGGCTTGGTTTTCTCTTTTGCTCTCTTTTCCCCCAAGGTTCAGGTCAGCTCAGATCAAGTAACATGTCACGTCCAATAACAACACCATTCTCCCTTAGCTATAGCCTTGCTGTCTCCATTTCATGATCACTTTCTGTGTTTTTCACCAATAGGGAATTAATACGTCCCCAGTACTGCATTATTTAGGGGATAAGGTTGATATTTCCTTCCATTCACAATGATTCTGTACAACAATGTATTTCCCTTAAGATTTCTACTTATTGCTTATTCTTGGGGGTTTTTCCCCCATCACAGAGACTTACACCAGTTTTAATATATCCTCCCCTGTACTTTCTATAGATTTTATTTCCAGGGATGACTGAGTTTAACATTTCTAACTCACCCTAAAAATTAATTTGTTTCACTGAGTTTTCAAACTAAAAAAGATTGTGTGGGTTTTTTGTTTTTTTCAAAGACTTAAAAACAAAACCGCAGCCTCCATTTCTCCAGCTCACCCATCTTTCTGACCCTGGGATATTGGGTATATGGAGGGAAAGAAAGCTGAACTTAAGGCAAAAGAACAGACAAAGAAAGACAACCTCCATGGGAAATACTGCACAAAGCACTTCTGAGCACAGAAAAAGTTACTATTTAAGATTATAATTCTCTGAAATTTCCAACCATCATGACCACAGGTGGATTTTGGCAATGGGAAAGACAAAGATGCCTGTGGCTTCTTGGCTTTTCTTCATGAACTAAGATTCAGGAAGGACTCATCCCATGCTTTCTACAAGTTCATTGATGACTAAGATAGGCAAGTCCGGTTGCAGAAAGCACAGCAGAAAGTCTCCTTGGGTGATGTTTTTTCCAAGTTGTGGTTATTTCTGCTTTGTCGTTTCTCTTCAAGACTTGTTCGGCGTGTCTCCTGGAAAGAGGCCGCAGCACTGTGGATAGTGCACCTCCATGCCTCCCGATGTGAGGCCAGGGTGGACCATTGTTGGTGATCAATCTGGCCGAGACTGAGATGCTGTTTCAGGGAGTCCTTATATCTCTTTTTGGGGGTGCCTCTCTTGCGCCGACCCATGGTGAGTTCACCATAGAATAGTATCTTTGGGAGGCCTTGGTCCTCCATCCTAGAGACGTGCCCTGCCCAGCGCAGCTGTGTTCTCAATAGCATGGCCTCACTGCTGGTGATCCCTGCCTGCTCAAGGACAGCAACATTCGTCACAGAGTCAGTCCAGTGTATATTTAGGATTGTGCGAAGACAGTGCTGATGAAAGCGTTCGAGGAGCCATAGATGTTGGCGATAGGTGACCCATGTTTCAGACCCATATAGGAGAATAGACAGTACGATAGCTTTAGTACTTTAGAAAAGGTGGCAATAAGAACATAAGAACATAAGAAGAGCCATGCTGAATCGGGCCTCAGCCCATCTAGTCCAGCATTCTGTGTCACACAGTGGCCCACCAGTAGTACACGGGGATCTCTAGCAGAAGGGAGGGCAAAACCCTCACCTGCTCCCGACCCCCCACAACCAGTACCCGGGGAAAATCCTGCCTGCCTCCATCAACACAGAGGTGGCACTTGGATGTCCATTTCAGTAGCTACTGATTCCCTTGGTATCCATGAATCTGTCTAATCCTGCCTTGAAGCTGTCCAGGCTGACAGCTGTCACAACCTCCTCTGGAAGTGAGTTCCATAACCCAATGACCCGCTGGGTGAAGAAATATTTCCCTTGTTTGTCCTAACTTTCCTACCTTGGAGCTTTAGGGAGTGCCCTCTAGTCCTAGTGTTGTGTGACAGAGAAAATATTTTTTCTTTATTCACCTTTTCTATCCCATGCATGATTTTATACACTTCGATCAAGTCACCTCTTAAACGCCGTCTTTCAAGGCTGAAAAGACCAAGGCGTTGCAACCTGATTTCGTAAGGGAGCTGCTCCATCCCTTGGATCATTCTTGTTGCCCTTTTCTGTACCTTTTCCAGTTCCGTTATATCCTTCTTGAGGTGCGGTGACCAGAATTGTACACAGTACTCCAGATGTGGCCTCACCATAGATTTGTAGAGAGGCAATACAACATTTGACGACCTATTTTCGATTCCCTTCCTGATCATGCCAAGCATAGAATTTGCTTTTTTTACTGCTGCTGCTGCGCACTGGGTTGACATCTTCATTGAGCTGTCCACCAAAACCCCAAGATCCCTTTCCTGGTTTGTCTCGGAAAGCTTTGACCCCATCAATTTGTAGGTGTAGTTGGGGTTCTTTGCCCCGATGTGCATGACTTTACACTTGTTTAGGTTAAAATGCATTTGCCACTTTGTTGCCCATTCACTCAATTTCGAGAGATCTTTCTGGAGCTCTTTACAATCAGTTTCATTTTTAACTACCCTGAACAATTTAGTGTCGTCTGCAAACTTTGCTACCTCAGAATTTACTCCTACATCCAGATCATTAATGAATAAATTAAAAAGTAATGGACCCAAAACTGAACCTTGGGGTACGCCACTTCTCACCTCTTTCCACCCAGAGAAGTGTCCGTTTATTACCACCCTTTGTTTCCTACAGTTTAGCCAGGTTCCAATCCAGGACAAGACCTGTCCTCTGATTCCATGGCTGAAGAGCTTATTTAGGAGCCTTTGGTGAGGGACTTTGTCAAAAGCCTTTTGAAAGTCAAGGTAAACAATATCGACTGGGTCCCCTTTATCTATGTGTTTATTTACACCCTCAAAGAATTCTAACAAGTTAGTAAGACATGATTTGCCTTTGCAGAAACCATGTTGATTTTCCTTCAGCAATGCCTGTTCTTCTATGTGCTTAGTAATTTTTTCTTTAATAATGGTTTCCATCACTTTGCCTGGAACTGAGGTTAGACTAACTGGCCTATAATTTCCTGGATCACCCCTGGATCCTTTCTTGAAGATCGGAGTTACATTTGCCTCCCTCCAGTCCTCGGGTACAGTGCCTGATCTTAGAGAAAGGTTATATATTTTGGCTAGAATTTCAGCAATGCTTAATAAGGTGAAAGGCAATAGGAAAAGAGGGGGCGGCATTGCAAGTGAGTGCATTCAACTAAACCCCAAGATTGTGATATATGATGTCTTAGAGGCCTGTCATTCAAAAGGTTGCCATAGGTCAAAGTCAATTTGACAATAATGAAAAACAATTTTCATTATTAAAACAATGAAAAACAATCCTTTTTCTGGGAGAAGAAAATGTGAGCTCTGTATACTATTATTTGCATCTACAGGATATGTTTTTAACCCCTAGTACAAGGCCCACCAGTGCAGGGCCATCAGAAAGGGACAAAATCCGGGCATTGTTCCCTGACAGTAATAAAAGAATTACTAGTTTAAAAGGAAATAATTAGCGAAGCAGAAATTGCAGCCAGAGGCAAGTTCCAGGGAGCTTTACCTAGCTCAGTTGACCTGCTTTCAACAGCTTGATTCTCTTGCCTAAAGTAGGACTTCAATGGAGAAAATGTAAACTATTAGCAAAAGTAGGGGTGGATAGAGTTCAGAAAACTTTTTAGACCACAGATCCCAAAGTCCCTCAGCTAGATGTTTGTCTCCTATAATTCAAATGAACTCATTTTTTGTACAGACTTGGCATTTCTCAAAATATTCTCCAGTGCAGACGGGACCAAATATTTCCTTATCATAGTCTTGTCTGCATTGCTCACCAATCTACCTACACAACACATGGCATAATATCTGTGATCTTTCCATAAAGTTTTTCCTTTATCCATTTACAAATAGAGTTGGAAAGCCTTTGCTATATCATCTGGTGTCTATGGGATAAATTATTTATGGAAATGTGGGGCATTGCCACATTCAAACAAAGAGGTCTGGGGTACAGCAAAATGGTTTCATGTTATGGGAGAAATGACAGAAATTTCTAGCTAGGATCAAAGTAACATATTCCCAGGGGCAGATTAATGCACTCGGCGGAGTAGGCACCCGCCGAGAGCGCCAGATCCGCAGGGGCGCACTACCGCCGGCTGGAAACTCTGCCTCCGCTGTGTTTCCAGCAGGAATGGAGGTGGAGTTACCAGCATGCGGAGCCTCCACAACGATTGGGAAGGGGGGAAGACTGGAAGAGGATGGTTAGTCACAGAACATGTAAAAAGTAGGGTCTTTGGACAACAGCTTCTAGACTCATCCAGCCATTGTGCCCAATGCTGGCTGGGGCATTCTCAAAGTTCTAGTTTTCAAAAAGGTCAGCTTTCCAAAGGCTTGGCAGACATTTTCAGGAAACAGCTAATTTTCAGTCCATATCTATATTTACCATATTTATTTACCATATTTATATCCAGGGCTTCTCACCCTGAAAGGGACTCAGAGCGGCCTTACAGATAGACAGCAATTCAATGCCGTATAAACAACAGTCAATTAAAATAAACAATTACATTAAAAACATAGAAATAAAACATCTTAGTATTAACATTTGAAAACCACATAGTCCATAATCGTAATCCGGAGCCATTCCAGTTGTCAATGGCATATATTCCATATCCATTTCTAGCACTGCATTCCTTTACTGACCAAAGGCTTAGTTCCACAGCCATGTCTTCACATGCTTTCTGAAGACCAGGCGGAAGAGTTCTGATTTCGCTGGGGAGGTGCTCCACAGCCAAGGGGCCACCACTGAGAAGGCCCTGTCTCACGTACCCATGTCATGCCTGTGAAGGAGGTGGAACCGAGAGCAGGGCCTCTCCAAAAGATCATAACCTCCAAGTGGGTTCATAGTGGGAAATGCGTTTGGACAGGTAAGCTGGGCCAGAACCAGTTTTGGCCCAGTTACAGACACCCAATTTCACAGTTACAGACACCCAATATAACATAGGACTTAATCACACAAAGCTGCAACACCAAAGCAGTCACACAGTCATGTGATAGCAAGGGATGAACACTCTTGCTATCATATCTCTCTATGTTTGCACTATGTTTGCAAAATTCAATTCAATTCAATGTATTACTTGCTTAGTCACTCTCCACCCACAGTGCTCTGGGCGACTTACAGAATAAATCAATAAAATACTTAAATTATCATTAAAACAGTTAATCAAATGCTCTGCCAAAGAGCTTAGTTTTTAGTGCAACAGTAAAACATCTCAATTCGCGCATGGCTCGAATGTCGGGTGGCAGAGAGTTCCACAGTTTTGGGGCAGCGGCTGAGAAAGCTCTCCGCCTAGTGACCTCCAGGCAGATTTCTCCAGAGCCCGGTATATATAGGAGATTCTCTTGAGAAGATCGAGTTGACCACTGGGGTTGATAGGGGGAGAGACGGTCCCTAAGGTATGTCGGCCCCTGGCTGTACAAGGCCTTAAAGGTTAGTACCAGCACTTTGTAGGAGATCCGGAATTCAATCAATAGCCAATGCAGCTGACACAGGATAAATGTTATATGACATCCCACAGGAGTTCCTGTAAGAAGCCTGGCAGCTGCATGTTGAACTATACAAAGTTTCCGGGTCACTGACAAAGGAAGGCCAATGTAGAGAGCATATGTAAAGAGAGAGGAAGGGTGTCCTCAAAGCAGCATGAAGAATGAGTTTCAAAGGGTTAGCTGCAACACACAAATTGTCTTTCTTGTATTCCAAAATATATTTTTTATTTATTGAAAGTATATATCCAAAATCACTTGTCGTGGAACATATATTTCTTCCCAAATGGGGTTGTGGAATTGTAAAGTCGATCAAAACAAATCATATAAGAACTCCCACAACGGATGCATCACAAAAATCATCATATATAACCATATATTGGGCTTGTAGTAAAATCCGTATTGAGGGGTTCATAAGGGTCGACGGACTATATATCAAAAGGCCTCTCCGTTTCGCCAGAGAACTGGCTTCATCGGGACCCGAAAATAATATTATTTGTAATTCCACTGGTCCGATTATCTAAATAAAGGTAAACATAACAATAATCAGATATAACATCCTTTCGTACATACTCATAAGCCCACCATTTGATCAGGACAACCCTTATGGCTAGGCTATATATTTTACATACCATTCGTAGTATTCATTCGCAATTATATTTCAGAGTGGACGCAGCCACTACTTCTTCTGGTAGTCAACGGACAACACATAACACAGGGGGTTTGCCTTACATACACTCCTACTTGGCTCCAGGTGAAGCCTTACTCCAGAATTTCACTGATTGATAAACAATCATTGTGGCCCAGGGGTAACTCGCTTTTTAGGGAATGAATCCAAAAAACTTCTCTTTGATGGAGTAATTTTTTGTGTTCCTGGTATGGTTTGGGTGCAATGATTTCTAATACCAGGATTTTGAACTCATTAAAGTTATGGTTCTGTGTATAATGAATATAGAGTGGTGAGGATTCATTGCGGGTTTTAAATCTAGATTTATGTTCCTGAGCCCTCGTGCGTAAGTCACGCCCACTTTCACCCACGTAGTATCTCTGGCATGGGCAAATCAAACAATAAATAATATTTCTACTGCCACATGTTGCTCCTGTGCGTAATTTGAAAGTATGTTTGCCTTCCAGGTCTGTGATTGTTTCTTGTGTTGAAATATGTTTGCATATCGTGCAATGATAGCATGGTTGGGTAAATGTTTTACAATGGGAGAATCTTTGGGGATTCTATGGTCAGCATGGATCAATAATTGTTTAATGCTAGATGTTTTTTGTTGGCTATCATCGGTGGTTTCTCCAGTCCTGGGATCGAGCTAACAATGGGCCAGTATTTTCGTACAATTTTAGAAATAGAATGGGAATGCGGGGTGAAAGTAAGGGGCCATATAATTCGCTCACAGGGTGTTTTAGGGCGAGGTTGGAATAGGTTATCTCTGGGTATTTTGCGAATTTTATTCAATGATTTGTGGAGAATGTGCTGTGGGTATCCCCTTTCCTTTAATTGGGATATCAAAACCGCGATTGTTCGAAATCCACCTCTCTGGAGGAGTTGCGCTTAAGGCGGATCAGCTGGGAGAATGGGAGATTATGTTTTAAAGAATGCGTGTGGTGAGACTGGAAATGTAAGAATTGCGGCTGGTGGGTTTGCAATAATTTTTAACTCTCAGGGTATTATGTTCTCTAAAGATGGTTAAGTCCAAAAATGTAATATTTAAAGGGTTTTTTTCAAAAGTGAATTGTATGGATGGATTCCATGTATTGAAGTATCTCATAATGGACTCAATGTCGCCCTCTCCTGACCAGATAAAGAAAACGTCATCAATGTAACGATAGTAGTGCCTAATGGGAGTAGTAATCTCTATATCTGGGTACAAAAATTGCATTTCTAAGTCTGACATAAACAAATTTGCGACGCTGGGAGCTAGGGACAGTCCCATTGAAATTCCGCCATTTTGTAAATAAAAATCACCATCAAAAGTAAAATAATTGTAATCAAACACAATGTCAATAAGTTCCATAAGGAAAGCTGTTGGTGGGGTGCGAGGGGTCGGGCGGGAGTCCAGAAGTTTATAAATCACCGTTCTTGCTATTTTTAAATCAATGTTAGTATACAAAGATGTAATATCTGCAGTAATAAAGACATCTTGGTCATGTAGTGTCATACCATCAATCTTGGAGATCAGGTGTCCCGTGTCCTTAATGAAGGCCGGTGATGTAATCACAAATTCTTGCAGGATCGAGTCCAGGAAAATAGCAAGGGGTTGTAATAAAGTGTTGGTCGCGGCGATAATTGGTCTCCTGGCACCGGGAATGTTTTTTTATGTGTCTTCGGGAGTAAATAAAATTTTGCTATATTAGGGTGGTGATTGATTAAAGCAGTCCCTAGTTGCGCAGAAATAAATCCTTTTTCTACCCCAGATTGTATCGTGTGGATGATGGTTTTCAAAAATCTGTTTGTCGGGTCATTGGGGAGCTGAGAGTAAAAAGCCGTGTTTGATAATTGTCTTCTAGCCTCTGTCATATATTCCCCACAGTTTTGGGGCAGCGGCTGAGAAAGCTCTCCGCCTAGTGACCTCCAGGCAGATTTCTCCAGAGCCCGGTATATATAGGAGATTCTCTTGAGAAGATCGAGTTGACCACTGGGGTTGATAGGGGGAGAGACGGTCCCTAAGGTATGTCGGCCCCTGGCTGTACAAGGCCTTAAAGGTTAGTACCAGCACTTTGTAGGAGATCCGGAATTCAATCAATAGCCAATGCAGCTGACACAGGATAAATGTTATATGACATCCCACAGGAGTTCCTGTAAGAAGCCTGGCAGCTGCATGTTGAACTATACAAAGTTTCCGGGTCACTGACAAAGGAAGGCCAATGTAGAGAGCATTACAGTAGTCTAGTCTCGAGGTGACCATGGCATGGACCACTGTGGCCAAGGACTTCCTGGAAAGGTAGGGCGCCAGCTGCCTAGCCTGACGAAGATGGAAAAACGCCTGTTTGCTGATGGCGGAGACCTGGGCCTCCATCGATAGCAAGGGGTCCAAAATGACACCTAGGCTTTTCACGGTGGCCGATGGAGCAACAGGCTCACCGTCGAGGGTAGGCAGCGGGTTCTCCACTCCCACAGGGCGGCCAGGCCACAGGATCTCCATCTTTGCCGGGTTCACCCTCAGCCTGCTAGCACGCAGCCATTCAATCATGGCTTCAAGGCATAAGGTGAAATTATCAGGTATCGAAACTACCCCAGTCTCCAGATGCAGAAGGAGCTGGGTGCCATCAGCGTACTGATAACACTCCAGTCCAAAACTCTACCAGCTGAGTGAGCGGTCGAACATAGATGTTAAATAAAAGAATTGATTTGCCGATACGTTGTCCTACAACTGTCCTTCTGATTAACCTTGTAACATCACCCTTCCACAATTCCATATGTTCTTCATAACTTTTAAAAAGGCAATTTTGTAATTAAAGTTAACGTTATTTTATTAAAATGTATAGTAAAACTTTGGATAAATTAATGACTGCCTTGAGAATAGTGAGGGGTAGCAGGAATAATGTGAAAGGAGGAGAAACCTACCCCCCTGATGCCAGCACAGAAGCAGAACAGCCTCATCACACCATATGGGCACATGGTACATTAATGGCGTACACCTGGGGTGCATATACCATTTCCCTTCAGTGCCAATTTTCTTCCTTTGTGCAATAAAGTCCGCAGTTGCACCTTGGAAACAAAAAGAAAATCTGAAAGTCATTGTCTAAAAAGTAACTTTTCAAAGTTCTGTATTCACCCACTTCAACAAATAAAAGCAAATAAAACAATGCTTCCTCTAGAAGAATATTTTTCCCCATTTGAACATATTTGTGTTAAAATACAAATGGAATGTCAGCAACAGTTTCAATGAGCATCATTTGCAACGTAGGAAGTGATTTTTTGTCAAATTGTTTCCCTAAGAATGGCATGATTGTTTATAACTGACACTCCTCCGTTTGTTTAAGAGAGGGGAAAATCTACAGCATTGAAGTTGAAATGAATAGATTCTGCTGTAGTTCACTTATCCTGGTCTTTAAAGTTTTGTGGTAGGAAAACTGCTGGCTGAGGCGGGGGAGAGATTGTTTTAATTTAGTTGTGTGAGTATAGCTCAGAGTCTCAGCATTACCATTCAGGATACTCTTAAGAATATGTCAGAATGTTATCTCTCGGCATTACTTCGCGAATGAAGATTCTTAGGAAGGACTCATCCCACGTTTTTTACAAGCTCGTTGATGACCAAAAAGGCCAATCTGAGATAGGCAAGTTTGGTTGCAGAAAGCACAGCAGAAAGTCTCCTTGGGTGATGTTGTTTCCAAGTTGCGGTTCTTTCTGCGTTGTCGTTTCTCTTCGAGACCCATTTGGCAGTGTCTTCTCGAAAGAGACCGCAGCATTGTGGATAGTGCGTCTCCATGCCTCCTGATGTGAGGCCAGAGTGGACCATTGTTGGTGATCAATCTGGCGGAGCCTGAGATGTTGTTTCAGGGAGTCCTTATATCTCTTTTTGGGGGTGCCTCTCTTGCGCCGACCCGTTGCGAGTTCACCATAGAGTAATATCTTTCAGAGGCGATGGTCCTCCATCCTAGAGACATGCCCTGCCCAGCGCAGCCGTGTTCTCAATAGCAAGGTCTCTATTATTTATTATTTATTTATTTATTAAGTTAGGCTTAATATACCGCTCTTTCTGACGCTCTGATGATCCCTGCTTCCTCAAGGACAGCGACATTCGTCACATAGTCAGTCCAGTGTATATTTGGGATTGAGTGAAGACAGTGCTGATGAAAGCGTTTGAGGAGTCGTAGGTGTTGGCGATAGGTGAACCATGTTTCAGACCCATATAGGAGAATAGACAGTACGATAGCTCTGTACACACTGATTTTGTGCTTTGCCTCAGGTGTGAAGCCTTCTGAAAGTACTATATGCCTTTGCTAATCTGTGATCTATCTTTTTATCAATCTTGGCGTCTGAAGAGATTATGCTTCCCAGGGAAGTGAACTGCTGAACGGACTTAAGCACAGATTTGCCTATACTGATGTAATGAATAAGCAACATGCTTCTGGTTCACCCAATTGTTATTCTCACCTTTGTATTCCACTTGATCATGCTCTCTACCCATCTCTCTCTCTCTCTCTCTCTCTCTCTCTCTCTCTCTCTCTCTCTCTCTTGTCCTCTGTTCATCCTCCATCTCCTTTCAGGAGTTAGAAGGGTACAAAGAAATACAGCAACACCTTTGAGACTGACTGCTTTCTAATCTACCTTTATCTATCTGTCATTTATTTACCTACAGTCAGCCTTCCACTTTCATAAAGAAGTTGCTATGCTCTTATCTGAGAGAATATCTCTCTAGGGATTTCTAGTTCTTCCAGGAAGTTTAGCACAGAAATCATAGAAACATAGAATTAGAAGAGACCTCATGGGCCATCCAGTCCAACCCCCTGCCAAGAAGCAGGAAAATCGCATTCAAAGCACCCTCAACAAGTGGCAATTCAGCCTCTGTTTAAAAGCCTCCAGAGAAGGAGCCTCCACCACACTCCAGGGCAGAGAGTTCCACTGCTGAACAGCTCTCACAGTCAGGAAGTTCTTCCTCATGTTAATTTGGAATCTCCTTTCCTGTACTTTGAAGCTATTGTTCCACATCCTAGTCTCCAGGGCAGCAGAAAACAAGCCTGCTCCTTCCTCCCTATGAATTCCCCTCAGATATTTATACATGGCTATTATGTATCCTTTGAGCCTTCTCTTGTGCAGGCTAAACATTCCCAGCTCTTTAAGCAGCTCCTCATAGGGCTTGTTCTCCAGACCCTTTTAGTCACCCTCCTCTGGACACATTCCAGCTTGTCAACATCTCCCTTCAATTGTGGTGCCCAGAATAGGACACAGCATTCCAGGTGTGGTCTGACTAAGACTAGAAGGCTAACATGACTTCCCTGCATCTAGACTCTATATTTCTATTTATGCAGGCCAAAATCCCATTGGCTTTTTTTAGCTGCCACATGACATTGTTGGCTCATGTTTAACTTGTTGTCCACGAGGACTCCAAGATCTTTTTCACACATACTGCTATCGGGTCATGCATCCCCCATTCTGTATCTTTAGATTTCATTGCCTAATTGAAGTATCTTGTATTTGTTTCTGTTGAACTTCATTTTGTAAGTTTTGGCCAATTATCTCATCTAAGTCATTAATAAAGATGTTGAACAAAATCAGGTCTAGAGATTAGAAGACCTAGAGATTTCCAGAGAGATGTTCTTTCTAAGAATCTCTAGGGTCTCCAGCAAGACTGGAGGAAATTTACCATACAGGGAAATAGAGATTCTTGGAGAGAACATCTTAAATCATATCTCCAAGGGCCCTTCTACACAGACCTAAAACATGGAAGAAAGTGGGATAAAAGGAATGTGTGGCTAAATGAAAATGCATGCTGATTTGTATTAACAGCTGAAAAACACATATTAAAAGGGTGTGTTTAAAACCTGATTTTGGTCAGAAAATGGACATATTCACATAACCGTCACACCCCAGCATGATTCCCTTGTCAAAGTTTACCTTGACTTTCAAAAGGCTTTTGACAAAGTCCCTCACCAAAGGCTCCTAAAGAAGCTCCTCAGCCATGGAATCAGAGGACAGGTCTTGTCCTGGATCGGAACCTGGCTAAACTGTAGGAAACAAAGGGTGGTAATAAACGGACATTTCTCTGGGTGGAAAGAGGTGAGAAGTGGCGTACCCCAAGGTTCAGTTTTGGGTCCGTTACTTTTTAATTTATTCATTAATGATCTGGATGTAGGAGTGAATTCTGAGGTAGCAAAGTTTGCAGACGACACTAAATTGTTCAGGGTAGTTAAAAATGAAACTGATTGTAAAGAGCTCCAGAAAGATCTCTCGAAATTGAGTGAATGGGCAACAAAGTGGCAAATGCATTTTAACCTAAACAAGTGTAAAGTCATGCACATCGGGGCAAAGAACCCCAACTACACCTACAAATTGATGGGGTCAAAGCTTTCCGAGACAAACCAAGAAAGGGATCTTGGGGTCTTGGTGGACAGCTCAATGAAGATGTCTGCCAGTGCGCAGCAGCAGTGAAAAGGCAAATTCTATGCTTGGCATGATCAGAAAGGGAATCGAAAATAGGTCGGCAAATGTTGTATTACCTCTCTACAAATCGATGGTAAGGCCACATTTGGAGTACTGTGTACAATTCTGGTCTCCGCACCTTAAGAAGGATATAACGGAACTGGAAAAGGTACAGAAAAGGGTAACAAGAATGATCCAAGGGATGGAGCGGCTCCCTTATGAAACCAGGTTGCAACACCTTGGTCTTTTCAGCCTTGAAAGACGGCGTTTAAGAGGTGACTTGATCGAAGTGTATAAAATCATGCATGGGATAGAAAAGGTGAATAAAGAAAAACTATTTTCTTTGTCACAAAACACTAGGACTAGAGGGCACTCCCTGAAGCTCCAAGGTAGGAAAATTAGGACTAATAAAGGGAAATATTTCTTCACCCAGAAGGTCATTGGGTTATGGAATTTACTTCCAGAAGAGGTTGTGACAGCTGTCAGCCTGAACAACTTCAAGGCAGGATTAGACAGATTCATGGATACCAAGTGTATCGGTAGTTACTGAAAAGGACATTCAAGTGCCACCTCGGAGTTGGTTGAGGTAGGCAGGATTTCCCTGGGTACTGGTTGTGGGGGGTCGGGAGCAGGTCAGGGTTTTGCCCTCCCTTCTGCTCGAGATCCCCGTGTACAACTGGTGGGCCACTGTGTGATACAGAATGCTGGACTAGATGGGCTGAGGTCCGATTCAGCATGGCTCTTCTTATGTTCTTATGTTCTTATTCCCAACCTGTTTCTTTGGTCAAGTCAGACTCTAGCCATGTTAATTCTGAGAGGCCTGCTAGGCCTGAGGTCATGCAGCGGCCAAGCTGTGTTTGTAAAGACTCCCCAGTCATTCCTGGTTCAAGGCTAAGTGTAGCTCATCTCCCTTCGATAAGCGGAGATGGTACAACTCCCTGAATATCCACCAGGTGCTTTTGCTAATTGGCACTGCATACCATTCTCATGTGAAAGGCCTAAGAGAAGCCTGCTGGGATTTGTTATGGGAATTGATGTTCAACGCAGTTGCGTCGAAGGGGATCAAAGGTTTAAGGACTATATAGGTTCATCCCCAGAGACCATGGGCATCTTTCGTCAACTTTGCAACTTTCCAAGTCAAGATCCACAAAACCTCGCCAGGCCGCGGGGGCCTTGCTAAGAACTTCCTTGCCAAGGACTTTGTTTGCTCTGCTTTAAACCAAGTATTTACCTTTCCTGGATTTAGCCCGTTTGGGGCACGAAGAATCTCTTTGCTTTGTTCCTGCATATACCAAAGGATTATAATCTTGCTTCCTGCCTCCATGAACAATTGCTGCTATCTATTGACACTTTAAACATCTTTAGACTATAATCCTAGTCTCTTTACTATATTTTATATTCTAAATAAAGCTTTGAAACGTGGCCAGTGTCAAGCGGATTACTGAGGGGTCCTCCAGGTCCTTGGGGTGCATCCATAACTGTATATCCTCTCCATTGGCGCCCCCTTGTCATGGGGGAGAGGCTTGCGTACCCTAATGAAGTTGTCAGCTATGCTGGTGGTGGCATAATAGCCACCGGTAGGGCCTCCCATGCCAGACAGGTCATAACCGAAGGGTCTGACAAAGAGCATCAAAGGGCAGGATGGGCTCTCTAGCCTTTTGGCAACCATCCTAAGAGAAGGAAAACTAATTTCAAACCCGGGCAGATGGTGCCCGTTTAACCCTGTAAGGTCAACCATCAAAGAGAAGGAAACTGGAACCAAACCTATGACCTGAGGACCTCACTGCAACCGTCCCAACTTGCTAGGCCCCAGCAGATGAACCTTTGGTTTAAAGGGTGAGGCCAGTTCTGTGTATGCTGCACTCCACCAGAAAAATCCATTGCACAGGCTCGAAGGACACATCCAACCTCCGAATCATCAACGCACTTGTAGAAAGCGTGGCATGAGTCCTTCCTGAATCTTCGTTTGCGAAGAAAAGCCAAGATATCCCTGCTGTCAAGAAAAATATGTGACTACATTCCTATATGCTTGTGTGCACTGCTCCAGTGCATGTGTACATTTTTAAATCCTAAAATACCTGATGAGGGCTGTAAACAAATGGAGCCACAGACACACAGGTAGCTAAATGGAAGTACAATTGGAAAACAATTACAGTGAGAACTCTCTGCAACTAATCCTTTGTTCTAATGTTTAAGAAATTAAACAGAGCTTGAATTTACAGGAGGGTGAGGAGAGATAATAAGAAATCTGCTTGTGTGTACATTTAAATATTCATATCACCATATATAAGGTCCAGCGCATCTTAGAGAGTCAATTAATTTTTTTAAAAAAAATACTGTCGAATGTTCTCCATCCATCTTGTGGATTTCTAAAATCCGCTACAAATGAAGGTGTCAAGGCACCAGGAAAGCATTTACCGAGACTGACAGCTCTGTGTTTGGACTTTCTGTCAGGTGCCAAGTTTTTGTTTTGTTTTGTTTTGGTTTTTTGCTCTACTTATTTGTCCCAGATTATGAGGCTGTCTGGAAGTGCCCTTAAATTAATAAGGAATGCAGACCAACGGGTTCATTCAACCCGTGAGGTAACTCTGAATTCAAGAGAACAAGCCATTTTACTTCTAATCTATGCAACACCTGAGAAATGTCTGAATGAGGTGGAGGGTTTATTCTTTCCAGTGCCAGAATCTTTAAAGAACTTGCGGTATGATTGAATTCTTTGCAGTGCTGATAGAATGGTATGTCCGTGCTTCCATTATTAATTTTACTTCTGTGTTTCACAAAGCATTGACGCAATTGTCTTGTTGTCATTCCCACATAAATTTTAGGGCAGCCACAGGTTATTGCGTACGTAACTGTGGACGTTGCGCAGGTGCCAAAGGTCTTTGTGTAAAATCTTCTTTTTTTTGGAAGGGCTATAGATGTACTTATCGGTACAAATATTGGAACAAATTGAGCAATGACCGCAAGGTCTGCTGCCTTGAGAAAAACCGCTCTTGATTTTAGGCATGTGATTTGAATGCATAAGGATATCTCCCAAATTTTGGGTTCGCTTGTAGGCTACCATAGGTGGATTTTCTAAGCCTCGAATATTCGATATGATGGGCCAGTATTTCCTTATTACATTGACGAAGGCTAGCATAGCTTTGAATATTATTTACTAGGGCTGTTTCCGAAGGCGAAAAAATGCTTCGATTTTGGAATCGGATGTTGATTTCGTTCAAAAATTGGATTGACTTCCAATTTTTTTTAAAAAATCAGAATTGATTCGGAAATATTTCTGAAATTCGGAAGTCTTTGGAAGTCTTCAAAAATGGTGTCCGCCTTCAAAAATGGCCCAAAAAATCAGCAGAAGGGAGAGTCAGCTGTTAGCCATCGGCCAAGGAGCAATCAGCAAAAAAATTCAGAAATGACATCTGAAATTCGGAATTGCAACACCACTCCCTGTTTGGGAGGCAGTGATCGGAAGTCGCTTCAAAAGTCAGAAGTAGGCAAAAAACCTGCCGAAATTCGGAAATATCTGAAATTCGGAAACAGCCCTATTATTTACAGATACTTTGTAATGTTGCAAGGTCTCAAGCCTTCTCTGCCAAAGAGTGCCGATGCCTCACCATATTAAAATATGCCAAGATTCCATAGCATTGAGCCATGGCAGTTAAAGTGGCATCAAACTGCATTAATTCTACAATGTAGATGTAACCTGAGAGACATATTTGAAAAAAAGACAGTGAAAACAGCTACCGATCTAGTGGAGTTCTCCCTACTCTCCCAGGGCCTTTTGCCAAAGCCACCACATTCTCTATGGCAACGTTTTTCAACCTTTTTTGAGCCGCGGCACATTTTTTACATTTACAAAATCCTGGGGCACACCACCAACCAAAATGACACAAAATGACACTCTAACACAGTAATACATATAGTTAATATGTTTTAAATGTATTTATACACTCAGTGTGAAACCTGGGCCTGTTTTGATGAACACAACATAGATATGACTTCCTCTCGCATACTTATACATGGCTATCATGTCTTCTCTCAGCCTTCTCTTCTTCAGGCTAAACATACCCAGGTCTTCAAGCCGCTCCTCATAGGGCTTGTTCTCCAGACCCTTGTGAAATTTCACCCTGAGTGAAACTTGCTTCCAGTTAACTATGGATGTCATGAAGCTGTTATAAACAGTTCCTTGGGAGGGGGGGAGGCAACTCTCGAAAAATCCAGTAAAATAGTTTTAAAAAGCAAAAAACATTTCCGAGCGGAGAGGCTCAATTTGTTTCTTAGAAACCTGTGAATGCTTCAGCCTCCCGATGCTCCCAGGTTTGATCACTCCCCAATTCACCGACGTGGCGCTTCCGGCTTTGTTCTCGCGAGAAATCCAAACCAACGCGAAAACGCTGACTCAATCACTTCCGCCCAGTGCACTGCTTTTGCGGAGGGAGGAGGGAGGCAGCGAAAGGGGCCACACAGATATATGAAACGTATCAGGAGGCTGAAGCAGCCCTGAGTGGGAGCTGGAGCCATGCTGAATCGAGGCTCCTGAAGGCTTCCTCAAGGCGGGCCTGGCCCTGGCATTCGGCGGAGTCCTTCCTTTGCCTCGGGGAGGATCTTTGGGGAGGGAAATAGGGAGAAAGAGCTGCCAGGAGGGGGAAGAGTGCCAGTTTCCTACGGCACACCTGATGACTGCTCACGGCACACTGGTTGGGAAACACTGCTCTATGGGATATAGACTCTTGAACATTAAAACTCTTTGCAGTCATTTCTTTAATGCGTCTTTCACTTTCTTGTAAGGATTTCTATTCCGAGTGTCAGGATAGAAAAAACTTGTAATAAATCAGAAGATAGGAACACCAGCATTAATTTATCTGCAGAAGCCTACTACACGGCATTACTTGCCATTAATAACCTCCTGTGGTTTATGTATGGGCCAAGCAGCAGCATACTCAATGGGGAAAAGGATGCATGAGCAGCATATATATGACATTAAAAACAGGAACACCAAGTAAGTTGTAAAGGAGGCAAGAGCTTTCCAGTGTCCCTGTCTCTTATCTTAAGCCATGGAAGTTAAACGGAAGAATTTTAAAGGTCATTTTGCAAAATGACACTTCGGCACTAGGAATCTGTTAACAAATCTGATAGCATTTATCGAGGTTTTAATGAGTGTGCTTTTCACTGCAAAAAGAAATTGCCTGATGCCTGACATTTGATGGGACATATTTTAGTGACTCTTCTCTTCCTTGTTATCACATTGGTTACTATGAGACCTGGTGTACTGACTAAGGCTCCATCTCCACTGTAGAATTAATGCAGATTGGAACCATATTAATTACCATAGCTCAGTGCTATGGAATCCAGGGACTTGTAATTTGGCGAGACATCATGCTTTGGCAGAAAAGACTCTTGAATAAGTCTCAAGCCTTCTCTGCCAAAGAGTGCTGATGCCTCACTAAACTACAATTGCCAGGATTCCATAGCATTGAGCCATGGCAGTTAAAGTGGCATCAAACTGCATTAATTCTACAATGTAGATGTAACCTGAGAGACAAATTAGAAGGAAGACAGTGAAGACAACTATTGATCTAGTGGATTCCTCTCCAGTCTCCCATGGTCTTCTGCCAAAGCCACCACATTCTCTGTGGGATAGGCCCTTGAACAATAAAACTCTTTGAAGTCATTTCTTTAATACTCAGGAAGCAGACAGGCTTTGAAGCAGCAAGGCCATTCAATGCCATTCAATGCCAATCAAGGTGGCCAGTTGCAATATTCACACTTTCTCCCACCCTGGACCATGCACAGATATATAAACCTCACTTGACTAGTTTCCAACAGACCTCACAACCTCTGAGGATGCCTGCCATAGATGTGGGCGAAAAGTCAGGAGAGAATGTTTCTGGAACATGGCCTTACAACTGGGAAAACTCACAGCAACCCAGTGATTCCAGCCATGAAAGCCTTTGACAACCCTGGAAAACTATTTTCTCAACTAAAGTTTCAACATTTTTGGAACGAGAGTTTTTTGTTACATGACTCTATGGGAGGTTGCAGCAGTTTGGTTTTCCTGAGTCCTCTCCTCCTCTCTGCCCTACTGAGGGTACTTCTAGAAAGAGCCAAACTCTGTATTTAAATGTGGGTTTAAAAATCCCGGCACCTGACAGCAGGTCCACACACAGACCTGTCAGTCCCGGGATTGGGTCCCCCATTGTCCACACAGTCTTCTTTTGAAGTGGATCAAAATGGAAGGTGGATGGGGGACATCTGGCAGGAGTTTTCTTTTTAAACAAAAAGTCACTCTGTTATGCACTGGACTGTATATTCGTATATGCAAATATCTTATCAGGTTTGGATGTGCGCATATATAGTCCAGTGCATAACGGAGGAAAGGTGTTTTTTTGTTGTTGTTTTTTTTTAAAAAAACCCTTCTGTTGGATCTCTTTCTTCCCCCAATTGTTAACTCTACCTTTGTTTAAGATTATAATGTGTGAAGTAAAGAGATTCAGAGAGTTTAAATGCTTTCCATTTGTGCTTGCTTTGAACCACCTGCGTGTCCGTTTGACAGCCCGATCAGTTAATCAGCTGTTCTGGGCTTTTTAAAAGCACAAGTGCACCGGAGCAGTCTACACAGGGGGGGGGGGGAGGAAACATCATTTAGCCCCTGACCTTTTAACCTGGTTACTTCTGGGTTTTACAGCATGTGCCAACGATGCTGCCCTTGTCGCCCATTCAGAAGCAGCTGTGCAGCGCCTAACACCCTGCTTTGCAACAGCTGCAGAGCTGTTTGGGCTGGAAATCAGCCTGAAGAAAACAGAAGTCCTCTACCAGCCCGCACCACAGGAATAACACCATCATCCCCACGTCAGCATAGGCAAATCTGTGCTTAAGTCCATTCAGCAGTTCACCTAACTGGGAAGCATCATCTCTTCAGATGCCAAGATTGATAAAGAGATAGATCACAGATTAGCAAAGGCATAAAGTGCAATCGGAAGTCTTCACAAAAGAGTCTAGAGTAACAAACACCTGAGGCAAAGCACCAAAATAAGTGTGTACAGAGCTATCGTACTGTCTATTCTCCTATATGGGTCTGAAACATGGGTCACCTATCGCCAACACCTACGACTCCTCGAACGCTTTCATCAGCGCTGTCTTCGCACAATCCTAAATAAACACTGGACTGACTATGTGACGAATGTTGCTGTCCTTGAGCAAGCAGGGATCACCAGCATTGAAGCCATGCTATTGAGAACACAGCTGCGCTGGGCAGGGCACGTCTCTAGGATGGAGGACCACCGCCTCTCTAATATACTACTCTACGGTGAACTCGCCATGGGTCAGTGCAAGAAAGGCGCCTCAAAGCAGAGATATAAGGACTCCCTGAAACAACATCTCAGGCTCAGCCAGATTGATCACCCACAATGGTCCACCCTGGCCTCACATCGGGAGGCATGGAGATGCACTATCGACAATACTGAGGCCTCTTTCGAGAAGAAATGCCAAACGGGTCTCGAAGAGAAACGACAATGCAGAAAGAACCGCAACTTGGAAACAACATCACCCAAGGAGACTTTCTGCTGTGCTTTCTGCAACCGGACTTGCCTATCTCAGATATGCCTTTTTAGTAATCAACACGCTTGTAGAAAGCGTAGGATGAGTCCTTCCTAAGAATCTTCATTCCTGAAGAAAAGCCAAAAGAAGAAGGGCCCTGAGTTAATTGAGGGCAAACTACTATCCTTCTTTTATTTCTCTCATTATGTAAGTATACCTGCCATATACAAAGAGCTATAAAATAAAATTTTGGTAAACAGTGAATAAGGGATAAAATCATCTGAAGCCTAATTTAGAATACTGTGTAAATGCTAAAATGTTTTTAAAAAGAAGTAGTCATGTTAGTTTCTTGCAGCGTGAAGGGGATGAAGGGAAGGGGAGAAAAGAAACATAGCAACACCTGTATAACTAACTGGATTTTATTCAACATGAATTTTCATGAATATTAGTATGCAATGACATATTTGTTTTTAATGTTTATGTATACTTAGGGACGCTCTTTGTCAGACCCTTCGGTTGTGATCTGTCTGGCATGGGAGGCCCTACCGGTGGCTATTATGCCACTGCCAGCATAGCTCACAACTTCATTAGGGTACGCAATCTTGCCTATCTCAGATTGGCCTTTTTAGTCATCAACGCGCTTGTAAAAAGCGTGGGATGAGTCCTTCCTGAATCTTCGTTCACGAAGTAATGCCGAGAGAGATACTTATGGAATTCTTATCCTGGCATTGAATGTTTGCCGTATATATGCCGTGCTCTGCCCTGAGTCCCCTTCAGGGTGAGAAGGGCAGAATATAAATGTTTTAAATAAATAAATTTGTGTGATATTTTGGGAGTCCAGGACTCGGTGGTTTGAATTTTGGGACTCCAGGACTCGGTGGTTCAAATGGAAACTCATGGGTGATCTTGGTCAAGACTCACTCTGTCTGTCTTAAAGGAAAACAATTGTAAACTTCTGAATAAATATTGTCAAGAAAACCCCAAGAAAGGGTTTTTGTAAGTAAAAAATGACTTGAAGGCACATAATGCCCAGCCCAACTTACCAGACAATAAAATCGTGGCTGCGGGCATTCCCTTCACCTGCCCACCATCTTTTCTTCATCCCATTCTTAGTGGACCCTGTGCACTTCCTGGCATGTATGAGAAACCTTATCCAATCAGATTGAACCTGCTTGTATATGTGTATATTAGCTGGCATATGTGGACTTCAAGGGAAGATCTCTTCCCTCAGGTCCACCTGCTTAGAATAGATTCCAACCCTGCAGCTCCCTCACCTCAACTGCCTCCAAGCTCTCTGTTTTATTGTTGTTGTTGTTGTTGTTACCAACTGTATCCTCCATTGTCACAACTTGGGAATGGTTGGCACGGGCCCTGGATTTGGTTCTATCTATTTCCCCCTCTGGAGAGGGATTATTGTTTTTTGTTGGGGTGTCTCGGTGCAGAGAGCTCAGGGTGGCACCGAATGGGAGCCTGCACTATGCCTCCTCTCAGCTTGTGCATTTTTGGCTTGGTCACGTCCTCCCCCCAGTGTTGTTGGACCAGCAGGAGGGCTGTCCGATGCTGTGACCCAGGACCCGTGTGTGTCTGCCAAACCCATTTTTCAGCTGTAACCAATAAAGACAAGTTGTTGCCTTTCTTATTCCCACCTGTGCATGGCTTGCTTTTTGAGTCCTGGTCGGGGGAGGGGGTGATGGCCTTGCACATGCAAATATCAAGCCTATCAAAGCTCATGTTAAAAACTAAATGTCAGACTATTTGACCTTCTAGAAGCATGCTCACTGGCATCACACACACACAAACACATAAGTTCACTTGGTCTTCTACACAGAGATTAGCAGTAGTTCCACAAAGTTTCAATTTTTCATTTTGTTTTTCAGTTTCAAGAGCTAAAGTGGTTAATTTATGTTGGGTTCTGACTAAAATGGAGCAGCCAAAAATAACACTCTCTTAATCTTTCCTTTATTTTTTACACATACAGACGCAACACTTTCCTACACATCTTATTAATTCCAGTCTCTTTCATTTTCTCTTTGCCGGCATGTCTCTTTCTCTTCTATACATCTCACTTTTCTCCCATATTCCTAGGGCATCTCCTATGCCAGTATTGATTAGGCCCTACATCTGCTGAGCTTAATGTTCCATGGCCTATGCTATTCTGTATAGTCTTATCTCCACATTCCCCCCATTACCCCAGATCTCCCCCACTTTTCCTGAATCTTCCATTTCCTTTGCTCATAATACTCAGAATTTGACTTCAACTGACTTTTTATCTAGTGTGCCAATTATTTTTAATCTCCATCCTCACTTTTTAAAAAAGAAACTGTCAATTTACTTTGGTGCATCTGCTCCAAGAACCCACAAGAGTCACGTGCTTTGATTACAAGGGTAGTTTAATGATGGTCTGCTTGCCCTTTGCCTACAGAGAAAGATACAGTGCTGTACACTGCTGTACATTGGGGTTTGTACGAAGACACCCCCCCCCCCCATGAATATCAAAATCTGTGGATGCTCAGATAGTTTACTACAATGGTGTAGTAAATTGACAGCACCGGGAATGTGGCGCAGCTGGCTGGGTGTCAGCTGCATAAGATCTCTACTGACCAGAAGGTCATGAGTTCGAGGCCTGCCCGGGTCGAGGTGGGCTCTCGACCTATTGTGTAGCCTGTTGTCAACCTTTGCAACCTGAAAGACAGTTGCATCTGTCAAGTAGGAAATTAAGGTACCACTTTGTGGGGAGGCTAAATTAAACTAATTTACGAGGCCATAAAAAGATCTCCAGAAAACATGCTGAGGAATGGAGAAGTGCGTCAGCTCCCCCTGGTGGCCAGATGTTAAATTGCCTCTGCCTGTCTTGTGTGTTTGTGTGTCTAAATGTAATGTGTACACTGTAATTGGCCCTGAGTCCCCTGCGGGGTGAGAAGGATGGAATATAAATGAAGTAAATAAATAAATAACAAATAAATAAAATAGCAAACAACTCCAGAAAGATCTTGAGGATCTCTGAAATGGCAGACTACAGAAGAGTGTGCTTACACATTAACTTAGTGTTTGGCACATACCAAAATCAGCTTTTGCTTGGGGAGAAGCCTAATTTTTTCAAGTTGCGGCTGGTTAGATCCATGGATGCTGAAACTATGGGCCAACTGTAGAAACTCTACAACTTTTGAGGTATAATATGATAATATCACTCCTACAAGCTACAGTCTCCATTTTGACAATCTAGCACTTACAGCTCCCATGGCTACTACATCTGTTGAAGATGATTTTTGCTTCCCCCTCTTCCACCCCAACATCAGTATTTTTAATATCCAATATAATGATAAGTTCCGAAGAACTCAAAACATATCTTTGTATGATATTTTGATATTTATTACCATCTCTGCTGTTTTTATTTTACTCATGGGCCACACAGCTAAGTTTCTTTTCTTTGCTATATCTTTCTCTCTTGGCCAATCAACAAGGCTCTGTCTTCTCTTTTTCTCCCTCCTACAGTATTGAGTTCTGGAAAAGCAATATCTTACTGGGAAATAATAGAATCGTAGCCCCAAGCTCTTTAATGGCAATGAGGAGAACACTTCGAGAATAGCTTGTGAGTCCCTGAGGTAGAGGGAATATTTTGTATTAATATTTGATATCTTATTTAGGATGTGAAATTAGACGCATGAAACCGATGGGGAACACATGAAAGCAATTCTCCATTAAACAGTGTGGCATTGCAGCTGGGCTCCACATTCCCTGTTTGCTGGCAGTCTGACCTCACTGATAGCTCCACAAACAGACGCAATCTGGCTGCTCCGCCACACCAATTAATAAGAACTCGTCTGCCGGTTACTACAGAGGTGTTGTTACTTAAACAGCTAGCTTTTATTATAAATTACCAAAAGCTTCTCAACAGAATCGGCAGAGTGTATGTAGACGGGTAAGCTTGTACATTGCTAGGAACTGTGGATGTATTTTGTATTCACACACACACACACACACACACACACGTGTCTGCTAAAGGAAGCAAGTTATCCCTTGGCATTAGGGGAAAATTATCAAGTCATCCCTTCTCTTCTTCTTAAGAATGCAAAAACCTAAGAAGACATATGTGTTAGAGAATGCAAGGAATCTGTGTGTGTGTTTGTTTGTGTGTGTGTGAATTTCATGAAGCCGATTGGTCGGGCAATGCACTGGGTGATAGCTGAGCTTGGAACTTTTTGTTACTGTTGTATTTTCCAATCTTGAGCTATTCAGGTCTTCAGAACGAAGTTAGTCCATGAAGAGAGAAGCAGAGAGAGACATACTGATTTGCTTTTTTGGCTGCTGAAAAGAAGTTCTGTCATATGGACAAAGAAATACCATTTTAAATTTCTCTAAAAGGACATTTAGTGAGTTGATGCAACTGATCCTATTGTACATATGTAGTTCTGAGTTACAAAGAGTAAACTACTTGTTCTTTAACTGTTCACCTGTGTGGCATATTTTCTATCCCTGGCAAGGCAGTGTGTAGGCTGATCAAACGTGAACTACACATGGCTTGTTTTACATTCCGCCACAACATGCTGGATCAGGCCCAAGATCAATTGGCTGCCTATAGCAAGTCTGCCATCAAGGTATGAATGCAGGTGCCGTTTCTGCTTCATATCCTCCAGCAATGGATCCATAGAGTCCAATACATTTGATGATAAATCTCTTCTTCTAGCCCCTCTCCCTCTTTCATTGCCTTTTCCCACAACAGTGATCGTGAAGAGTCCTCTCCATTGGCACCTCCTTGTCATGGAGGAGAGGCTTATGTACCCTAATGAAGTTGTGAGCTATGCTGGCGGTGGCATAATAGCCACCGGTAGGGCCTCCCATGCCAAACAGGTCACAACCGAAGGGTCTGACAAAGAGCGTCAATGGGCAGGATGGACTCTCTAGCCTTTTGGCAACCATCCTAGGAGAAGGAAAACTCTGATTTCAAACCTGGGCAGATGGTGCTCATCTAACCCTGTAAGGTCAACCATCTAGAGAAGGAAACTCAAATCAAGCCTACGACCTGAGGACCTTGCTACCACCGTCCAAGCTTGCTAGGCCCTGGCAGATGAACCTTTGGTTTAAAGGATGAGGCCAGTTCTGTGCACGCTGCGCTCCACCAGAAAAATCCATTGCACAGGCTCAAAGGACACATCCAACCTCTGAAAAAGCATCAACGTGCTTGAAAAAAGCATGGGATGAGTCCTTCCCAACAATCTTCATTTGTGAAGTAATGCTAGCTAGCGAGCGAGCGAGCGAGAGAGAGCGAGAGAGAGAGAGAGAGAGAGAGAGAGAGAGAGAGAGAGAGAGATCCTGAAAAGTATTTTGCTTTTACCCATATGCTTACCTGTAGTGGGAACGGCTTGGGTCACTTGTTCAGGGCCTACCTATATTTGGGCTGACCAAAATGATGGTGAAAATGGAGGTGATTTGGGTGATTTGTGGTGTCATCAACAGGACAGGGGAAGATCTGACAAGCGACAGTGAGGTTCTTCTTCTCACTAGAATGGGCATCATGGCTCACTATTGTCACTGAGTGCCCTTCCACACAGCCCTATATCCCAGAATATCAAGGCAGAAGATCCCACATTATCTGTTTGAACTGAAATATATGGCAGTGTGGACTCAAATAACCCGGTATAAAGAAGATAATGTAGGATTTTCTGCCTTGATATTCTGAGATATAGGGCTTTGTGGAAGAGCCCTGAGGAATTGAAAACAGCGATGAACAAAGTAAGACCAAGAATGCTCAAAGTTCAGGACAAACTGAATTGAAGCTGCAGGTTGGGCAGGAAGAGAATGAGAAGCAGAGAAACTGAAATTGATAGAGTCATCTATCCTTATCTTGAATTCAAATTTCCTGCTCCAGGCAAATGCTTATTGGCCATTTTATGTGAAAGAAGGGGGATCAAGCGTAACAGATGCAACATTCACAAAGGGAACAGATGGAGCTGTTCAGTTTGAAAGAGTTTTTGCTTCTTTCTCCATTCCTGGAAGGAACTTTTGGCTTTCTCGCTGACTTTCCTTCCATCTAAACTCCTTTCCTGAAGCCTCTGGCAAGAATAGAAGAGATGCTTTGCAAGACTCCTGGAACTATAATGTTTAGGTGCCCAAGGCAGGCAGGAAGGGCAATTTCCATAGTTTTGGAAGGAGCCAAGAATGCTGCTTCTCTGAGATTATAGTTTAAGTCCAAAGGGATACAGAGTTCACATGTGAAGATGAGTCTTCCACGGTGACTGCCAGCAGATAGGCATACAATAGAGTTAAAGAAATAAGATTCATTTACCTTCAGAGGATTGTAATTTTGCCCATCTGGATTTGATTTTTCATAATGGCATCAAATAATGAGAATATCTCTGGTTGCTTGAGGTGGAAATCTCCTTTGAGAGTTTTGAACCCTAGGGCAGTGTTTCTCAACTTTCCTAATGCTGCGACCCCTTCATACAGTTCCTCAACTTGTGGTGACCCTCAACCATAACATTATTTTCGTTGCTACTTCATAACTGGAATTTTGCTCTTGTTATGAATCATAATGTAAATATCTGATATGCAGGATGTATTTTCATTCACTGGATGAAATTTAGCACAAATACCCAACACACCCAAATTTGAATACTGGTGGGGTTGGGGGCATTGATTTTGTCATTTTTGAGTTGTAGTTGCTGGGATTTATAGTTCACCTACAATCAAAAAGCATTCAAAACTCCACCAACAATGGAATTGAACCAAACTTGGCACACAGAAGCTCCATGACCAACAGAAAATACTTAAGTTTTGGAGTCGTAGTTCACCTACAACCAGAGAGTGCTATGGACTCAAACCATGATGGATCTGGACCACACTTGGCACAATACTCAATATGCCCAAATGTGAACACTGGTGGAATTGGTGGGAATCAGACCTTGACATTTGGGAGTTGTAGTTTCTGGGATTTATAGTTCACCTATTTATTTATTTATTTACCATGCTTCTATACCACCTCTCTCAGCCCGAAGGCAACTCAAGGTGGTGAACAAGCGGCAACAAGTGCCCATATACAATACATCACAAGATAAAAACAGTCATATAAAAACATATAAAATTAACGGTTAAAAACTACAAAATACAAATCTCAGCTCCACAATCTTAAAATCGGTTAAAACCTACAATCAAAGAGCATTCAAAACTCCACCAATGATGGAATTGAACCAAACTTGGCACGCAGAACTCCAATGACCAACAGAAAATGCTGGAAGGGTTTGGTGGGCATTGACCTTAAGTTTTGGAGTCGTAGTTCACCTACCACCTACAACCATAGAGCGCTATGGACTCAAACAATGATGGATCTGGACCAAACTTGGCACGAATACTTAATATGCCCAAATGTGAACACTGGTAGAATTGGTGGGAATTAGACCTTGACAGTTGTAGTTTCAGGGATTTATAGTTCACCTACAATCAAAGAGCATTCTAAACTCCATCAATGATTGAATAGGGCCAGACTTCCCACATAGACCAGAAAATATTGTGTTTTCTGATGGTCTTTGGTAACCCTCCTCCGACACCCCCTTGCGACCACCCCCCAGGGGTCCCAACCTCTAGGTTGAGAAACGCTGCCCTAGGGAGTCATTTGAGCTTTTATACCTCAAGTGCTTTTTGAAAAATCATGTGTAATTCCAGCACAAAAACATTAGGCCATCTTCTCCCCCTCATATGTTTATGTATATTAAACAATTTATTGCATTATTATTTATGTTATTTTTATTGAAATATTTATATGCCATCCAATATCTCAAGATATGAGAATAGTGTACAATAGTGTCAATTAAACCAATTTGAAATTGTAAATAAACTATTTGAGGTGGAATGTCAGTGCCTATGGCCAGCATTTACCAAGCATATTGGTATTTGTTCTCCCTCTTCCCCAAGAATAATACACAGAGGAGGAGATTTGAGAGGAGAAGTGAGTGGCAAGGAAGTTTTTGAGTTCCTTATCCTCACCTCCATACAATCCCAAAAGTTATTGGCCTAATAGAGGTTGGAAACATTACGTATTTGGACTACAGCGCCCAGATTAGGACTAAACATGCTGGCAGAGAATTCTGGTAGTTACATCACTCAAAGTAACAACTCCAATCTCCAAATACGTCAGAACTTATCTTTTCAATGTGTCTGCTTTACTATACAATACCATTGGCAGGTCAAACTACCCAATTTTGACAATAGTAAAGCAGCAATACAATTTTAGAAGCTATTCTATTAGCAAATAATCATGGGATGTTAACCTGAAAAAGCAGACAAGGCTCCTGTACCTTTAATAATTACGAAGAAGAATTTCAGCAGGTGCTGCATGCCTTGCAAGTACGAGGGCGGATCAATAAGTTCGTGACTTTTTGAATTTCCTGCCTCTTAACTGAAAGGGCAACACTGCTCCTGTCAAGAGGCATCTGTCAGTTGACTCCTGTCAAAATTTGAACGAGCTGCGTCATTTAGTTTGTGTTTGACAGCCATTGATAGCAGACTACCGCGTGATTTGAGGAGAAAATGGAAAAAGTGAATTTTGTGTGCTCATGAAGCATTATTTTTTGCAGAAAAAACCCATCACTCAAACCAAGGCTAAGCTTGATAAATACTATGGGGACTCTGCACCATCAATTTCAATGGTAAAAAAGTGGTTTACTGAATTTTGTTGTGGCTGTACAAGCACGGAAGATGCCAAACGTTCTGGACGCCCAGTTTATTTATTATTTATTTATTTATTTATTCGGCTTAATAGACCTTTCTATTTGAAGCTCAGAGCGGTTTACAGCACATGAAACGACATTATAAAACCAATTTTAAACCCCACTCCCAACAATAAAACTACAGCAGATCAACACAGTGCAGGTGGCAACGACGCGGCAGGGTGGCAAGTTATGGCAGGCACCAGTCAGGCGCCAAATGCCTGCCTAAACAGCCAGGTCTTACAGGACCTGCGAAATGTCATTAAGTCCCGTAGGGCTCGCGTTGAGGTCTCTACACCCGAAACAATTGAAAAAAATCACGATACGGTGTTGGCCGATCGGAGATTGAAAGTGCAAGAGATTGTGGAAGCCATAGGCATCTCACATTGCTCAGTGGTTTCAATTTTAAATGACCACTTGGGTATGAGAAAGCTTTCCGCCGCCAGATGGGTGCCGCGTTTGCTCACAATGCAGGACAATGTAAGGGTGCACACATGTGCAGTTTCCAATGCAACAATCCATGAATTGGGATACAAATTGCTTCCTCATCTGCCCTGTTCTCCGGATTTAGCCCCGAGTGACTATTTCTTGTTTCCAAACCTGGAGAAATGGCTCTGCGGAAAGAGATTTGACTCCAACGATGAAATCATCTCACAAACAAATACCTATTTTGATGACCTTGACAAATCTTATTTTTTGGAAGGGATAAAAAAATTGGAGAAACGTTGGACAAAGTATATAGAGCTCAAAGGAGATGACGTTGAAAAATAAAAAGATTTTTTAAAATCCAAAAACCTGTGTTTCATTCAAAAAATCACAGACGTATTGATCCGCCCTCGTATTAAAAGCACAAGCGGACAACCTAAGGAGCGAGTTGTGGCTGCTCTAGCAAACTGCAAAGTTCATCTGATATCCCTCACTTCTGTGCACCATCACAATTGTGGTGCTGCCCTTGTACAAGTCAAACCAAAGTATTATGCCAACTCACCAAGTATAGTGTGAAGATTATTCTGGGCAGTTCTTTCCATAATTTGGTTGATATCTGTATGAACAGATGGTGCAGCCATGCTACCCATCCCATGTTCTTTCACATTAGCATTTCACTGGCACTTTTTCCCTTGTAAAAGCTTGCATCTCATTAAAAGGATATTACAACTCTACTGTGATTGATCTGAAAAGAAATCTTATACCGTTCCTTTTTCTAAACATTGTCTTGAAGAGTCTAATTATTGCAGACAATGTAGAAGACCAGGCGGAATACTGTGATAGCAAAACCTGGGTATCTTCTGGTTCAGGACAGAACAGTTAAGCCCGTAGTATTCATACAGAGTTTTTTAAATTTTAATTTATGTTGGAACTCAGCATGGTTTGTGAAGAAAAGTATATATGACAATCATATACGGTACCTCAAAGTTGAGTTGATAAATTCTGAATAACAGTTTGGAATATCCAATATACTGCAGTGTGAAACTGAGAGTTTACATAGAAACCAATACTGACACTGAGTTACAGTCTTCTATTTAACTGCTGAGATCGAAAAGCTCTTTGTTCAACTAAAATTAGGTGCTCTTAGATCTTACAGAAATATTGTCCTTTTTTGGTTTTGAGTTCACCTTGAGTTTACTTTTTTAATGTCAGGAGCGACTTGAGAAACTGCAAGTTGCTTCAGGTGTGAGAGAATTGGCCATCTGCAAGGACATTGCCCAAGGGACACCCGGATATATATTTTTATGTTTCACCATCCTTGTGGGAGGTATTTCTCATGTCCCCGCATGGGGAGCTGCAGCTGACAGAGGGAGCTCATCCGCACTCTCCCCAGATTCAAACCTGCGTCTTATTGGTCTTCAGTCCTGCCAGCACAAGGGTTTAATCCATTGTGCCACTGGGGGTTCCAGCTTACAAATAATTAGTTTACAAATAATATCCTAATGTTAATGTTTATAGAAGAGTTTGTAACCAACACAGTACATGTCAAATATCTCTTACCCAAAACGCTTGGGACTAGAAGTGTTCTGGATTTTTTTCGATTTTAGAATACCTGTATTTGCATATATGTACAGATATCTTGGAGGTGGGACCCAAGGACCTCTTCACAAGACCCCTGAGGCCATGTTGTTTCGCCAGCAATCGCACAGGGCACACTGTGGCACTCTACGAGCCCTCCCTCCTTCCTCCATCATATGGTAGGGGGGAGGACAAGGTGCATTGCTGAGTTGCCCTTTCCCCTATCATATGGAGAAAGGGCATAAAAATTGGGTAGCTCCATCAGAGACACCCAAAAGACACTTTCCTCTCCATTGCGATGCTTCCCCTCCACTTTAGAAGGAATGGGGGATGGGGGGGGCCAAGCCAGCGTCATTTGATGGGGCTTGGCAGGCCCCACCCAGGAGAAGGAAAGGGGGCCATAAAATCTTGAATGTGATTGCAAGTCTAAACACGGCGAATTATATGTCATACATCCCTTATATACATCGTTTTTACAATATTTTACATAGTTTTGTGCTTGACACACATACTAGTTAACGTGCTTCCATACTTAGGCTGATTATTGTCTGAATTTGTTTCAAGTGGTTTCCTTGCTTCACTGTGAAATCTTTCAGCTAACCCACTGCGTCAGACTAAGTGCAATTTTGAATACCAGAAGTTTTTAGGCAGGCTGACAACTCAAAGGAAACATTTTCATTGTCCCAGCCTTCCTATGGCCAACTCACTGAAACCACATGAACCATTAAGTAGTAAAATAGAAGTATGCTTTCTTAATTTTCTTTTTTTTTTTGCATTAGAGGGAAAAGAGTATATATTGACTGTAGTACTCAATATATAACATGAGCAGCATGTATCCTTCGTCTTAAAAAAGTGAAACGCTGCAAATATTTCTCATTACCCAAGATCAAGCTTAGTGCTATCTGGGTATGTCATGCTCTTCTGGGGGGGGGTGACGAACTGTCTATTTTTTAAGGTCATTTTGTGTTTTGTTTAAAAAGAACGGCCATTTTTAGGTTGGCCATTTCTCAGAGAAGGCTGAGCTTGGAAGCAGCCTGGGGGAGGGGCAGAGAAGCCTGCTGATTGGCTGGAAGCCAGGGGATGGAACTTAGGCCAGGCACAGAGAATAGTGTCTATTGGAAATTCAAAAATGACAGTTGGGAGTTAGACTCTAAGAGAGTTAGTCAGTTAGTCAGGGAGTGGAACTCTGGCAAGGAGTCAGAAAGCAGTTGGTCTCTGGCAGGGAGAAGGAATAGCAGCTAGGTGCTGGTGTTAGGACTCTGAAATTGAGGAGAGTCAGTTAGGTGAAGGAGAATAGGTAAAGGGAAGAACAGATAATACCTTAGCAAAGTATTATCTGGGGTATAAGTTCAAAGAAATCTGTTTAAGCATTTTACAGTTTATAGTAACCATAAGCTCCAAACCAATATTGAAACAGTTACGCTATTGTGCCTGAGACCTCTCACAAGATCTCTAAATAAACATTGTTACTCTTTGTTCATTTACACTTGCCTCTTGGTGCCTCAATCCTATAAAAAAGAGGGGAAATCCCTGGATGGTGGCAGCAGTTTTAAAATAGCCTTTCTCCACATAAATTGGTGGCAGCGTTATTCCCAGTCAAAAAGAACAAGCTCTCCACAGGGTGCATCTACACTGTAGAATTAATGCAGTTTGGCATCATTTTAATTGTCATGGCCCAGTGGTATAGACTCATGGGAGTTGTCATTTCACAAGGTCATCTCTGCCAAAGAGTGCTGGTATTTATTTTATTATTATTATTTATTTATTTATTTACAGTATTTATATATCGCTTTTCTCATCCCTGAGGAGACTCAAAACTGTTTACAAAAATTATTCAATGCCTTACATACATAAACCAGATCATAAGTCAAACAACATATAACTAAGCATAAATTCAATAGGACAATTCACCTAAGGTAAGAGCACATTTAAACATGAAACATAAAAGTTAAAAACACCTAATAAGAACATTAAAATCACATGATCCAAACTTGTAGACCGGGCTATTCCAAATGTCAATTGCACATATTCCATATTTACTTCTTGTACTGTGTTACTGTTATCCCACTAAATTACAACTCCCAGAATGCCATAGCATTTAACTATGTCAATCAAAATGGTGTCAAACTGCATTAATTCTACAGCATAGATGCACCCATTGATTTTCTTTCCCCATAGGCAAGCAGATGTATGTATATATCATGGCACCTTGAAGACTGAGCAGCAAATTACATGTGTTGTCTACACATGTGATGATGCCCAAAGCTGGGCAGTCTTGACACATCAAGCATGGGATTCTTGGCACTAAAAATACAATAATAGAAAATTACCAATGTGTGCTTTTTAATAACATTCAAAATCTCCTGCCTGGGGCAGCCACTTCACCTTTTCTAATAGCATTGCATTTACTGTGATGTGAGCCTTTGAGGGCTAAAACTTGTTTGTATCTGATTAAATCTGCCTTAGACCAGGAAATGTTATGCTATTATAAATTTGAATTTTTTAAAATGTGCCCCAAGATGCCTTGTGTGTATGTGTTGGTCGTAGCAGATATTGCCTGAGCTTTTCCAAAGGACTGAGCCAACCAATACTCTAGTGGCATTTATTTGTTGCAAAGTAATATTAATCATTCTGTCTGCTGGTTCGTATGCCTTGTTTGGCATAGATTTATTGGACACTTTGATTCAGGATCTCTTTTTTTCCCCAGAAAAAATATCAACGGCCAGATACATTCCTGATGGTCCCGGTTGCTACAGATGGCTTAGGGCAGTGTTTTTCAACCTTTTTTGAGCCGCGGCACATTTTTTACATTTACAAAATCCTGGGACACACAACCAACCAAAATGACACTCTAACACAGTAATACATATAGTTAATATGTTTTTAATGTATGTATACACTTAGTGTGAAACCTGGGCCTGTTTCAATGAATACAACATATATATGACTTCCTCTCACATACTTATACATGGCTATCATGTCTTCTCTCAGCCTTCTCTTCTTCAGGCTAAGCATGCCCAGCTCTTCAAGCCGCTCCTCATAGGGCTTGTTCTCCAGACCTTTGTGAAATTTCACCCTGAGTGAAACTTGCTTCCATTTAACTATGGATGTCATGAAGCTGTTATAAACAGTTCCTTCGGGAGGCAACTCTCAAAAAATCCAGTAAAATAGTAAAAAAAAAAAGAGAAGAGAAGAAAACATTTCCAAGCAGAGAGGCTCAATTTGTTTCTTGGAAACCTGTGAATGCTTCAGCCTCCCGATGCTCCCAGGTTCGCTCACTGTCCAATTCACCAATGTGGAGCTTCCGGCTTTGGCTGTTCTCACAAGAAATCCAAGCCAACACGAAAACGCCAACTCAATTACTTCCGCCCAGTGCTCTGCTTTTGCGGAGGGAGGCAGCGAAAGAGGCCACACAGAGCTATGAAATGTATAGAGTTTCATAGATCTGTGTGGCTTCTTTCGCTGCCTCCCTCCTCCTTCTGCAAAAGCAGAGCACCGGGCGGAAGTGATTGAGTTGGCATTTTTGCGTTGGCTTGGATTTCTCGCAAGAGCAGCCAAAGCTGGAAGCTCCACGTCGGTGAATTGGGCAGTGAGCGAACCTGGGAGCATCGGGAGGCTGAAGCAGCCCTGAGTGGGAGCTGGAGCCATGCTGAGTCGAGGCTCCTGAAGACTTCCTCAAGGCAGGTCTGGCCCTAGCATTCGATGGAGCCCTTCCTTTACCTCGGGGAAGATCTTTGGGGAGGGAAATAGGGAGAAAGAGCTGCTAGGATGGAGGAGAGTGCCAATTTCCCACAGCACACCTGATGATTGCTCACGGCACACTTTATGTCAACAATATCGCCCTTCTTATAGATGTGCATGTAGGTTGCAAGCGGCACACTGGTTGGGAAACACTGATTTACGGGATACTCAGTGTAAAATATGTGATTCCTCTTAGGTTTACTGATGGGAGTATATCTCTATGAGTTGCAGAAATCATAATGCCATGTCACTATGTGTCTATCAAGATAACTTTCATAGGATAATAGAACTGGAAGAGACCACAAGAACCATCCTGTCAAACCACATTTTGCTACACAGGAACAAACAATCAAAGCACTCCTGACAGATAGCCATCTAGCCTCTGCTTAAAAACCTCCAAAGAAGGTACCTTTACCACTCTGAGGATTCCAGGTGAGATCTTATCAAAACAGAATAAAGTGATACTATAACTTCCTTCGATCTAGACACTATATATACCTATTGATGCAGCCTCAAATCACATTGGCTTTTTAGGCTGCCACATCACTTTAAACCAGTGGTTCCCGACCTTTTTTTTGACTAGGGACCACTTGCCAACATTAGTACCAAAAGCGTTATGAATCAGTTTTTGGTCAACTTTAGATTTGGTTTAGATTTATTTGGGGTGCTGCATTGGATAGACCACATCAGCGCTAGTTTCTGATACAGAACATTTGTCATCCAGTAGTTGCCATCTGCTCACCCACAGAAAACCATATTTAATAATCTGCAGCTGATGCGGTAGTAGTAATATGTTGTGGGTAGTCAGCCTACAGTAGTAATAATTTGTGGGTAGTTGCCATGTGCTTTTGAGGCAACAGTGTAGTAATGGTGAGACTGCGGACCATATTTTTGTTCTTGTGGACCATTGGTGGTCCACAGACCACAGGTTGGGAACCACTGCTTTAAACTGACCACTTAAAAGGTCTTGTGTGGAAACATCTACCAATTCATCTACCAATTCAGCAGGATCAAATGCTGACACAGATAATACAAGTACAATGGATGTTTCTCTTTTTGTTGTAATATTATGCTGCACTGTCTTGGATAACTTGGATAAGGACCTTCTTTTGAGAAATGTGATTTTTTTGTTGGCTTCAAGGGTTTGATTGCTTTCCAGCATAGCAAGAAAGAGCCCCATCATTTGGATCTCTCCAGGCAACATAGATTTTTCAAAAGTGCCTGTGGTGGCTTGAAGCTGCTGCCCCATTTTTTATTTTGGGACTGAAATGGAGAACCTAAAAGTAGTTTGCGCCCACAGCTTGTTTCCAGGTTTGGGCTGCCAATCAAGAAATGAAGTCCTTTATAGTGCCTTTCCTCTGAGTCAGGTGAATTTTCCTTCCTTTCTGAATCTATCCATTTATTCCTTGGACTTGAAGATGCACAACAACCAGGATTCTCCATAAGAACTTAGTGACAAAAACCATACCTTTGGTTCAAGATTCCTATAGATGCATGTTGTTTGTTACATTATGTGTGTGTGTGTGTGTGTGTGTGTGTGTGTGTACAGGCATGCATGATAGTACTTTCCACTCATGTGAATTTCCACAAGAGAGGCGCCTTCAAAAAGAGATATAAGGACTTCCTGAAACAACATCTCAGGCTCAGCCAGATTGATCACCAACAATGGTCCACCCTGGCCTCACATCAGGAGGCATTGAGACGCAACATCCACAATGCTGCGGCCTCTTTCGAGAAGACACGCCGAATGGGTCTCGAAGAGAAACGACAATGCAGAAAGAACCGCAACTTGGACACAACATCACCCAAGGAGACTTTCTGCTGTGTTTTCTGCAACTGAACTTGCCTATCTCAGATTGGCCTTTTTAGTCATCAACGCGCTTGTAGAAAGCGTGGGATGAGTCCTTCCTAAGAATCTTCGTTCGCAAAGTAATGCCAAGAGAGAGAGAATTTCCACAGGAATTCTTTAGTTTTTCTGTTAATTTTTATGCTAAGTGTCAGCTGCATAAGATCTCTCTGACCAGTAGGTCATGAGTTCAAGGCATGCCCGGGTCGAGGTGGGTGCTCGACCTTTAAGTGTAGCCTGCTGTCGACCTTTGCAGCCCGAAAGACAGTTGCATCTGTCAAGTAGATGATAAAGGTACCACATTAAGCAGGGAGGCAAATTTTGACTGAATTATGAGGCCATTAAAGCACTCCAGGAATGCTGAGGAATGTGGAAGAATCAACAAGGGATGCTGGGAACGCTGAGAGATGAGGAATGCGTCAACTCCCCCTGGTGGCCAGAGTTTGCCTCTGTTCATTTATATGTGTGTTTGTGAAACAGCAGGAATTGTTTGCTAAAGTATGTGTACCTGTAATCCGCTCTGAGTCCCCTTCGGGGTGAGAAGAGCGGAATATAAATAAAGTAAGTAAATAAATAAATAAATAAATTTCTTGGTGAGGTTTTTTCCTGTTTGGTGTTGTCAATTGGTATTTTCTTACTAGTGAAGATGTAAGAGGTGGATGTGAGAACAGGGAATTGTCCAATATTCATATATTTGCTGAAACATCTGAGAGAGCTGCTTTGTATCCAGATGTGAACCTGGCAAAGAACTCCTATCCATGCCTTGAATACAGAAGAGAAATCCACTTTACAACTAAATTTGACAACTGCACTTCTGAAAGGTGATCAGATTGGATAGAAATCTAGAGTCTGATTACAACACATAAAATTAGGACTGAGGTCGCTTGAAGCAAGAATGCTTTAAGGTCATATTTTAGCAGAAGCTTGCTTGCTCATCCTTCGCCAAAGCGACAGACCGCAGAAACGGCTGCCAACATCTACTACAGACTGTCTCCCCCGGAGGCAATATCATTTGATGCATTTAGTTCATTTACTGCAAAGCCTCATTGCATGGGGATGCGAGCCCAATTCATATCCATGAGGCTTTGGAAAAGTACAAGGGTCCCCTCCCCAAACCAGAAAGCTGTTGGCTGATCCTTTGTGCTGCACTCCAGATGTGAGAGGCTGTTCTAAAAATCCCTGATGCCATGTTCTCCACTGTTTGTTCCAATTGCTGTGGATTGCTAGCAAATGATCCATTTATTTATTTATATAGGCTATTTCGAGCATTTGTACCTTCAGTCAGAAAAAAGGCTTTTAAGAACAGATTACGTAAGATCATATAACAATACAACCCCTCACTGTCAATCTAAAAGATGCAGTATAAAAGGAAGGGGGAGAGTTGACGATGACATGCAAGGGCAGACGCTAAAGTGACATAACAGCCAGACTATCATTAGACAGACAGAATGAACTGCCTGAGGCAGCCAATGCTAGGGAGGGGCAGCAATGCCAGTCCATTAGCCATTCCTCCATAGTCACTTGGTAAATTCCCTCTGGCAGAGGTCAAAGCTGTGTGTGCCACATAACCTTCCCTTCACCCTTCAAACTAGCCTACTGCCCTCAAAGGCACTACACCATAAGGTCTCATTGCAAGGCATTGAAATCAGACTAGCTCAGGTGAGAGGCCACAATGTACAGTATAGAGATGCAATGGCAATGGTTCAGGACCCTGGACAGTGCCGTAGATATTGGTATTGAGGCTTTTCTTGACTTGGGGTCCCTTTTACATTGCCCAGTAATAGCACAAGGGTTCCCCTTTAATCATCATGGGATCATGGGATGTGTGGTCTAGTGCAGTGTTTCCCAACCTTTTTTGAGCCGCGGCACACTTTTAACATTAAAAAAATCCGGAGGCACACCACCAACCAAAATGACACAAAATGACACTCTAACACAGTAAAGAACGTCTGGGGACTGGTGGCCTGCTGGGAGCAGCTGCTGGGAGTGCTGAAGCTGGGGAGGGGGCGGAGCCAGGCTGCACCATGCCCCGCCCCCTACCCCCGGCTTCACCTCTCCCAGCAGCTGCTCCAGCCTTGAGGGGGCAGTGCCAAGCCAGCCGTGCCAGAGCCAGCACAATGCTGACTTGGCACTGTCCCCTCAAGGCTGGAGCAGCTGCTGGGAGTGCCGAAGCCGTGGGAAGGGGCAGAGCCAGGCCGCACCATGCCCCGCCCCCTCCCCCCAGCTTCAGCTCTCCTACAGAAGAGGAGCATGAGCGGTGGACGGGCTTCAGTGGGCGGGGCTCCTCCACGCAGCTTCAGCAAGCGAGGGGCGAGAGTCATGGTGGGAGTCATGGCGGATTGGAGGCTGGCTGGGGAAACGACCGAAGGAGGCAGTGCCCCGGTCCCTTCTTCTTTTTCTTTGCCACTGTCCAGTCCTTCTTCCTCCCCCTTGAGAAAGACTGGTCTAGTGGGTTGTATTCCTCAACCAGAGAGTCCTGGTGCCTCACCAATCCTAGAATTCTAACTACAAACCTCAGGATTTGATAGGATGTTGCCATGGCAATTAAAGTGTGATTGCAATGCTATAGCTTTGCAGTGTGAAAGGATCCTTGAATTCAAGAAGGTAAATAGCAATTACTTCTAGTGAAGACTGGAAGTAGGGCACAGCCCTGTCTCACAAGTCTGAACTGGGCTCAGAGAAGAGTTGCTTGGCATGAACTGTATTTCTTAGTGGCCAGAAGAATACGCTCTGCACACACTCAGAAGCATTTCTCTTGTTGCTTCAGACAGTCTGTAGATTAATTTCCAAGGAAGCCCAATTCCAGTTAAGCCCTGGTTCCTCTTCTGCAAACTGTCTGCCAGTTCCTGTCCTTCCACCACCTCCAATTTGCATTTTTCCTGCCTTCCAGCCCAGCTATCTTTGTTGTGTACCGAGCTTGTAATTTGGCATGTCAAACACATCCTCCTTTCAGACAAACCAATCTGATAGCTAATTGCAAGTCTGGTAATTGAGGTTTTTTTTTACTGTTTTTGGTGGTTTTATTTAATGCAGAGCAAGAGGTTCTTCATGGCTCATTGCCAGGTCACTCATTTCTGTACTCAGAATGGGGTCAAGTCACCATGAGCAGAAACCCCTTCCCTGTGACTTTGGACAGGCAGGGACACTTCAAGGAAATGGTTACCCAAGTGCAACTCCTCCCTCCTACTCAGCTGGTCCACTCCCTTCCACAGACGTGATGGGCTGCAACTCCTAGAGTCCCTAGTGAGTTGTCTGGGATATGTAGTTTGAGGATACAATCCAGTTGGGCTGCTAGTTAAAAATAAAGCTCTACCAGTATGCTTCCATTTTAGTCCTGAAAGCCAAAGGTGAACCTTCTTCCATCCTGTAATCCTATCTGCACCTCTCCTTCAGCAACTGAGGAGCCAAGGGGATACGCTGAATGTCATCTGGGCTCTGGAGTGAGGGGAGAAGAGGACAGTTTGCATCCCTGTACATGTGGAATGGCTGTGTCTCCTTCCTCAAATGTGCAACCAGCTCAATGCAGTCTGAATTCAGAGAAACAGTAGGAGAGGCAAAGTGCATCTGGAAACATTAGGATACAATTGCACAACCAGGGCAAATGCATTGCTCAAGCGGGTCTACAAAAGTTCCCAGGGTTACAACAATTATTATTATTATTACTATTATTATTACCCTGCTTTATCTTCTCAAAGGGGACTCAAAGTGGCCAACATAAATCACCAACAGGATTCTGGTCCAAAACATCTGGAAAGCCTCGGTTTTGTGAAGGCTGTTTACATGTGTGACATCCTCTTCCCAGCTTCATCCCAAGCTGAATGTCAGCCATGCAGAAAGAACCTGCTTTGTATCAAGGAGGAAACAGAGTCTCCATTCAGAATTGTTATTGAGGATTGTGTCATGATGGGATGTCGCAAAGCATACATAACCAGGCTGCAAGATTACTCTCATGCGCTTTGAGAGAGGCAGCAAAACAGCCCCAGCTATGATTACAATGGAAAAGAGGGGAAGCAAGACAAGGCTCTGTCATTCAGAGGGGACAGGCAGCCAGGAGAGGTTTCATCCACCTGCACAGCTGTGCTCTTAAAGGGATTATTACACAGTGGGGGGGGGGGGGGACCCTTTCGAAGGAGGGCTTTTGTTTTTTCTTTCTTTCCTGGAAATACTCTTTGGAACATCAAGCAATAGTTTGTGGAACAAGACTAGTCCAGGGACAAGTATTTTTAGTAGTTCTGGATTAAAGCACTGAACAAGGACTTGCCAAACAGATCAGTTTGCATTCCAGAGTCCTTCTCTTGCTGTTTCATTTATCCCTGTAAACGATAACAATCTTCTGATGGATGGCATCTCATATTTATTATTGCACAGGAAGGTTGCCCCCCCTCCCCATTTGAGCCAACTGTTATGCAAAGATGTATTGGCCTTTTATTACAGTACTCTTCCCTTTCCCATTCCCTTCCTGGCAAAAAAAGAGAGAGAAGTGGGAAATACAGTTATGTGTACAGTCAGCAAATCACATCCACCACCCTCCGCGAGGAATCCCTGACCTGGCACAATAGCATCTTTTTCACCAGGCCTGTGTGGGGAAGATCCTTCATCCTGAAGAAGTCCAGTGAGAGCTGAATTGTAAATTTCAACAGCCTACATACAGTGGCCTTTTTGGTCCCAAGAAGAGGTCATTTGCGGGTCAGCCTCAGAAGATGAAGACTGGGAGTCAGGAGCAAAGATCATTGAGCCGCCCTCTGGTTTTGACCAGATTGTCTAATTTCAGCTGCTAAGAAGCAACACAGGGCATAATAAATAGGGAAAGGAGGGAAGGGGAAGAGGGGGTTGCTGGTGGAGAGTGGCTTCCTTAAAGCAATTTTCTCAAAAACTTGATAGCCAGTGCATGAGATATGCTGTGAGTTGACCTGATCCCAAAGAACACATTAGTGGCTGCACACATCAGAAGTAGCAGCTTCAGTGATTCCTAGGGCCCTTCCACACAGCCCTATATCCCAAAATATCAAGGCGGAAAATCTCACATTATCTGAGCGTGGACTCAGATAACCCAGTTCAAAGCAGATATTGTGGGCTTTCCTGCCTTAATATTCTGGGACACAGGGCTGTGTGGAAGGGCCTACTTTGCCTGCCTTTGTAAAATTTGGGATATATAGCCGGCATGGGCAAACCTTGGCCCTCTAGGTATTTTGGGTTTCAACTTCCACATTTCCTACCAACTGGTAAGATGCCTGGGAGTTGAAGTCCAAAACACCTGGAGGGCTAATGTTTGCCCATGTCTGATATATAATGTATTTATGCCATTTCCTGTTTGTACTTTATCCTTTCTTTCTGTTTCAGATACTCCACAGTTAGTCTGAATTTGTCCTTCCTTCATTTTGTAGCCTGCAGTCTTCTTGTTTGAAGGCATATCCGAGCAGAGCTTCTCACCATGAGATTTCATTAAACCTATAGTACAGTATTTGTAAGTAAGTCTATATCATATATTTTTACAAATGATAAGTAAGCCTGTTTTATTTCTGGGTAGCTCCTGTGGGTAGGGGAACTGGCCCAGTGCCAGCTGGGATGCCTCGGGCGGCCTTAAGTAGGCTGCCCGGGTGGTAGAGAGGGCCTGCCAGTGCTATGCTGGCTGGTTGCTTCCAAAATTGCAGCCACACTGTAGAATTAAAGCAGTTTGACCCACTTTAACTATCTATTTATTTATTACGCTATTTCTATCCCGCCTTTCTCAAACCTGAAGTTGACTCAAGGCGGCTTACAACCGGCAGCCATTCGATACCATAACAATGTGCAGTGTATAATTTAAACATCTAAAAATGAGATTGTAAAACTATACAATAAAACTATATAAAACATATAAAACCTATGCCTTCACTGTTTATCTCGTTGTCCAAAAACATAGTCTAAGCCGTTCCACAATTCAGTTCCACAAAGATCCCTGTTAGCCTATTGCACTGCATTTCCAAAGGCTTGTTCAAAAAAACAGGTTTTTACATTCCTATGGAATGTCAGGAGGAAGGGGGCCAATCTAATATCTCTAGAGAGGGAGTTCCACAGCCGATGGGCCACCACTGAGAAGGCCCTGTCTCTCATCTCCGCCAGGCATACCTGCAAAGAAGGCAGGACTGAGAGCAGGGTCTCCCCAGCCAATCTTAAGCTCATAGAAGGTTCATAAGGTGAGATAAGCTGGGTTGGAACCTTTTAGGACATTATAGGCTAAACCCAGCACTTTGAATTGTGTCCGGAAGCAAATCGGCAGCTAGTGAAGCTGATGCAATAGAGTTGTATGCTCCCTGGGCGCCGCTCTGGTGAGCAACCTGGCTGCCAACTGTTGGACCAATTGAAGCTTCTGAACAGTCTTCAAAGGCAGCCCCATGTAGAGTGTGTTGCAGTAATCTATATGGGATGTAATCAGAGCATGGAATACCATGGCCAAGTCAGACTTCCCAAACTACCATTGCTCAATGCTATAGAATTATGAGAATTGTAGTTTTACAAGATCTTTAGCCTTTTCTGCCAAACAGTGTTGGTGCCTCACTGCACCCATGATTGTATAGCAATTGTAGTCAAAGTGGAGTTCAAATGCCATTGATTCTACAGTGTAGATGCACTCCAAGTCAGTGAATCTATTTCAAGTTTTATTCAGTGTTAAAGGCACTATTTTAAGTACTGAACCCTGTCTCCAAACAGGCTTGGATGAGCCCTTTCAAGTTCATACAGAAACTTGGAGCAGATTCACTATGGGAGTCACTTGCCACCACCGTAATGGACTAAAAACATTGTGACAGAAGCCAAAAAAACTACAGAGTACAAATTCCAAAAGCCAATGCAATTTGAAAGTCTTTGGGGCTTTTTAAAATATCTATCAAATGGTTGCATTTAATTCCATCTGTAATAGTTAGTGACATTTATTTTCCACCTTTTCTGTGATGATGTTAAAGCTGTGTGCATAGCTCTTCATTTTCCCATAATGTCAAGTTTCATGGCTTGAACCACTTTTTAATGTGTTTCTGTTAATAACCTTTTTTCCTTTTTTTGCTGTCAAGAGTCTCTGATGTAAAAGATGTATATGTAGTATAATGACACTTTTCAAGCAATGCAAAAAGTCTAATAGACTCAATTGAGGACCACATTGTATTGGACATCTGCCAAAGCAACATATGTATTAAACGTGTGTGGGGGGATCATATTTCCTCATATAAAGTATTACAGTACTCACATTTTTAATGTGCTCCAACAGAAGTAGAAAATCATGGCAAGCCACATAGTACAGGACAGGCCACCTGCAACAGAGGCCAATTTTTGCCCTATTTGACAGTTTACATCACACAGTTTTCATCTAAAAACCACCCAAACTTCACAGCTGGAAGCTTCTGGAGTTGTAGCAGCATCTGGGGACATTAGAGTAGGGTTGGAGAGAAGACATGTCCAAGCAAAAGTGGTGCAGTTGGAGACCTCCAAGGGTAGAAATAATGTTTTTGAAGATGCAACCTTTTATTCCCCAAAATTGGAGAGGAAGTTCTAGCCTTAGTGGGCCTAAGACAGGATCACCAAACCTTGGCCACATGCAGCCCACTAAACATTATTTCCTTGCTTAAACATATGGATAAAACCACCTGCCTGTGTATCTTCACAATATAAAGTTATAATTGGGGAAAGTTATACCACTACTGACATCTGAATAAGTTCAGAGAGGAAGTCAAGGCTACAGATTGAATGCACATGTGTGAAAGATTAAAGAACAGTATGTGTATTTTTCCAAAGACGTTTTCTGAACTTCAGACATCATCATCATCATCATCATCATCAGTTTCTCATTTGTTAATCGCTTTCCATTAAAATGCTCCAGGCGATTTACATAAAAGAATTGCATTTTAAAAAATACACAATACCGAATAGTCTGCATTAAACATTAAAAGCTCTGATAAAAGGCCAAGTCTTGAGTGCCTGAGCAAAGGGTCGCAGGTCACGCATGGCCCTCAAGTGGGGAGGCAAGGAGTTCCATGAGACAGGGGCAGAGATGGAGAAGGCCCTGCGTCTTGTGCTCTCGAGACGTACTTCCCTGGGGCCTGGAACATGCAGTAAGTTTAGTTGGAGGAGTCGTGGCAACCACTGGCGACAAAGAGGGGAGAGGCAGTCTCTGAGATATGCTGGCCACTGACCATGAAGGACCTTAAAGGTCAGAACCAACAACTTAAACAGGGCCGGGTTTTCATTTTGGACTCCAAAACATTCATTCCCACCACTTTCAATTACCAACTTGCATGGCTTCGGGCATCAGAGAAATAAGAATCACACGCACACTCACTGGGACAGACAAAGTGCAGCTTTTGTGACCCCAATTTTTGGAACTTGAAATCCCAAAGCCCCTAGAAGGATTTTTAAATATTTGAGCGATTTTTTTTACCCCAAATGATCATCCAAAAGCACCAGAATTGATGCAAAACTGCTGCAAAACACAGCATTCCCCTTCCTTACAATTTCCCAATTTCCCTCCCTACCCTGAAATCATTATGACCCCTTCCCCCCTGAAAAAAAAACCAGCTGAAAATTGGCCAAAACTAAAAATTGAAATGATGTGATATAATATTCCATGTAAATAAACTGGGTGCTTGAGGTGCTTCCCCCCTCCCTTCCATTCGCTCTTCATTTTATGCTATGCCTTTTAGATTGCAATGGTATTTTTTCCTGTCTAATGTTTGAAAGGATTATAAAAAATGGGAAGTGGGCTGAAAGTATGTGTAATAACACAAATGAATCAAGAAAACCCATCCCAATGATTAGATGGATAACCAAGAATTGCATTAATTCAACCATTGGCCGCGACTTTTCCATGGAATGCCCCACCACCCAGATCCAGATGGAAATGAAGAGACCTCCGGGTCTATATGAATCATGGGTGGAGATTTTGTTTCCAATACACGGCAGTGCTGTATAATGGCAATTTCGGCCTTTGCATGCGCATCCATTTGACCCTTCAGTCTATTCATTCCCAGCACACAAAAAGCAGTCTTGTTTAAATTCATGTTGATGAAAGTCAGTGAGCAGAAAGGAGCTGGGGAATACAAGCGACTTTCTCCAATCTCAGTGTAGCCGGGTGACAAGTGCCCTCTGTTTGGGTCCTTCCCCTTCTCACCTCCCCTTCTGAGCTACACAAAGAATGCAGCCCTTTTTTTTCCTTTTTGAATTGGTGCGAGAGAGAAAAATCTGGCATCTGTGTATGCAAAATTATGCATGAAAAGCAGCTTAGTTCCCAAAATTGCATATATCAAATTAATATTTCCTTTAATAGTTGCTGTGACAGCAATCTGCATAGATTTGATCTGTCAGCAGCTACCATGACCTACAGCGAGGGAATAGATGAATCTGTCAAAGTTTGGTTCCTCTCAATTTCTCCCGTCTTAGACCTGTTTCATTCCACAATAGTTTGTGATTTTAAAAATATCTGCACAAATATTTGTGTGCCTTTTGATCAACATTTTTCTTGCATACTCATCTTAAAAAACGGCTCTTTTCCCTAATATGCACTTTTTTGCAAGCGGTTTCTCTGAATACAATTCTTTTTAACATTAGTTTTTTTTAAAATAAGCATATCTATGGTCCTCTGAGACAGTGTTTCCCAACCAGTGTGATGCGGCACACTAGTGTGCCATGAGCGATCCTCAGGTGTGTCGTCGGAAATTGGAACCTCCCAGCATGCTTTGCGAGTGCGCACTCTGGCGTGCGCAAGGAGGCAAGGAAGGAAGAGGTGCACATCATGCCTTTCCCCGAGGCTCCCACCCTCCCCTTATGCAAATCTTATTTACTTCCCCTTCTTAGTGCCGAGCGCAAGCGATAGTCAAAGGCCTTGGTTTAAAGATTGCTAGGATGTAGGCCGAAGGGGAGGGCGGCAGCGTGGAAGAGCGCGAGGCGAAGGAGTCCCGTCACAGCAAAGGAGTCCCGTCACAGCTGCTGCAGGACTCGTTGGTGGCTGGCTATAGGCTGGTAAGCGCAAAGGAGGAGGCGGCACGAGGGTGGGGCAGGGGAGGGGTGTCACGTGCGCAGGTGGAGGGAGCGAAGGGGCGAGGCCAGGCCCACTTTGAGTGGCAGTGGTTGGTCGTGCTCTGCTGCCGGCGCTTCCTGCTTTCTGATAGGATAAGGCGAGGAAGGGGCGAGGTGGTTCCTCTCATTGCACTCTCACCGGCGGCATTTTGTAGCACAGGAGAGGAGCCCCAAATAAAAGAACAGGCGGGAAGCGCATGTGGTGCTGCAGCCTCCACACACACACACACACACACACACACATGATGGGAGGGTGAGAAGAAGGTAGGGGAGTAGGCCTTGTCTCGGGGTTCAGAATGCTCTTTGATTGTATGTGAACTATAAATCCCAAAAACTGTAACTCCCAAATGGCAAGGTCTATTTTCCCAAAACTCCATTTGTGTTCACATCTGGGCATATTGAGTATTCATGCCAAGTTTGGTCCTGATCCAATATTGTTTGAGTCCACAGTGCTCTCTGGATATAGGTGAACTACAACTCCAAAACTCAAGGTCAATGCCCACCAAACTTATAGTATTTTCTCTTGGTTATGGGAGTTCTGTGTGGGAAGTTTGATTCCATTCCATCATTGGTAGAGTTCAGAATGCTCTTTGATTGTGGATGATCTATAACTCCCAGCAACTACAACTCCAGGTTTCACACTGAGTGTATAAATACATTTAAAAACATATTAACTATATGTATGACTGTGTTATTTTGTGTCATTTTGGTTGGTGGTGTGCCTCAGGATTTTGTAAATGTAAAAAATGTGTTGTGGCTCCAAAAAGGTTGAAAAACACTGCTCTAAAATACATGTTTGTGATACATTTTTGTGAAGAACTGCTTTGAAAAATTCAGAGCAATGGGTTTTGCTCCTTGATTGTCAGGCGCATTTCCTGGGAGAATGATGAACTAAAAAGACTTTCGGATGACAATCCAACAAGCCCATGTCACTATTTCTGTATTTGGCTTACTGCCATCTGGCTCGGAGTCATACCTCCCAATATTTTACAGAGGGAAATGGGAATATATGTTGTCAAGTGACATGAGAATGGAATCCAAAGAGCAAATGTTACTCATGAAGAAGAACACAGCAATCGGAAGAGGTTGCAGCAGTTTGCTTTTGCCTAAGTCTGCTGAGAAGGAAAAGATTCTGCACTTCCTTTTTTCTTCGGTTGCTGCTCAGCTTTTATTTATCGTATCAGAAGTGAATTGAGGATACAGTTGAGATGTATTTAAAAAACACAAGTTTTTTTTAAAAAAACTTGGCATTTTACTAAATGTCCTTTTGCTGGCCACTTGGAGTGCCTCTGGTGTTGCTATAAGAAGATTCTCCATTGTGCATGTGGCAGGGCTCAGGCTGCATTGTAGTAGGTGGTCTGTGGTTTGCTCTTCTCCACACTCACATGTCATGGACTCCAATTTGTGGCCCCATTTCTGAAGATTGGTTCTGCATCTCATGGTGCCAGAGAGCAGAGAAATTATACTGTTCAGCGCCTTCCAAGTTGCCCAGTCTTTTGTGTGCCCAGGGGGGAGTCTCTCTCTCTCTCTCTCTCTCTTCAAAAGAGCCTATGATTGTTAAGTAACAAGCTGTGACTATGCAACCTGTTTATTTTAATTGTGTAAGTCGCCCAGAGCACCTTTGGTGGAGGGCGGCTCATAAGAAATAAAGTTGATTGATTGATGATTTGGTATCAGCCATGGCTTGAGGTTCCGGGCTTTGGCTGCCACTTTTGGATTATCACTTGTTGAGGTGACCCTACGAGTATCTCTGTTAATCTTAGAAAACTAGAGAGCCCATCCTGCCCTTTAACACTCTTTGTCAGACCTTTCAGTTGTGGCCTGTCTGGCATGGGAGGCCCTACTGGTGGCTATTATGCCACCCCCAGCATAGCTCACAACTTCATTAGGGGAGAGGCTTGCGGGTATGTATACTCAACAGAGACACACTGACCCAAAATTCTTATAAAATATATACTATTAAAAGAGTTATGCATTCAAGGCTGTGGCATAGAGTAACATCAATACATAAATGTACAAAGATCAAAACCGAGCGCACATGCTCTACCCTGTTCAGGTTGAAAAAGGAGTCCCATATATCCAAAGTTCAGAAGCCTTAAGTAAGGCAAAGTCTGTGAGGTAAGTAGAAAAGTTCCAAACGGCCTAAAATAAGCTGGATTTAAATCCTCTGGCGCTGAGCAGTATAGATCCACAATGTTCCAAGCAATTAATGAGGTAGTGACAGCATAAATATATCCACAATGAAGGTCGGACAAGCAAAGGCAAGAAATCAGCACTTCGATATAAACTGGGATAACTGGAAGCCAACGGAGTGTTCCATCCACATACAGTATATATATTGGCCACCAAAAATCTGTTTTGCTCCCAACAGAGCTTTCTCAAGGCTTCAAATTCGCAATCTTATTGTCCTATCATCATTGGATACAAACAAAGCATAACCTTAGTGTGTCCTGAGACAAAAGGCTTTTTGACCTGGGAACCCTATGCATTATGCTCTCAGAATCACACAACTTTGATGATGGAAGGCAGGAACCGTTCTGCTTTGATTCTATGTTCTTTCATGGCAGAGGGTTGGAATAGATGGCTCTTGTGATCTCTTTCAACTCTATGATTCTATGGCTTGTTATTTTTTCAGATAAACAAGACTCAGAGTCTTCTTGGCATTGGCATAAATTGGGGTACTCATGTAGAGTAATGGTGGTGGGAGCAGAGCTCCATCACACATGTGTAATTATATAGCTAATGTAGTGTGTCTATGCTCATTGTGTATTTGCACTTCCCCTTGTCGTGGGGGAGAGGCTTGCGTACCCTAATGCAGTTATGAGCTATGCTGCCGTGGCATAATAGCCACCGGTAGGGCCTCCCGTGCCAGACAGGTCACAACCGAAGGGTCTGACAAAAAGCATCAACAGGCAGGATGGGCTCTCTAGCCTTTTGGCAACCATCCTAAGAGAAGGAAAACTGATTTCAAACCTGGGCAGATGGTGCTCATCTAACCCTGTAAGGTCAACCATCTAGAGAAGGAAACTCAAATCAAACCTATGACCTGTGGACCTCGCTGCTACTGTCCCAGCTTGCTAGGCCCCAGCAGACGAACCTTTGGTTTAAAGGGTGAGGCCAGTTCTGTGCACACTGTGCTCCACCAGAAAAATCCATTGCACAGGCTTAAAGGACACATCCAACCTCCATCATCAACGCGCTTGTAGAAAGCGTGGGATGAGTCCTTCCTAAGAATCTTCGTTCGTGAAGTAATGCCAGAGATTTGCACTTCACTTCAGCACATTGTGCAGTGAGGTTTCAGCTATATACTGTACATCCAATTTTTCTCACATGCTGGTCAATGGTGGTAATAATACTCCTATTGTCAGGTATTTATACTATGCTGAGAGAATATAGGTTCTTCCTATAATATGGAATGAAAGACAGCAATGCTCTCACAACAATGCATTTGCAAAGTGCTTTCAGCATCACTCCAGAAACACTCAGGAAGCCTTTTCATCCTAAAAGAAATTGGAGTACAGCATTTTCCGAGGTCCTCATGCAATGTGAAGACTGCCGGGAAGAGAAGGGGGACCAGTGCAGAAACGGTGCCTCCATTATGGTGGAGGAAGTCTGGAAGTGCATCAAAACGCACATTCTAAAGCTTTTGAAAACTTCCATTGAGCAGCTGGTTGTGTGCTCTTTTTTTAAAAAAAAAAAACCCAGTGCCTAGTAATGATTCTCTGTATTGAAAAGTTCTGTATGATTTAATAGGGAATAATCTGGCAGAGGCGATGACAGATGCTATCATCTCCTGAAAATTATTTTAAACATCCATTGTTTTAAATTTTTTATTCCTGAAGATCCTATGTTGAGATATAATTCTCTGCTGAACATAGATCTGCGCCAGGTTGCTAGCCTAAGGAAAGGAATATTAATAAGACCCCATCATTGCTTTTCGTCAACCACCTACTCTGAAGAAGCTACTTATGAGAGCTGTTATACACATGCCAACTGAAAATCTTGGATCACACCACTGTGCACCCATGCATTGAATCACTGGTGCACATCTCCATGAAACTATACATTTTACAAGAAGAAGCGCTGATTAATTCTATCACCTTAAGTAAAACATGATTTGATGCAATTCCAGCAACGTAATACCAACCTCCTGGATGCAACATGCGCCCATACCTTGGGAAGTCTGACTTGGCCACGGTAGTCCATGCTCTGGTTACATCCCGTATAGACTACTGCAATGGGCTCTACGTGGGGTTGCCTTTGAAGTCTGTTGGGAAGCTTCAACTGGTCCAACTGACGGCAGCCAGTTTACTAACAGGAGTGGGGCTCAAGGAGCGTACAACTCCTCTGTTGCACCAGCTCCACTGGCTGCCAGTCTGCTACCGGGCACAATTCAAATTGCTGGCTTTAGCCTATAAAGTCCTAAACGGTTCTGGCCCAACTTACCTGTCCGAACGTATCTCCCCTTATGAACCATCTAGGATGTTAAGATCATCTGGTGAGGCCCTGCTCTCGACCCTGTCTACATCACAAATGCGTTTTGTGGGGATGAGGGACAGGGCCTTCTTAGCCGTGGCCCCTCGGCTGTGGAACGTCATTCCCGGGGACATTAGATCAGCCCCTTCTCTTTTGGCCTTCTGAAAAAAGTCAAAACTTGTCTATTTGAACAGGCGTTTGGGATGGCAGTGTAACTGACATAGGATTGGAACTTGACTATGAGAGCGGACTATGTTTAATCTTGGAGACATATTTATGTTTTATTATTGTTATGATTTTAATCAATGTGTTAATCTTTTTTAATCTGCTCTAAATGTTGTTTTTATGATGTTGTTGTAAACCGCCCCGAGTCACCTTCAGGCTGAGAGGGAGCGATATACAAATGTGCTAAATAAATAAAATATGAAGGGGAAACTCTCACCGATTGCACACAAAATTTAGTCACCACCACAAAATGGAAAAAAAACTGTTGCTAAATCTTCTAAATCTGAAGGACAGTTTTTCCAAAATGGCTTTATTTCCATTAGTGAAACCCCATGCTTGAAAAAAAGAGAAAATGTCTAATCTATAGACATCTTCATGCTGTAGAGTACCTCTAGGGCAGTGGTTCCCAAGATGTGGTCCGTGGATCACCAGCGGTCCGCAAGAACGAAAATATAGTCCGCGACCTCACCCTTACTACACCATTGCCTCATTCACTTTATCCATAAACAACCTTGGTCCTTATTCTGGGATTGCTTCCTTCCAAAGCCAGGATTTTACCAGCTTCTAAAGGACAGGAGGGAAGGGGCAGATCTAATCTCACTCAGGAGAGAGTTCCATAGCCGAGGGGCCACCACAGAGAAGGCCTTGTCTCTCGTTCCCACCAAACGCGCTTGTGAAGGTGGCGGGACTGAGAGCAGGGCCTCTCCAGAAGATCTTAGCGTCCTTGATGGTTCATAGGGGAGAACACGTTCGGACAGGTAAACTGGGCCGGAACCATATTAAACCATTATTCTAACCTTATTCAAAGTAAATGTGCTTACGTATCCTTCCAATAATAATAAATAATAGTGTGAAATAATAGATGTAATAGTGATAATAGAGTAAAATAATGTAAATGTAATAATAACAGTAATAATATAGTAAAATAATAAATGTAATAATAACAACAATAATAAAGTAAAATAATAAATGTAATAATAATAGAGTAAAATGATAAATATAATAATAATAGAGTAAAATAATAAATGTAATAATAATAATAGAGTAACATAATAAATAATTTTGACTCGAGTATAAGCTGGGGGGGACTTTTTCAGTCAAAAAAAGGGCTGGAAAACTAGTCTTATACTTGAGTATATACAGTAAATATACTTTTCTGTGGGCAAGCAGATGGCGACTACTGGATGGCATATGTTCTGTATCGGAAACTAGAGCTGATGTGGTCTATCCGATATAATTTTCTGAATCAGCACCCCAAATAACCAAACTGAATCTAAAGCTGACCAAAAACAGATTTGTAATCCTTTTGGTACTAATGTTGGAGAGTCAAAGTGGTCCCTGGTCAAAAAAAGGTTGGGAACCACTTCTCTGGGGCTATTTTTCTCTTGTCTTCTTTAAATTCGATGCCTCGACCCTTGAAAATCTATAATGCCACAGCATTCTTGTTTTTCTCCCATTCCCATGGACATCACCAAGAAAAATGAAACTTCTGATGTTTTTCATTATTATTAATATCTGTTTTTATGAGCTAAACTTGAGTTGTGATTGTCTCCTCCTGCCCAGGGCATCACCCTCACACTTCTCAATTATGGATGGTTCCAACTTGTCATAACATTCATTCTTCTACAGGTTAACTTCCCAAGTTTTACTTGCTTGAAGCAATGTAAAATAATCTGCGAGGCACTTAGTTTAGTACCCTTCCCCTTATTTTAAATTGTAATTCAGCTCTTGTCATCCTTCCAGCACCCAACTATATATCTAGTTCTTTAACAGCGGAGGAGAACAGGAACTTGGCAATAGATGACAAGGAATGGCAACTCCTGCCCCTGTCAGGGGAGGAAGAGAGGAACATGATTTGCAGGGCGCGATCGAGTAGCTTGACGAATCCTGCGGAATAACAGACAGATGCCGTGGTGCTAAAGGCCAGGTGCAAAGATAGCTCAGCAAAGAAACAAACTATGGGTAGCTTCCTGTGAAAATACACGCACATATATATATACAGAGAGGAAGAGAGAGGAGGAGGAGAAAGTTTTCTTATACTCCTATCTCAGCTTTATACTTTTCCATTAAATAGGGAGAGTTTGAAATACAGTAGCACCAGAGAAAGAACAATAAAGACATTTTAGTGGAACAGTGGGTTAAAGCGATAAGCTGCTGAACTTGCTGACCAAAAGGTTGCAGGTTCGAATCCGGGGAGTGGCGTGAGTTCCCACTGTTAGCCCCAGCTTCTGCCAACCCAGCAGTTTGGAAACATGCAAATGCGAGTAGATCAATAGGTACCGCTCCAGCGGGAAGGTATCAGCACTCCATGAAGTCATGCCAGCCACATGACCTTGGAGGTATTTATGGACAATGCCGGCTCTTTGGCTTAGAAATTGAGATGAGCACCAACCCCCAGAGTCGGACACAAATGGACTGTTGCGACCTGACTTGGATGGACCCTTAGTAAACCAACACACAGCAACTGTGGTTAAATGCTTTATTTAGAATAAGTAAAAAATAGGTAAAGAAGGCAACAGAAGGCAACTATCTTCAACAGAGGTCCACGCAACCCCTCCCGGCAAGATCTAACTAGCCAAGAAGGGCACGGGTCGAGGGAGCACATTGTTGGTCTAGCTGCAGCTATGATCTTATTGACAGCCCCTACGTCCAGCAGCTGGAACTGGTCAAAGGTAGGCTTTATATTTAAGGCTTTATAGGCTAAAGCTAGCAATTTGAATTGCGCTTGGTAGCAGACTGGCAGCGAGTGGAGCTGACATTACAGGGGGGTTGTCTGCTTCCTATGTTCTACCCCAGTGAGGAATCTGGCTGCCACCCACTTGAAGTTTCCAGACTTCAAAAGCAACCCCACATAGAGCATGTTGCAGTAATCTATCCTTGATGTAACAAGAGTATGGACTACTATGGCCAAGCCTGGCTTCTCAAGGTATGGGTGCAACTGGCACACAAGTTTAATTGTGCAAAGGCCCCCCTGGCCACCCCCAAGACCTGGGGTTCCAAGCTCAACCATGAATTCAGGATCATTTCCAAGCTGCAAACCGGCATCTTCACCTCTCTCTTGGGTACCTTGGTATCTTCTAAATGTGTCGTCAAACTAGAAAAACCAGGATTCTTTGGGTGCGGCCTGATAATTAAAATAATATGAAACTCATATAAATGTGCAATGCAGGTACATATTTCAACTTACAAGATAAATTATTCGTTTTTATATCTGCTGATGAATCTCAAAACTCATAAACACACAGTCCCCCGCCCCCAAAGGAAGTATTCATAGAATATACTGAAGCCAGGCATGTAGACTTAAAACCCCCCCCGCCCCCAAAGAAGTATTCATAGAATATACTGGAAATTCTCAGGGTGGTCCGCGAAAAGGCCTTACTGGTACATTATTTAAACTGTTATGTGTATTCGTATCATGATCTGATCACCATGCTCAATATATCCCATATGCATGGGGGTATTGGGATAATGATACAAAAGGTTTGCTAGGGTAGACTCTCTCTCACTCAGACTCCGCCCCCCCCCCCAAACTCCCCCCTGAATCAAAATTATTGTGTTTTATACTGTGCTTTTAAACTTTTAGTCCATTGCTGTAAGTTGCCCTGAGCCACACCGGAAGTGGTGACTCACAAATACGAATAATAAATAAAATAAATAAATAAAATCCTGACTACGGCTCTGACTGAAGCCGTAATTGCTCCTCTTCCTAAACTTGTAAATACAAAATTAAGTGAACACCTTGGTTTCTTACTTCTGCTCCTATAGCCAGGTCTATATGAGCTAAATAATTTCTTTATTTGGTCCTACTGCAAAGGGATAACTTAACTTCCAAAAGGATGACAGTGTAGGCCTAAATCTAATTGCTGTTCCTAAACAGCTTTATTGAATCAATGGATCTTACATAAATGTTGACTGACCAACTTCCCATTGATTAAATAAGACTGCTCCAATTTAAACTAGCAACTTGATTTCTCCTGCTCTGCATTTCCAAAAGGTATCTTGAGTTGTTGTGAACTATCTGTTACTACAAATAACCAGACTTAAATAATCCCGTGGCACTATTGCAGCTAACAAATGTATTGTGGCATAACGCTGTGTAGGCAAGAGCCTGCTTCATTGAATACCTCGTATATAGCAAATCGCCATGTCTTTAGCTGAAATAGGAGTCCAAGGCTTAATGACTTACAAGTCACCATTGGCTTGCTTTGTGCCAGAAGTATTTGGGTTTGACCAAATTATAAATCACAGGCCCAACCAGTAGCCTGTCATCTCAGAGGAGTATCATTGTTGGATGGGGTTATACTCCGTCTGAAGACACAGGTTCACAGGTTCCAGGGAGCGATCTTGGATTCATCACTGAGCCTGGAACCTCAAGTTTCGGCAGTGGCTTGGGGAGCTTTTGCACAATTAAAACATATGCGTCAGTTGCATCCGTACCTTCAGAAACCAGAATTGGCCACAGTGGTCTACACTCTTGTTACATCCTGAGTAGACTACTGCAGCATGCCCTACATGGCGTTGTCTGTTCGGAAGCTCCAAATAGTCCAACGGGCGGTGGCCAGATTACTCACCAGAGCGGGGTACAGGGAGCACACAACCCTCCTGTTGTGCCAGCTCCATGGGCTGCCAGTTGACTACCTAGAAGAATTCAAAGTGCTGGCTTTAGCCTATATAGTCCTAAACCCATCATTCCCAAAGTGAGCGCTAGCACCCCTGGGGAGCGGTGGAACGATCCAAGGGGGTGGTGGGGAGCCCCACAACAAGCCCCATGGCCACGGCTCCCTACTCCACTGAGGAAACCTTGCACGGAACGATGGAGAAGGAAGGAAAGGTAAGCCTTCCTCAGCGGCAGCGGTGGCAGAGGAGGAGGAGGGAGCCCCAGTGGCAGGTTTTTCCATGGCCTTACTCTCCTTCTCCCTTGTCCCATGCGCAGCCGCAGAGGCGGGGGCAGGGGCGGGAGGAGGCAGAAAAACTGTGCATGGGGCAAGGGGGGGAAGGTGCACTCCTCTCCCCTTGCTCTCTCACCCCCACGTGCGCCTTCCTCGGTGGTGGAGGTAGGAAAGGCGCGTGAGGGAGAAGAGAAAGGTGTACGCCTTTCCCTCCTCCCAGGCATGTAGCCGGGGGCTAAGGGGCTTCAGCCCCCCGAAATTCTCAGGGTGGTCTGTGAAAAGGCCTTACTGGTACATTATTTTAACTGTTATGTTTATTCATATCATGATTTGATCACCATGCTCATTATATCCCACATTAATGGGGTTATTGGGATAACAATACAAAAGGTTTGCTAGGGTAGACCCTCTTCCACCCAGTCTCAGCCCCCCGAACCAAACTCAGCCCCCCCGAACCAAAATCCTGGCTACGGCCCTGCCTCCTCCCATGCCATGCCTTTACCACCGCTGCTGCTGAGGAATGGGGGGCAGAGGGCCAGAGAGAGCAAGGGGAGAGGAGCACGCCTTTCCCTCCCCCCTTGCCCCATTAATGGCTTTTCTGCCTCCTCCCGCCGCTGCCCCTAAAGCCGTGCATGGAACAAGGAAGAAGGGGAGCAAGGCTGCGGAAAAGCCTGCCGATGAGGCTCCCTCCTCCTCTGTTGCCACTGCTACCGCTGAGGAAAGCTCACGCACTGCAAAGGGGGAGACAGAAGGGACTAGATGGCCCTTGGAGTCTCTTACAACCTTCTTCATTAGTGTTGTTGTTATTACTACTATTATTGAGACTATTATTGAGACTGGGTGGCCATCTTTCAGGGGTGCTTTAATAGTGCTTCTGCTGCATGAAGGTAGAAGGGCGTTGGACTACATGGTCTTTACAGGTCCCTTCCAACACTATTACTATTATTCGAATTAATTAATTTCTAGGGGGCGCTGAACAAAAAAAATTCTGTAAAGGGGGCGGTAGGCCAAAAAAGTTTGGGAACCACTGCCCTAAATGGTTCTGCCCCAGCTTACCTGTCCAAACACATCTCCCTCTATGATCCATCATGAAGGTTAAGATGTTCTGGGGAGGCCCTGCTCTCGGTCCCACCTCCTTCTCAGGTGCGGTTGCTGTGGACAAGAGACAGGGCCTTCTCAGTGGTGGCCCCTTGATTATGAAACTTCCTCCCCAGAGAAATTAAACCAGTCCCTTCTCTCCTGCCCTTCAGGAAGAAAATAAAAATGTGGTTATGGGATGAAGCCTTTGGACAATAATCTTTTGGTGCAATAAGTAAATACGTAATAGTGCAATGATGACTGGAATTGCCTTGGGTTATGAGATTGGACTGTGTGGTTTTCACAATTATTTTAATATTTATATGTTTTAAATTCTTATTTTAATGTTTGGTTATGGCATCAAATTGATGCCTACCTGTGAGGCCGCTCTGAGTCCCCTTTAGGGGAGAAGGGTAGGATACAAATGTGGTAATTAATGAATGAATTAACTTAGCTCTCTTTGGGCCTTTAGTCAAGGTTTGACACAAGCGCATGGTACTTTTTAGAGCCCCTAATTGCCTTCTCTGCCTAAAGAGTGCTGATGCCTCACCAAACCACAACTATCAGGATTCCATAGCTTTGAGCCATGGCAATTAAAGCGGTGTCAGACTGCATTAATTGTACAGTGTAGATGCACAGTTTGTGATTTTTGTAGTTAAGCGTGTTTGGCTTCAGCACCTATGTTTCAAGATCTTCCTGCCTATTGTTACAGAGTCTATTGTCCCTATGACCGCCGGGTTTTTTTCTGGTAGCGACTGCCTGGGTATGGGAAGAATGCCCTTAATTCCAGGAATCTGGGCTCTGCATTCTTCCCGTGCTGTTTGTCTTCTGCCAAAACACCAAGGGGCACCCCAAGGTTTGTAAGCAGAGGTTGTTTCAAACAGGATATCCTGTGTAAGTCATAATAAACCCAAAAGATACATCCCCATTTTCCCCAGCATGTTTATATGGTGGGGAGAAAGGTGATGGATAAAAATGATGGCGAGGCAGTGTTTTGTTTTGTTTTTTCCCTCAGAAAGCAGCAGCTTTGCACCCTCATTCTCACCCTCTGAGATTTTCAGAGGTGAATGTCCTTGGTTTTGTAGACAAATGGGGGGAAAGCCATGCGGAAGAGGGACCCATCAACAAGATCAGAAAAAAACAAACCCAAGGCCCCTGCTACACTGACATAAAATCCAGATCGTCAAAGCAGATAATCCACATTATGTGCTTTGAATTATATGAGTCTACACTACCCTATAATCCGGCTCAAAGCAGATAATCTTGATTTTATATGGCAATGTAGAAGGGACCCAAGAGGCTTGCAATGGCACAGAAAGAGAATACCCCTATTTCCATATTGAAAGCCCTAACTAAGACTTGATGAGAGCTAAGCATCTTAAATGACTATGGGATGCTGATTGGCTGATGGAGTGAAAAGTGGCAACCAAAATGAAACAAAATGTTTTGGACCAGATGTGCTTTGGATATTGGATTTTTAATTATTTGGGAATTTGCATACTTATACATATTTAAACATCTTGGCAATAGGACCCAAGTCTAAACACAACATTCATTTATGTTTCACATATCTCTTATTCACATAGCTTGAAAATAATTTTACACACAATGTTTTAAAAATAATTTTGTGAATTTTGGTTGCTGTGTCCGATTGGATGAGGGCTAGCAAATTGAAACTGAATCCAGACAAGACAAAGGCCCTACTGGTCAGTCGTAAGGGCATAGGGTTACAGCCGGTGTTGGATAGGGTTACACTCCCTCTGAAGGCGCAGGTTTGCAGCTTGGGAGTGATCCTGGACACATCGCTGAGCCTGGAATCACAGGTATCGGCGGTGGCCGAGAGAACTTTTGCACAATTAAAACTTGTGCGCCACCTGTGCTCGTACCTTGGAAAGTCTGATCTCGCCACAGTGGCCCATGTTCTTGTTATATCCTGAATAGATTACTGCAACACACTCTACATGGGGCTGCCTTTGAAGACTGTTCGGAAACTTCAACTAGTCCAATAAGCAGCAGCCAGGTTACTAACTGTCGCGACATACAGGGAGCATACCACCCCCCTGTTGTGTCAGCTCCACTGGCTGCCTGTCCAATTCCAAGCACAATTCAAAGTGCTGGTTTTGACCTTTAAAGCCCTATATGTTCTGGCCCAGCTTACTTGTCCGAACATATCTCCACTTATGTCCCACCTCGAAATGTATGATCCTCTGGCCCTGCTCTCAATCCCACCTTTGTCGCAAATACATATGGTGAGGACGAGGGACAGGACCTTCTTGCTGGTGGGCCCTCGCCTATGGAACTCGCTCCCCAGCGAAATTAGATCAACCTCTTCCCTCCTTTCCTTTAGGAAAAAGTTGAAGACGTGGCTATGGGACCAGGCGTTTGGTTAGATATTGGGCAGCAAGCAGTCAACAATATGATGACAGTGTTGTGAAAATGGACTGTAGACTGGCTTCGGACAACAAAATGATTACAGAACTCGGACTATGTGTACTTTTTAACTATTTATATTTAATTGGTTTTTAATCTGTTGAATGTATTATTTGTGATGTGATTGTTATTTTATTGTTTGTATGTGTGGCATCGAATTGCAGCCTTTTGTTAGCCGCCTGGAGCCCCCCTTCAGGGGTAAAGAAGGGTGGGTTATAAATAATTTAAATAATAATAATAATATAACAAAGGATTGGGAAGTCTCAGAAGTTTTGAAAAGTTTTGAACTTTTTTTTCTGTGAAAATCAGAATTGACTTTAGATCCGAACCACCAGCTCCCCCTACATCCGAAACGAGTTTTGACCCTTTTTAAAAATCAAATAAGTCTAGTGTGTACACATATAATATTGATAGTAATATTATAATGTAATACAATATAATAATACTAATAATAATACAATATAATTGTTATATATTTTATATTACATATAATATTACTCATAATAGCCGTAACTGGATGGCTGCGAGCCAGTAGGTTGAAGGTGAATCCAGCAAAGACGGAGATCCTCTGGCTGGGTCATCCGGGTGGTAGGGATGTCCAGCTTCTGATACTGGACGGCGTGGCATTATGCCCGTCGTCTTCAGTAAAAAGCCTTGGAGTTCTCTTGGACCCTCTGCTGTCAATGGAGGTCCAAATCTCCGCTGTCAGCAGAGTGGTGTTTTTCCATCTTTGCCAGGCTAGGAGGCTGGCCCCTTACTTGTCTCGGCACGACCTGGCCATGGTGATCCAAGCTACGGTCATCTCTAGGTTAGACTACTGTAATGCTCTCTACATTGGCCTGCCTCTGTCGGTGACCCGGAAACTCAAGCTGGTGCAGAACGTCGCAGCTCGGTTGCTCACAGGAGCCCCTGTGAGCTGCCACATTACACCAATTCTGCGGGAACTGCACTGGCTTCCTATTGAGTACCGGATCACCTTCAAAGTGTTAGTCTTCTATGGTCTGGGGCCAGTGTACCTGAGGGACCGCCTAACCCCATACCATCCCATGAGAACACTTAGATCCGAAGAGTGGAATCTTCTAGCCATGCCCAATGTCAAACAATACCACCTAACTTCAACACGGAGAAGGGCATTCTCCACCATCGCCGCAGTTCTCTGGAACACACTACCTCCGGAGGTTCAAGCTTTGCGCAATCTGTTGGCTTTTCGGAAGGCCTGCAAGTCAGTCCTATTCCGGCAGGCCTTTGAGCTGTAATGTGCTACCTCCTAGGACTTGTGTTATCTTTTAGGAATTGTTTTATTTTTGTGGTTTTTATTGCTGTTGTAGATTTGTTGTTTTATACTGGTGCTTGATGTAAGCCAAACACACTGGAACTAGTATTTAGTATCAAAAGGTATAATTCAACAAACACCAATATCATTTACATACAATTAGCAAAATGCCATATAATAAGACAAAAACAAATCACGCATTACATCTCCACAATAGAGAATCAAACATTAGTGCACCATTGTACTTGTATGCAAGATGGAACTCATAGATGGAACTTAGTTCGCTATAGTACAGTACCTCGTTGTAGTAACCAAACCCGGGAATGAAAGCACAGTTCGAGGAGAAAGGGAAATCCACGGGTAGGGGGTAAAAATCCAAAGTAAATAATCCAGCCGCGTTTGTTTACCCCAGTGTTGAACCAGCCGCGCAAATGCGCTCAGAACCAGAGGGAGGTTTGCAGGAAGAGCGAAGCAAACACGCCGCGGCGAGATGTGCTGGGGCTCCTCCCTGAGTAAACCCGGTGTTTCCAGGAACCACGCACTGCCCGGCCGCACAAATGCACTAGAAGCCGGTGAAAGAGGGCTGGTTACGGAAGTGGTGCTGGAGTTAGAAGAGAAACATAATGCTCCAAATGGAGGGATGCAGCGTGCCCTGCATCCCTCCATTTGGAGCATTATATTTCTCTTCTAATGTTTTTTAATGTTTTCTGTACAACCTTGTATTCTAATATTACTTGGTTATTTGCATAAAATAAGAGGCTTTCTAGTCCTTGGATTTGTAGGGGCTCACATATTGTCTTGCAATCCCATCATCCCCACTGTGTAGGGTTACTAGTTGAGAAGGATGTGAGTTGTAGTCAAGCAATTTTAAGGGTCCAGGTTTAAGTGCCATGGTCTCATTCTGCCTTAGCTTTGTAATTCTGAAGGTCGTTCTGCTCACTACAATCTTGTACAATGTGATCTTTTTGAGCTATGAGGTTTTAAGGTTTTTACTCGCCGGAAGTTCTTTCTCTCTTCTTTTAAGCAAACCATGGAAGGTTAATTTAACACCCGCCATTCTGGAATGATTGCACACACTGTCAGAAATTTTTAAGTGGATTTTATAGGCAAAATGACATTTATGAAGCTGTAACATATAGAGATAACTAGAAATTGGCAAAGCAAAAAAAGTGAGTCAGTTTTCCACTGACTGCTGATGCACTCGGGTTACTTGGCATGGTAGGGCCGTCTTTCACATCCCACAGCGACATTTTCAGACTTCCTTCCACTTATTTACTCAATCCAAAACCCCAGTCATCCTGGTTCTCTGACAAATGCATCTGTATGATTTATTTTATCATTATTTGCTTTCTAAGTTGGCTTTGACTTATAGTAATCTATCCCATTGCAGTACTTTTGCTTCCTTGACTGAGTCAATCCACCTGTAAAATTGACTTCCTGGATTCCTACTGTCTTCCATTCTGCAGAGCAATGTTGTTGTGTGTGCAAGGGTGACACACCTCGTGCCAAGAACAATAACACAGACACAAATGGTTGGATGAAAATGGCCACAACTCATTTATTGAAAACAGGAACAAAGGGGTTGGTGGCCACGCATGAATCCTGGATCAGGGTCGTACAGCGCCCACGAATGTCCAAAGGCGTTTGCAAGCCTGGGGTGCGAGCGGCCCAATGCCTGTCCAGGGAAACTCGGCAACCCAGGGGGGCAGGGCGTTATCCCCCCTTACAACCAAGCCAGCCTGATCCAGGGGCCATGCCACACACCAAACACAGAGTTGTGACAAAGAACATAATAATGCATAACCATGAACACTGCAACAATGAAGTTAAGTATGAACAAAATGCACACAACAAGCAATGCAATAAGTAGGGAGGGTGGGAGGAAAACAGGATTGGCCCCCACGTGAATCCTGTGCAGTCCCGGGCGGCCTTAAATAAGCTGCCCGGGCGGAAGTGCAGGCCAGCTGGCTGCAAAGAGGGGGCGGGGCCAGCCCCGACATTGACCGGCTGGCGTTGGTGGCGGGAAACCTTCCCGCCACCCCAGGGGCTTCTGGGAAGAAGAAGCCCCTTCTCCCTCCCCAAGATGGGGAGGGATGGCGAGGGCAACCCCGCCCCGCAACCAGCCCAGCCGGTAAGTCAGCCAAGCACATTGTTTTCGGTGAGCCATTTCATCTCACACTGTGTCCAAGGTACAATAGCCTCAGTTTATATGTACCTGAGTATTTATTTATTTATTTCAGGCATTTACACCCTGTCCTTCTCACCCCGGAGGGGGACTCAGGGCAGCTTACAACAGGCAACCATTAGATGCCAACAAATAGACAATTAAAGTATTACAATTAAAATATTTATTTATTTTATTTATTCGTTCGACTTAATATACCGCTCTCTCTGGAGCCCAGAGCGGTTTACAGAGTTAAAAACAGATAAACACATAAAATGCAATAAAACCAGATTAAAACCCCCAGTTAAAGTAAAATTCCAGCAGAACTGCGATGGCAGTAGGAATATGCTGACAGCAACACAACAGGATGCTGATAACACAGCATTGGTTATGGGCCAAATGCCTGTCTGAATAGCCAGGTCTTTACGGCTCTGCGGAACGGCATTAAGTCCCGGATGGCTCGCAGCTCGTCAGGGAGGGTGTTCCACAGGATTGGCGCAGCTACGGCAAACGCCCTCTGCCGCGTGCTGGCAAGTCTATGGACCTTAATGCCCGGCACATCCAATAGATTGAGCCCCTCTGAGCGCAGTGATCTCCTGGGCACATAAGGGGTAAGCCGCTCCCTCAGGTACACTGGCCCCAAACCATATAAGGCCTTGAAAGTTAAAACTAACACCTTGAAGGTGACCCGGAATTCAATAGGAAGCCAGTGCAGTTTGCGCAAGAGTGGAGTCACGTGGGCAGATCTTGATGCTGCTGAGAGCAGAAGTGCTGCAGCATTCTGCACCAGCTTGAGTTTCCGGATCGCCGACAAGGGTAGGCCAATGTACAGCGCATTACAGTAATCGAGCCTCGAGATGACCATGGCTTGGATCACCGTGGCCTGGTCACAGCAGGAGAGGTAAGGAGCCAGACGTTTTGTCTGTCGTAGGTGGTAGAAGGCTATCTTGCAGGCGCAGGCAATCTGTGCCTCCATAGACAGCTGGGCGTCCAGCCGGACCCCTAGGCTCTTTACTGACGGTTGCGGGCAAAGAGCCATGCCGTCGAACGTCGGCAACTGGATCTCTACCTCCGGGCGGCCCAGCCACAAGATCTCCATCTTCGCCGGGTTCACCTTCAACTTACTGGCTCGCAGCCATCCAGTTACGGCTTCCAGGCAGAGATGGAAATTATCGGGTACAGAGTCCACCCCGGGGTCCATCCTCAGAATGAGCTGGGTGTCATCAGCGTACTGATGACATTCCAGCCCAAAACTCCATACCAATTGGGCGAGTGGTCGCATTTAGATGTTAAATAACAGCAATTAAACAATTATGAACATTCAATTTAAAAACAATCCGCCCGTTCAGAATCATTGTCCAGGTCAGTCCATTGCCAGTCACTTAAAAACAATCTCTTCCTAGTTGCTACATCCACTGCTCAAATGATTGATCCCACAGCCAGGTTTTGAGTTTTTTATGAAAGGCCAGGAGGGAGGGGGCAGATCTGATTTCATTGGGGAGGGCATTCCACAGACGAGGAGAAGGCGCTGTCTCTCAGCCCCACCAGTCGCACCTGTGAAGAAGGCATAACATTTAAACATTCAGACAAGTATAAAATCATCCTAGGATAAACATTAAAATCCCATGATCCAGAAATTGAATACCATAGCCATTCCGAATTGTCATTGCACATGTTCCTTAGTTATTCTTTGTACTGCATTATTTATTAGCCAAAGGCTATATCCCATAACCACCTCTTTATTCTCTTTCTAAATGTCAGGAGGGAGGGCGCTGATCTAATCCCACTGGGGAGGGAGTTCCAGGGCTGAGGAACCACCACTGAGAAGGCCCTGTCTCTTGTCCCCACCAACCACACTTGCGACAAAGGCGGGACCAAGAGCAGGGTCTCCCCAGATGATCTTAATGTCCTTGGTGGTTTGTAGAGGGAGATACATTTGGATAGATAAACTGGGCTTTAACCATTTAGGGCTTTATAGGCTAAAGCTGGCACTTTGAATTGTGCTTGGTAGCAGACAGGCAGCCAGTGGAGCTGGCATAACAGGGAGATTGTGTGCTCCCTGTACCCTACTCGGGTGAGCAACCTGACTGCCATCCGTTGAGTACACATTGTTTTAAAACACCTGTTTGCCATGCCCATGCTTGATGAATTTTAAATATAAAAAATCCAGTTTCTGAATCCAGATTATCTGTTTTGAACTGGATTTTATGTTCAAAACAGATAATCTGGATTCTGAAACTGGATTATTATATGTCAGTGTAAATCCAGCCTGAGAGAGAGGGAGAAGAACTGACTTTCTACATTCATACAGTCGTGGTCAGGTTTTCTCACTTCAGGCTTTTTTGTGGGATTGGAAGAGTTATTATGCAAAGATGTTATATCATACAGTTGAGAACTGCAGCAAAGTGTTACTCTGTGAAAACAAACAGAAAATGTTAAATAACTCTTACAGTTAGGCCATTCTTTAAAGAAGAGTTTGACTAAACATAATGAAGAACTTCTTGACAGAAAAAGAGTTGTTCAAAAAAAAAACACCCTCCATGCAATTGTTGATGGAACAGTGAATAATTTTATTGTATATAATATCAGAAATACTTGGGTACCAAATAACAGAAGCTTATGGGTAATAATAATAATAATACTTATTTGGTTTGCAATTCATAGCCCGGTGTGGCTTTTCATGCTTATGTTTCCTCTTATATAAACTGTTCCATAATAATAATAATAATACTCTTTATTTATATTCCACTTTATCTCCCCAGAAGGACTCAGAGCAGATTATAGCACACATATAAGACAAATACTTAATGCCTTTTTTACACAACGGACAACGGTATACAATATAAGGTATATATGGTTCTGGCCCAGCTTACTTGTCCGAACGCATCTGTCTCTATGTCCCTTCTCGCAGTCTAAGATCATCTGGGGAGGCCCTGCTCTCGCTCCTGCCAGCATAGCAAATGCGGCTGGTGGGGATGAGAGACAAGGCCTTCTCGGCGGTGGCCCCTCGCCTATGGAACGCACTCCCAAACAAAATAAGATCGGCTCCATCTCTCCTCGCTTTTAGAAAAAAGCTAAAGTCGTGGTTCTGGGACCAGGCCTTTGGGCAGCAGATGTAAATTGTACCTTTGGATTTGACCGGATTGACACTTTGGACTTGACTGGACTGACAATGTGTTCCGCTTAGGAAAATATTTCTTGATTTAAGGCAGGGGTGCTCACACTTCTTCAGCATGCGAGCTACTTATAAAACAACCAAGTCAAAATGATCTACCTACCCATATTTTGAAGGGACATTTACGTGATTTGTCACAAAAATAAGTGACACTTCATAAAATGCACCCAGACAAGAGTCCCTTCTCCCACCCTGACATCATTCCACAGATAAAAACGGGCAGGATGAAAGTAGACAGACCTTTCAGCTGCAAGGCCATTCAATGCTGATCAATGTGGCCAATGGAACATTAAAAAGTGCATCCAGACAAGCGTTAATAATAATAATAAAACTTTATTTCTAACCCGCATCCATCTCCCCGGAGGGGACTCGGAGCGGCTTACATGGGGCCATGCCCGAACAACACATCATAAAATATCAACAACATAAAAGAACAATAAACATAATAAAAGCAATAAACACAATAAAATACATCTGTGAAAACGCAACAATACAGCTAAATCTAAAAACAAAACCAACAGGGCAGGCCACATGGACATATAGGATATTTAAAAACTCGGGGGAGATAACTGGAGTGGTGTCGAACACAAAGGGTCACATAGGGGAAAAAAGGTCTCACAGAAACGAGTTCCTTCTCCCAGCCTGACATCATTCCACAGATATAAACAGGCAGAATGTAAGCAGACAGACCTTGAAGCTGCTGTGCAGATGAACCCCTCACAGTCACAGATCTTAGACTTTGGCAGGAAATGGCTGCCAAAGCCTCCTTGTTGTTGTCTTCCCTCGTGGCTCATCTTCGCCGCCACCGCACGCTCCAAATGCGCATGTGCGGGCTGGGCACCTGGCCCCTCCTTCCCTTTGCTGCCCTCCTTCTTCTCCCTCCCTCCTCGTCAGGCCATGCTGTGACTGCAGCAGTCAGCACTGGCAGGGCGGGGGAGTCGTGTCAGGGGCAGCCTGAGCCCGGCAGCCCGGAAAAAGATGCCCACTGTACACGGGACAGAAGCGCCCCTCAGAAATCCGGCCCTGGCTGTGACTGACCAGTTTCGCCTCCGCGATCGACTGGTCGATCATGATCGACGTAATGAGGACCCCTGATTTAAGGCATTGGCTTGCTAGTTGACATCCAAACTGAGGATAGGAATGGAGATTTCCCCATAGGAGCATTTACACTCCTTCACCAGGGCTCCGTGTTTGTGTTTGTGATCATACCCCTCCCGTTCAGAACCCCACACCCATTCCGCAGACTTCTTCCATGTGCTTGATCATCCACATCCAATAGCAAACGTTGGGATACCACCTATTTGAACGTTGGAATTATTTGCGGACTTTGTATGGGACTAAATAGCGACATATATAGCACTGTCTCCATTGGATATATATCGGATTTTCTCGAAGGCAACTGACTATGAAAATATAAAATATAATTTTGATATCGTCAAACCGTATGTATGATCTCTACTTTGTATTATACACAACCACTTAGAGATTTACCTGGATTATTGTATTTAGTAGTTTCACCGCTGTTTCTACTAATTTGTTTACCAGCCCGCTCGTGTTTTTTCTAGTCACCCCTGATTTAAGGCATTGGCTTGCTAGTTGACATCCGAAGTGAGGATAGGTCGGAGATGCCAATGTCTTGTTCCTTTTATTACAGGCTGCTACTTCCCGACGGATGTCAAGTAGTGCGATGCCAGCTAAATAGTATAGTTTCTCCAGTGGCATAGGGCATAGACATCCTGTGATAATGTGACATGTCTCATTAAGAGCCACATCCACTGTTTTACCATGATGAGATGTATTCCACACTGGCCAGTCATATTCAGCAGAAGGGTAGCAAAGCACAAGGGCAGATGTCTCCACTCTGTCTGGTTGTGATCCCCAGGATGATTACCAGTCTTGTGACATTCTACAGTGTTGATGCACCCTTTGTCTTTTAGGGAGAGATCAGGGTAGATTTGCTCTGGGAACTATTTCATTTTTAAAATAGTTGGTAGAGGTCATAACCACATCTTCTCTGCCTAAAATGATGCTAGAGTTTGGGTGTGATCCTGGACTCATCACTGAGCCTGAAACCCCAGGTTTCGGCGGTGACCAGGGGAGCATTCGCACAGTTAAAACTTGTGCACCAACTGCGCCCATACTTTGGGAAGTCTGACTTGGCCACGGTAGTCCATGCTCTGGTTACATCCCGTATAGATTACTGCAACGCCCTCTACGTGGGACTGCCTTTGAAGACTATTCGGAAGCTTCAACTGGTCCAACGGACAGCAGCCAGGTTGATAACAGGAGGGCACTCAGGGAGCGCACAACTCCTCTGTTGCGCCAGCTCCACTGGCTACCAGTTTGCTACCGAGCACAATTCAAAGTGCTGGCTTTAGCCTTTAAAGCCCTTAATGGTTCTGGTCCAACTTACATGTCCGAATGCATCTCCCCCTATGAACCATCAAGATGTTTAAGATCATCCGGAGAGGCCCTGCTCTCGGTCCTGCCTGCTTCGCGGGTGCGATTGGTGGGGACAAGAAACAGGGCCTTTTCAGTGGTGGCTCCTCAGCTTTGGAACGCCCTCCCTAGTGACATCAGATCGGCCCCCTCCCTCTTGACATTTTGCAAGAAGGTCAAGACCTGGCTGTTTGAGCAGGCATTTGCAGATGTAGTATGATTATTAATTGAGACCTGAGGAACGATGACGACGCAATTGGAAATCGATTTAATAATGAGACACTGATATTGTGTTTAATTTTAATTGCTAATTTGTATATGATGTTGTTGTGTTGGTAACTGTTGATGTAACTGAGCTAATTCGGAAGGACGGTATACAAATCTAAACAATAAATAAATAAATGTGTTTATCTTGGGCAGTCCTTGCCATATGTACACTGCCTCGAGTCGCCTTTGGGCTGAGAGGGGCGGTATAGAAGCAAAGTAAATAAATAAATAATTTTTGTCATTCCTTGATACATGTTGAATTATGCAACATTACATTTCAAATATGCCCATTTTCTTGTCAGCTTTCTTCACTGTCCATCTTTCACATTCATACAAAGAGATCATACAACTATGTATGGATAATTCTGATTTTAGACACATACACATATGACTTTTCTCTTTTTTGTGCTGAAGCTGGACAGTGTTTCTCACACTGTCAATCAACAGAACAAGGCCAGAGGTTGGAGATGGGACTCTGCCTTTCATTATACTTTACAGCTGCGGCTTGGGAGAGGATGGATGAGGATGTCGAAAATGTTTGGCCTGTGATCCACTTTGGAGCTGCTTTCTCCGTGCAGCTTCATCCAAGTAAAAAACGAAGTAGGCAAAGGGGAAAGACATGCTTCAATCCTAAGAGCCACAAAAATATCAGAAGCGGGGCAGGACAGAGCTAAACCAAATAGCTTTTCCTCTGTGCGTTCTTTGTGCCGAGAGAAATGCCAGCACGTAAGACAGATGCTTTGGAAAAGATCGATTTCTGCAGGTGTTCCTCTGCAACTGGGATTTCATATCAATTAACCACTCACAATTGCAGCAGGATGCAAAGTCTTAAGGAACTGATTAAACCCAGGGACCAAGGAAACCAGAACTGAGAAGTGTGTTATCTCTTTGCGAGAGCTGTCACGTTTAACCTCTTTCGGATATTCAACAATTGGAAAGCAGAATAAAAATGGAAATAAATGATAAATAATTCAGTGATCGGATTGACCATACTCACCATTTATTTGAGGCAGTGTATGTATATTTGTGTGCGTGTTGACTTCAAAGGGGAAATATTTATATTCATTCCATATTCAAAAGAAGTGAAGGAGCGATAAATGCTCAATTTGTTGATAAACAAAGAATATGATCGTGTTAAAATGGTTGTCAAATATGTGCAAGTTCTTGACATCCGCCAAGGTAACATGAACTGAAGAATAATTTACAAACAGATGGTTCTCAACAGGTTTTTCTTTCCCCAAAAAATCTCTTTCTATCTGCCTTTCTTTCTTTCTTTTTTCTTTCCTCCTCCTACTTCTCTTTTTCTTTCTTTTTGCAAAAACAACAAAGAAAACAGAGTGAAGAAGAGGGGTAAAAATAAAAAGAGACAAATCAATTCCACTGATGAGCATCAAACAACCATTAATTAAATACAGTTTAATGGAGGCCTGAAAATACCCAGATGGAAAGGTCTATAAGATATGTATTTAGATTCAGAAACACCGCTGGGATCATTCAGACCAGTGAGTGATAGATGGCGAATGTTTATCTTTCCAACCAAAGACAGCAGTATTAAAAATGAAATAAATCACTATCTGGGTTTTTTTTAAAAATGACATACTTTTCAAGCTCTCACAATGAGCTTTTGCTTCATTTGAAAGCTAACAGAGTGTCACAAAGAGAGTGTTAAAAATGCTCTCCGCTAGAAAGGACCCCACATGCAATAGAAAAGACTGGGCAGGGATGCCAAATCTTTGCCCTGTCCAGAACGAACTCAACATGACTGCAGGCAGGGCCGGACCTAGGTAATTTTAAATGGTAAGCGAACAGTATTTTGGTGCCCCCCAACCAATCGCTGATTGAGATAGATAAGTGATAGATAGATAGATAGATAGATAGATAGATAGATAGATAGATAGGGTGCAAACAAATTTGGGCCCTCCAGGTATTTTGGATTTCCTACTGGCTGTTTGGAATTGTGGGAGTTGAAGTCCAAAACACATGGAGGGCTGAAGTTACACCCACACACACACACACACCCACACCCACACCCACACACACCTTCATTTTATTTATATATATCATGAGCTAACTTCATGAGCAGGGGAAATGATGGGAAGGAATATATATATATATATATATATATATATATATATATAAATAATGAAGGTGTGTGTGTGTATATATATATATATTCCTTCCCATCATTTTCCCTGCTCATGAAGTTAGCTCATGATATATATAAATATATATATACACACACACCTTCATATATATATATATATATATATATATATATAAATAATTTTCCCTGCTCTATTCCTATTCTCTTTGAGTGTGTGTGTATCTACAGTATATCTATTCCCCTTCCTTCCTTCTCAGCCCTATACCCCAGAATATCAAGGCAGAAAATCCCACATTATCTGAGTGTGGACTCAGATATTCAAAGCAGATATTGTGGGATATAGGGCTATGTGGAAGGGCCCTCGCCCTTTTCCCTCCTCTCTTCCTATTCTTTGTGTGGGTCTGTATATTCCCCATCCTTCCTTCCTCCTCACCCTTTTCCTTGCCCCCTTCCTATTCTCGTTCCCTTCTTACCTTCCCCTTCCTCCCTTCTCACCCTATGTATATATGTGTGTGTATCAGGTCTAGGCTAATTTCGGGAGCAAGGGCTCAGGGGTTGGGCTAGGTGCCCTCTGGTTGGCAGGCTCGTCTGGCCACTCAGTCCTGCTCCCAGCCCCCAGGTAAGGCCACTCAGTCCTGCTCCCAGCCCCCAGGTAAGGGCGCCCACGTGGCCTCCTCCCTCGCCCCATGTGCACCGGCAGCAGCAGCGGCAACAGAGGGAGGAGACGTGTGGGGGGCAAGGGAGACGGGAAAGGCGGGCGCTTCTGCCCCCTTCTCTCTTGCCCTGTGCAAGGCATCCTCGGCAGGGGCAGGGGGGAAAGGCATGTGCAGGGCGAGGGATGAGATGCACGCAGGGCGAGGCAGGGAGAAGGGAAAGCCACGCGCCTCTGCCTCCTCCTCTCTCGCCCTGCGCGAGCCTTCCTCCCATCCTGCCAGCACCCCTGGGGGCATGGCGCCCGGCCCTGGATGCGCCCTTTGGACACGTGGTGCCCTGAGGTGGCCGCTTAATTTGCCTCCACTAAGATCCGCCCCTGACTGCAGGGTACATCTTACAAGATTGTGGTACCATGTTATTCTTTATATAGGGAAAATAAGGATTTTGTGAATGTTCTAAGTACATGAGATGCCTTTTGCTTCCAGAGTTTTTAGTTAATGGTGGGCAAACGCATTCCAGTTTCATCAATCAATAATTTAAGCTCTTTCATTAGGAAGCAATTTTTGCTCTTGCATATCTTTTGCGTTTCCAAATAAGTATTTCCTTCTAGCACTACTGGCCAGAAAATGGGAAAAGTGGAATACTTGTGAAGAGATACTGCTTAGCAAGCTAGTATTACGATATAATTTGTGGCGCAGCTGGCTGGGAGTCAGCTGCATAAGATCTCTACTGACCAGAAGGTCATGAGTTCGAGGCCTGCCCAGGTCGGGGTGAGCTCTCGACCAAATTGTGTAGCTTGTTATTGACCTTTGCAACCTGAAATACAGTTGCAACAGTCAAGTAGAAAATTTAGGTACCACTTTGTGGGGAGGCTAATTTAACTGATTTACAAGGCCATAAAATCTCCAGGAAGTATGAAAAAGAATGAAGCAATGCAACAGTTCCCCCTGGTGGCCAGAAGCTGGAATATTAAATTGCCTCTTAGTGTCTGTCTATATATGTTGTATGTCTATGGCATTGAATGTTTGCCTATATATGTGCATTGTGATCCGCCCTGAGTCCCCTGTGGGGGTGAGAAGGGCGGAATATAAATGATGTAAAGAAATTAATTAATAAATAATACAATGTATTATGTAATTGTTGTACTGTGACAAGGACATAGTATGTTGTATTTTATATTATAGTATAATATAGTATGGTATAATATATTGTGTATACATATAATATTGATAATATTGTAATGTAATGCAATATATTACTAATAATAATATGATACTATACCTATATATTTTGTGTTACATGCAATATTACTAATAATATTGCGAGATAATTGTTATAGTTCAATGTGATATTGTTATAGTACAATGTGATATGTAATATTGACCCGTGCCCCTCTTGGCTGGTTAAATGCTGTCTGGATGGATTACAAGATCCCTTAAGGAAAATAATGAACTGCTCACTTGAGCTTGGGGTCTTTCCAGATAATTTAAAAGAAGCTTTAGTCTGTCCTTTATTGAAGAAACCAAACCTGGATCCTGCAATTTTGTCCAACTATCGCCCTGTCTCCAATCTTCCATTCCTGGGCAAGGTGATCGAGCGAGCTGCGCTGAGACAACTGCAACAGTTTCTGGACGATACCAGTGGCCTGGATCCTTTTCCGTCCGGCTTTTGCCCGGGCCATGGGACAAAGACGGTTCTGGTGGCTATTAATGATGCACTTCGTTGTCAGCTTGATAGAGAGGGGTCGGCACTCCTGAATACTCCTGAATCTTACGGCTGCATTCGACACTGTTGACCATGACCTGCTGATCCATCGACTCGCCATGGTGGGAGTTCTTGGTCGGGTCCTCAGTTGGTTTGACACATTTCTTCGAGGCCAGTCTCAATGTGTCAAGTACCTAACTCAAACCTCTGACAGATCTGCCCTCTCATGTGGGGTGCCCCAGGGAGCAATTCTCTCTCCCCTCCTCTTCAACATCTACGTGAGACCTCTTGCCAGCCTCATGCGGAGCTTTGGTCTGGAGTGCCACCAATATGCAGATGATACCCAGCTGCTTTTACGGATGGAACCTGGAGTCACCTCAATACCAGACAATTTCACCTTATGGATGAGGCTGTATCGAGATGGCTGCATGCCAGTGGGTTGAAGGTGAACCCTACTAAGACTGAGATTTTGTGGCCTGGCCGCCCACCTGGAGTGGCGCCCTCCCTGCCCAACTTTGATGGTGCCCCCCTTCATCCATCTTCCACTGTTAAGAGCTTGGGTGTCGTCCTGGATTCACAGTTGACTATGGAGGCCCAGATCGCTAATGTTAGTAAGCAGGCCTTTTTCCATTTCTGGCAGGCGAGACAGTTGGGACCTTACCTTTCAGAGGAAGCCTAGGCTACAATCATCCATGTGACGGTTACATCTAGACTGGATTATAGTAACGCCCTGTATGTTGGCCTTCCCCTGTCGACTACTCGGGGGATCCACATTATTCAGAATGCGGCTGCCAGGCTACTTGCAAAAACACCTTTGAGATGCCACATAACTCCAACTCTATTACACTTGCACTGGCTTCCAACATAATTCCAGGCCCTGTTTCAGTTGTTGGTTCTGACTTTTAAGGCGCTTTATGGTCAGGGGCCAGCATATCTCAGAGACCGCCTCTCCCCTCTTCGCCGCCAGTGGTCGACATGACTCCTCCAATTAAACTTACTGTATGTTCCAGGCCCCAGGGAAGTACATCTCGAGAGCACAAGATGTAGGGCCTTCTCCATCTCTGCCCCTGTCTTGTGGAACTCCTTGCCTCCCCACTTGAGGGCCATGCGTGACTTGCGACCCTTTGCTCAGGCACTCAAGACCTGGCTTTTTAGCAGAGCTTTTAATGTTTAATGCAGTCTATTCGGTATTGCGTAATGTTTTAATGCAATTGTTTTACGTAAATCACCTGGAGCTTTTTAATGGAGGGCGATTAACAAGTGAGAAACTGATTATGATGATGATTTTCTGAACCTCTGTTTCAAAAGGACAATTGTTGTTCTTTATTCATTCAATAGCTTCTGACTCTTTGTGACCTCATGGACCAGTTAACACCAGAGCTCCCTGTCGGCCACCACCACCACCTCCTTCAGAGTCAAGCCAGCCACTTCAAGGATTCAATCAAATGTGAAGAAACGTCTCCAGATTTTTGCAACACTGCCAGGGTCAACAAATACAAATGAAAGGTTGTTTTCAACTCTTAAATGTTTGAAACATACGTAGGAAGCACAAGGGGGCAAGGAAGACTGACTGGACTTGCACTCTTGAGTGTCCACCAAAGTTGATTGATGGAGCCTGATTTCTGTCAAAATGTTCTGAAACAGTTTTCAAGTGTTCCCAACAGGCATTATGGTATTTTTTGTAAACACGAAATAACCAATTAAGAGACATTGCCGGGGGTTTTTTAACACTTGAAGAGTCTATATAAAATATAGAATGAGCCATAGAATTGAAATTATTTTGCAATATGGACTTGCAAAGACACTTTTGAGATGTCACATAACTCCAACTCTGTTACATTTGCACTGGCTTCCAACGGAATTCCGGGCCTTGTTTAAGTTGTTGGTTCTGACCCTCCTCGCCGCCAGTGGTCGCCACGACTCCTCCAACTAAACTTACTGTATGTTCCAGGCCCCAGGGAAGTACGTCTCGAGAGCACAAGACGTAGGGCCTTCCCCATCTCTGCCCCTGTCTTGTGGAACTCTTTGCCTCCCCACTTGGGGGCCATGCGTGACCTGCGACCCTTTGCTCAGGCACTCAAGACCTGGCTTTTTATTTATTTATTTTTTTTGACTTCTTAGCCGCCACTCCCTGGTGGCTCGGGGCGGCTTACAATCCAGAAGAAGTAAACAACAATGGACATTAAGCGCTAAAATACAGTGGTAAACATTAAAATATTACATTAAAAACAACAGTACTAACTAAAACTAACATATATGGCTAGACTGACTCAACATTAAAAGCTTGCCGAAATAGCCAGGTTTTACATGCTTTTCGGAAGGTCAGAAGGTCGTGGAGTGACCTGACCTCCGGCGGCAAGGAATTCCAGAGCGTAGGGGCAATGATGGAGAATGCCTTTCTTCTCGTCGACGTAAGACGATAGGCTTTGGCATTCGGGATAAGGAGAAGGTCTTCATCCTTGGATCTCAGTGTTCTCATTGGACAGTATTGGGTAAGGCGGTCCCTCAAGTACACTGGCCCCAGACCATACAAGGCCTTGAAGGTCACAACCAACACTTTGAAGGTGATCCGGAATTCAATAGGCAGCCAGTGCAGAGCTTTTAATGTCTAATGCAGTCTATTTGGTATTGTGTATTTTTAATGCTATTGTTTATGTAAATCACCTAGAGCATTTTAATGGAGAGCAATTAACAAGTGAGAAAATGGTGATGATGATGATGATACTGTGGCAGTAATTATAGTTCATTGTATTTGCATTTTGCTTGTGAGCCGCTCTGAGTCCCCTTCGGGGTTGAGAAGGGCGGCATATAAATATTGTGAAATCAATCAATCAATCAATAATACTGTGCAATTGAAGTTCAGTTAGTCATCTCTTTGGAGTACAACACTGGGGATCAATATCTTATATTTATGTTTTCAATGACTTTCTATCGCTCGATGTGAATACTTGCAGATGTAGGGAAACTTCTACAATAGCCCATCCCTGCAATTTCAGATATATTGAAAGTACAGTATAGCCCCTGTTTCCGTGGGAGTGAGATCTGCAATTTCATTTATCGATGGTACATCTACTATTGGAAATGGCAACCTTCTCAAGCCTCCACTGGTTATTTGTTATGTATATAATTGCTTTCTGTATTATATATGTTTGTATTGGTTTGCAGTTTTCATTAACCTCTTTGTTGTGGGAGGGACTGCAAACCATGTGATCAGGTCTGGGCATGTTCAGGACTCAGATTTCAGTTTAGAAATACTTTTGCTTTGGGAAGCTAGTAGGAACAGCATGCTGCACAGAAGCCATTAGACTCCATTGGACTTTCAGGCTAGACAGAGGCTCTATTACACTCTCAGAACAGAGAGATGCTTTGGACTATGGACTATTGATTCTAAGAATGATGCCCTTTGATTCATAAGCAAAATACCTGTATACCGAATGCATGAAGTTTGTGAGTAAACCAACTATGTTACTTTTTTAAGAAGTCTGCTTATTTTTGTCTCTTGAGAGCATGATTTAAAGGCAAATCTATTTTAAGGGAGAGTTGATGTAGATGGGCTGCTGTTAAACCACTGAGATGCAGAACTTGCTGCCCAAAAGGTCGACAGTTCAAATCCAGGAAGCAGGGCTGAGCTCCCGTCATAAGGCCCAGCTTCTGCCAACCTAGCAGTTCAAAAACATTCAAATATGAGTAGATCTAATGGCGCGCCATGCAGTCATGCTGGCCACATGACCTTGGAGGTGTCTATGGGCAAAGCCAGCTCTTCTGCTTAGAAATGGAGATGAGTACCAACGCCCAGAATCAGACTTGATTAGACTTAAAGCCAAGGGGAAGCTTTTACCTTTAGTTTTCCTAGATGTTTTTGTGCAACTAAAAGGAACACTTCTGAAACGCTGGCAAGAAGTGAGTAACTGGGGCTGGCTTCTGGTGGATGAAGCCACGCCCCAGTTGCAGGAGGCTCCAGCTGGATCCTCCCCCCATCTCACTTCCTCGTGGGAGGGAGGCAAAGCCCCTTCCTCCCAATATGCATTGGGGGAAGTTGTCCTTCCCAAAATCCTGAAATCTCCAAAACATGAGTGCAGTTTGATACCACTCTAATTATCATGCCTCGATGTTATAGAATCCTGGGAGTTGTTGTTTTCTGAGGTCTCAAGCGGATTAATGCACTCGGCGGAGTAGGCGCCCGCCAAGAGTGCCAGATCCGCAGGGGCGCGCCGCCTGGAAACTCCACCTCAGTGCTGGCTGGAAACTCCGCCTCCACACCGGCTAGTAACCCCACCTCCGCTACTGCTCCAGGTTTGTTTGTTTGTTTGGGGGGGGGGGTGCCAAAATAATTTTCGCTTACCATTTAAAATGACCTTGGGCCGCCTCTGGTCTCAAGCCTTCTTTGCCAAAGAGTGATGGTGCTTCATCAAAGTACAACTCCAGTATTCTATAGCATTGAGTCATGGCAGTTAAAGTGGTATTGAACTGCATTAATTTTACAGTGCAGGTGTGCGATCTGACAAAATATATCCTCTCTAAGCATTTTCAAGGTCTAGCCCAATGGTTCCCTAGATGTTTTGGCCTTCAATTCCCAGAAATCCTAACAGCTGGTAAACTGGCTGGGAATTCTGGGAGTTGTAGGCAAAAACACCTGGGGACCCACAGGTTGAGAACCACTGGTCTAGCGCAACTCTGGTATTCTCAATTAGGAGTCCTTCATTTCAATAGGGTTCACCATTACCAGTGGGTTCACCTATCCACGCAAAGTTTGGGACTGCATCGCCCACAAAGATGGAGGTCGTACAGAACAAACCTTTTGTCTACACATCTTAGTAAGCAAGCCGATGCCTCCCTCCGTTGCATGTGGAACAACACTACGTCAGGTGCATACTGAGTGAGCATCACTTAGTGAGGATGAATGGAGTGTGGATTCACAGGCAGCTGTGGGCATTTGTACATGTCTCCATCCCTCCTCCCAGCATAGCTTTGCACGTGCAAATAGCTTCTCACTGCCATTTGGAAAGTTTGAGTAATGCACTTGATTTGACTGAGGACTATCAGCAAGATAGTATGAACTCTATTCAATTAATTGACTCAGTGGCATGCATTTGCATATGAATTGGCAATACAGGGGGGAAATAACATGCTTTCTAGATGAGACAGAGGCTAGGGCAGGCATGGGCAAACTTGGGCCCTCCGGGTGTTTTGGACTCCAATTCCCACCATTCCTAACAGCCTCAGGCCCCTTCCTTTTTCCCCCTCAGCCAATTAAGAGGAAAGGGCCTGAGGCTGTTAGGAATGGTGGGAGTTGGAGTCCAAAACACCCGGAGGGCCCAAGTTTGCCCATGCCTGCTGTAAAACTACTGGAATCCCATACCATGAAGCCATAGGTCAATCTGCCTTCATGGTATAATTCAGGGGTCAGGAACCTATGGCTCGGGAGCCAGATGTTGTAGCAACCCAGCCTCATTCCAGCCGGGGGGCCAGGGGGCTGCCCCGGGGGTGCCAATTGCTTTGGAACCCCCTTACCGTAGATACAGGTGATGCGAATGATGGGGCTGCTGGGCCCGCATCTCCAACAGATAGTTTGCAGTGGGATGACGCCTGCCCTGAGGTTTATTCGGACGGAGAAGGTCAAGATGACCCAGATTCTGATAGTTATGAGAGACCAGGTGGGCACGGTGCCCAGGAACGAATCTGGGAACCCGCGGGGGATGAGTTGATGGAAACCGAAAGGGAAGAAGGTTCTCAGGAAGATAGCGACCCAGCTGCGGACTGGCCGGGAGGGTGTTTTGATCGTAGGAGAAGCATTGAGTCCCATCGCAGGGAATGGAGACAAAGCCTAGAGAGGCATTGGGTTCCCAAAGGGGGGGATTAAGTATACGTTCCCTGGGAACAGTTCCTCAGTTGGTCGGCCACTTCTGATCTGAAGGGAGTGCAGCGACCGTGTTCCTGGGAGCCATAGTCTGGCTGCCTTGCCAAGTACCTTGCTAAGAACTTTGCCACGGACCTTGTATTTTCACGGACTTTGCCTTGCTTTGTTTCCACGGATTACTTTGCTTTTTGATTCTTTGCTTTTTGCTTTTGAGCTTCACGTGTTTTCACTTTGGACTATTTGACAATTCTTAATTGGACAATTTACTTTTGCACCTATTCTTTATTACTCAATAAATAGTTAATTGATCATTGTCTCTGTGTGTGTGCTTAAGGGGCCGGGCCAGGACCCAGCATTGTGACAGATGTGGCTCTTTTCATGATTGCATCTGGCTTTCTAGAGCAGCCCGGGCCTCGGTTTCCCAGCATGCAGCGGGGAGGAATGACATAAATGCGCCACGACTGCCTCTTCCACACCGCCATTGCCGCCTCTTCCTTATTCCCCGCTGCTCTCGGGGCCCTGCGCCCTCTTCGCCGGGGATGGCGGAGCCCGGCAGCGGTGCCTTGTCTTCATCTTCCTCTTCATCCTCTGCCACGGGCCTCGGGGGATGTGGCGGAGGTGGGTCTGGCCCTGGCGCTGCGGACCTGGCCTCACTGGCCCCGGGAGATGGCCAGCTCATCGCCCTCATCATCGGGCAGCTCAAGAGCCGCTGCCCCTTCGATACCTTTCGTAAGAACTGCCACACTGATGTCGACACCAAAGTCCGCCTTAGCCCCATGCCCTCCTCCCCCTTCCTTCCTTCCTTCCTTCCTTCCTTTCTTTTTCCCTCTCTTTTTCTTTCATTCTTTTTCCTCCCTCTCTCCCTACCTTCTTTCCTCCCTCCCTGTTCGTTCGTTCCTTCCTCTTCCATTTTTTCCTCCTCTCCTTCCTTTCCCCTCCCTCTCTCCCCTTCCTTCTTTCCTCCATTCTCCCTCTTCCTTCCTTTCTCCCCCCCTTCACCCTTTCCTTCTCCTTCTCTCCTTCCTTTTCCCTCCCTCTCTCCCCCTTTCCTTCTTTCCTCCATTCTCCCTCCCTCTTCCTTCCTTCCCTTTCCTCCATTTCCTCCCTTCCTTCCCTCTTCCTTCTCCTTCCTCCTTTTCCTTCACTTTCACTTTCATCTCTCTCCCCTTCTTTCATTTATTCTTTCCCCTTCATTATTTTACTTTTTCCTCACTCCCTTTCCTTTCTTTCCCCCACCCTTTCGTTTCCTTTCCTCCCTTCCCATTTACTTCCTTCATTTCCCCTCCTAGTCTCTCTCTCCTGCTTTTCTTTCCTTCCTTTTCCATACTTTGTTTTTCTTTTCTTTCTTCCTCTCCCCCTCCCTCCTTTAGTTCCTCTTTCTTTGTTTCTCCCTTACTTACTTCCATCTTCTCTTCCTTCCCAGAGTCCTGAGCATGCCTTTTGCAGAGCTAGGTCTGAAGTGTCCCACCATTCTGCCTGGGGAGTCCTTTTCTCATCGTATGTATATACTCACATTTAGTTGAATTCAGTTTATATATATATATATATATATATATATATATATATATATATATATATATAGGCTCACAAATAAATTTCCAAATATTTTGCTTTCATGGCTCTCCGAGTCAAAAAGGTTCCTATGTCACACCAGGTGTCTTTAAAATTAAAACTGCAGATGTGCTTTCTTATCTCCCTGGTGGACTGCAGAACGCTTTCTGAAGAAGTTGGGGGGTCCGGCAACCCAAAAATCACTCCAGGTTAAGGTTGAATAAATGGTTTATTCAGAAACAAAGTCTTTGAAGGACTTGGCACAGAGGTTAACAGTTGCAAAAATAAACTGGAAAATGCCTTGGGTTGTTAACTAAGACTAAAAGACTCCCTCTGCTTCCCTCTGAATGGCAGGGAAACCTGAGGATATTCCCCACCCTGATCCTAGGCTGTTTAATTGAAGAAACTATTCCTTCCCTATCTAAACCTAGGACCAGTTCAAAGGTGACCTGAAGCTGGGCTGGCAATCAAATAGCTATCCTATACAGCAAGCAGTGCTAATCACTGTAAGGTACCATTAGCCTATCTAACTCCAGTGGTCAAGCAATTGGTCAAGCAAGTAAGTCAGCAGTACTTATGGTGACCTATACACAGCCAACCTGGCTGGCCAAGGCACATCTGAGCTCTTTCCCTGTCTGAGAAGAACTGAAGCACTTTCAAGATGGAGATCCCATCCCCGGGGGAAAAGGGGTGGGCTCCAAACTAAAGAGATACATTTGCAGATCTTTAGGCGGCAAATTCTGCAAAACGGGCTGCAACCCTGCTAATAATTAACAGGCAGGGTGCCAGTGTGTCTGAAAAAAATGCAAAAGGAAAATGCTGCTTTCTATAACATAACTATGGGGCAATGCAAATGAAACATCTGGAAGACGGAACAGTTCCCGACCCTTGTTTTAATGTATTGTCGAAGGTTTTCATGGCCGGAATCACTGGATTGTTGTGAGTTTTCCGGGTTCGCCGCCGGCCAGGGCCTGGCGCTGGCCAGCCTTGCGGCATTCCCACAGCCCCCCGATTTGGGGCGGGAGAGAGCTTCGGCCCACCGCCTGCCAGGATAGAAGGCCCCAACGTGCATCTTTCCCTTCAGGGATCAAAAGGTTTTAATTAATTATATGGCTCTCACCGAAATAAATATTTCTAAATATTTTGCTTTTATGGCTCTCTGAGTCAAAAAGGTTCCCAACCCCTGCCCTAGGCCTAGTCCAACACTCAAACTACTGGATCAGTTACAAATTAGTTATAATTACAGCTCTTCTCACAAGGTCCCAAGAAGATCTTAAGAATAAGAGAATTCCTGATCTTTCTCTAACACCACATAGTAAAGACAAATTCACAGAGTTTTCTAAACTGGAGGGTGCTAGATGTGGACGGGATAACAACACAGCTGTAGCCATATGTAGCAGGAACTAGGGGCAAATATTGTAGATATTGCGAAGGGTGAGAGCCCAGTCCTAGAAAATTCTCCCCCAGAGAATGTTGGTGGAACCGGCCTAAATACATGAACGGCATCCTGTCTGATCTTGGAAGGCTAAGAAGTGTCAGCCCCAATTACTGCTTGGGGACCACCAATGCATGCCAGAGAGAGACCACCAATGCATGCCAGATGCTATAAACCTGCTTTGAACTGGATTATATAACTCTACACTGCCCTTGTTGGCAATCTGCCGCTTGACTGCTGGTGGGAGCATCAGTGCGAGAGCATATTACACCTATTTTGCAGAAACTGCACTGGCTACCAATAGAGTACCGACTTGTTTTCAAGGTGCTGGTATTGTCCTTTAAGGCCTTGTACGGTCTAGGGCCGGCGTACCTGAGGGACTGCCTCACCCCATATATTCCCTTGAGATCACTGCGTTCAGAAGAGCAGAACCTTCTGCTAGTCCCTTCGATCCACTCCTGCAGACTGTCCACTACAAGATTGAGAGCCTTCTTTGTGGCAGCACCATCTCTATGGAACTATATGCCGGTTGAAGTTCACACCATCAAAGAACTGGCCCCGTTCAGGAGAGCTTGCAAAACATCTCTGTTTAGACAAGCTTTTAATCTCATTGGTCCCTAAGCATTGATGTCAAGCCTAGAAGTTAAATTGCAGAGGTTCTGCAGTTGCTTGCTCTTTGTATAGTTGTATGTTTTTATGCTTTTATGTCTTTTATGCTTTTAGTATTGTTGTATTAAACTGCGTCAACATTGTTTTGTATGCATTGTGTAAACCGTCCCGAGCCTGCTGGAAGGAGCGGTCTATAAGAATGAATAAAAATAAATAAATAAATATAATCCAGTTCACAGCAGAAAACCTGGATTTTCTATGACAGAGTAGATAGGGCCTGAAAGTCTACTGTATTTCACATGGAGTTACACATCCTTGGATGGTGTGAGATGTGTGATGGCAAATCATTCTGTGCATTGTGCTTTCAAAAATGTATCCGCGCTCTATCGAGTGTAATCTTTAGCTTTTTGCATTGACCAGGCAATTCTCCACCCAAGATGTGGCCCCGTTCCCTGTGATTTCCTCCTTGGTGGCAGTTACTTGGCTTGGAGGCATTCTACATTCTCCGAACTCTCCCTAGGAGCCAATGTGACTAAACCAAGGCTATTGTAGGAACTGGCTAAAACACCTTGAGCATTCCTTGTCTAATTAAGCCCTATTGAATTTATGGGTCCCCATAAGTGAACAGGTGACCTGAAAACATATACACATGCGTCAGATTGGAAAAAGGTATCTACTTCCCACACAGTAGTTTCAAGGGAGGAATAATTTGTAGATTAACTATTTAAAATGCAGTGCAATGAGAAATTAGAAACATTTTTAAAAGGTCATTAAAATCTTGACTATGAAAATTAAAATATTTTATTTACCAACAAAAAAGTAAACTAGGGGGTTACAAACCGACAGTGACAGAAAGAGAGCTCCAACAATAAAACAAATAGAGAAGAAGTATTGCTTGTGTTGTTGTAAGATTTTTGGGCTGACTGGCTATGTTCCAGAAGCATTCTCTCCTGACATTTCACCTGCATCTATGGCAGGCATCCTCAGAGGTTGTGAGGTCTGTTGGAAACCAGGAATATGGGGTTATATAACTGTGGAATATCCAGGATGGGAGAAAGAACTCTTGTCTGTTGGAGGTAGGTGTGAATGTTTCAATTGGCCACCTTGATTAGCATTGAAGGGCCAAGCAGTTTCAAGGTGTGGCTTTTTACTGCCTGGGGGAATCCTTTGTTGGGAGGTGGTTAGCTGGCCCTGGTTGTGTCTTGTCTGGAATTCCCCTGTTTTTGAGTGTTGTTCTTTATTTACTGTTATGATTTTAGATTTTTTTAAATACTGGGAGCCAGGTTTGGTTCATTTTGTAGCAACCCAGTTCTCTTTCGTGCCTGGGGGGCAAGGGGCAGCACCAGGGGTCCCACTTGCATTAGAGCCAGCCGAAGCTGAGGAGGAATTGGAGGAAGGAGTCGATGAGTTAGCTGGGCCTTCCTCTCCCACAGAAAGCCTGGCTTGGGATGATGGATGGCCTGACGTCTATGAGGACTGAGAAGGTCAGGCTGAATCAGATAGTACTGATAGTGACCATTGTTATGAGAAGCCAGGTGGTTTCGGTTCGCAGGAACGCATGTGGGAAACGGCGGAGGAGGAGGCCATGGAAGCCGATAGGGAGGGTGACTCTCACGAAGATAGTGCACCTGGTGCGGGGAGGCAAGGACGGGGTTTCGATAGGAGAGAGAACATCGAGTCCAGCCAGAGGGGCTGGACCCGAAGCCTAGAACGCCAGCGAGCTGCGAGGTCCCGTAGCACGGATTGGAGGCGAAGCCGAGAGCGTCGGGGACCTCGGAAAGGGGTTTAAGTATAGGACCGTAGGAAAAGATCCTCAGTTGCTCAGCCACGCCTATCATCTACAGACGTGTAGCGAGCTAAGACCCACGTAGCCAAGTCTGGGCTTGTGGCCTGCCAAGGGGTGCCTTGGACCTTGCAATCCTGCCTTGTTCCTTGATCCGCTTTTGCTGAGCGGAGCCTTGCCAAGTTTTGGAAACTTCCTTGCCAAGTTTGCTTTTGGACATTACCACTGACTCTTTACCTTTGGATTACCTTTGATATTTTTATGGACAATACCTTTTCATCTGTTTCTTATTCCTCAATAAAGTAGTTAGCTGAATACCATCTCTGTGTGTGTGTTTAAGGGGCTGGGCCAAGACCCGGCACCGTGACACATTTTCATGGTTTCAATGTTTCCTTTCAGCCGGTTTTTGCAACATGTCTCATGAGAATAGAAGAAGGATGGATAGGAGGGGAAGAAAGGGGAAGACTTCCAAACTCTCCCTGCAACATCACAACCAAACATTAAGAACTTCCCAACAGTGAGCGCTGTTGGGCAGTGGAAGATGCAGCATGCCTTGCCTGGCAGCCTGGTGGAGTCCTTCTCTCAAAAGACAGAGGCTGGATGGCCATCTGTCGGGAGTGCTTTGGCTGTGACAGAATGTGGTTGGATTGTGTTCGGCCTTGGTTTAACTGGATGAGAAAATGAGATGGATGAGAAAACATAACTGGAGTTTGTTTGTTGTTCATTCGTTCCTTCCTCCCCCCCCCCTTTCTCTCCTTATTTTCTTTCTCTTTCTCTCTCCTTCCTTCCTTCTTTTTCTTTCTATTTCTTTCACGCTGACCTTCCTTTCTTCCTTCCTTCCTTCCTTCCTTCCTTCCTTCCTTCCTTCCTTCCTTCCTTCCTTCCTTTCTCCTTCCAGCCTTCCTTCCCTTTCTTTTTCCTCCCTCCTTCCTTTCTTTCTCTTCCTTCTTTCCTTCCTTCCTTTGTTGTTGTTGTTGTTTTTAAAAAATAATATTTATTGAGTTATCCAAAAATTAAAAACATAAACATAAACGCAAAAACACATCAACACATACTTGACAAAACAAACAAAAAAACCCAAAACGAAGCACCAACAAGACATGAGTACTTCCATCCTTATTTCCTGCCCCATATATACTTTCTATAATATAATTATTACCTTAGTGGTTCAGACACAGAAACTGATCTACTATAGATACGTCATCCTTTCTTTCTCAACCAGCTACTTCCTGCTGTGCCAGATCTCTCTGCCCCCTTCCTCCCCCTCCTGCCGAAAGGAAAATTAACAAAAAGAAGAAGGAACCGGGGCGCCGCCTCTGCTGAAATCAACCATTCTGTTTAAATATTCCTCCTCTGTAACCCAGTGTTTCCTGTAACCAGCTGGGGAGGGGCGGGGCATGGTGCGGTGGCACTCCCAGAAGCTGTGCCGTGAGCAATCATCAGGTGTGGCACTGTGGCTGAAGCTGCTGGAACCTCCAAGAGGTGAAGCCCCTGGCTCCGCCCCTCTTCCCCCTCCTGCCCCAGCAACACTTTTACTGTGTTAGAGTGTCATTTTGTGGAAATTTTGGTTGGTGGTCCCCCACTCAGGGTCCCTTCTTTAACCCAGCCTTGCTCTGCTTGCACAGTAGTGTTGAGCAATCATCAGGTGTGCGTTTGCCTCTAGGGTGCCTTGCTCTGCTTGCTTTGTAGCAAGCCCAGTAGCGCCCGCCCGGGTCATGTCTTCCGCCCTCCCCCCGCCCTCCTGAACACGCTCATGCTGCCCCCTCGGATCAAAATGGTGGCAGAAGCGGCAGTGTAGAAGAAAAAGTAAGTGTTCACCAGGAGGGGGAAGAAAGGGTGCGAAGGGGACGGGGGAGGAAGAGCTCTCTGTCGAAAGCTGGCATGGGCAAACTTGGACCTTCCAGGTGTTTTTTACTCCAACTCCCACCATTCCTAGCAGCCTCGGGCCCTTTTCCTTTCCCCCCTCAGCCACTTAAGCAGGAAAGGGCCTCAGGCTGTTAGGAATGGTGGGAGTTGAAGTCCAAAGCACCCAGAGGGCCAAAGTTTTCCCATGCCTGTTTTAGGGAACTTAAAGTGGTGAGCCTCCTTCCAACATTGTGATTCTGGATAGAAAACAAACAACAACATAACATGAAATTGTTTGAGTCCACAGTGCTCTCTGGGTGTAGGTGAACTACAACTTCCAAACTCAAGGCCAATTCCCAAGCAAACCCTTTCAGTACTTTCTGTTGGTAATGAGAGTTCAATATGCCAAGTTTGGTTCAATTCCATTGTTGCAAGAGTTCAGGATTCTCTTTGATTGTGTGTTAACTATAAATCCCAGAAACTGTAACTCCCAAATGTCAAGGTCTATTTTCCCCAAACTCCATCTGTGTTCACATTTGGGCATACTGAGTATCCTGGTTTGGTGATCCAACATTGTTTGAGTCCACAGTGCTCTCTGGATATAGGTGAACTACAACTCCAAAACTCAAGGTCAATGCCCACCAAACTCTTATAGCATTTTCTCTTGGTTATGGGAGTTCTGTGTGGGAAGTTTGTGTCTTTCTGCCATTCCTGCCAGGATATCTATGTTGTGTTCATTGAAACAGGCCCAGGTTTCACACTGAGTGTATAAATACATTTAAAAACATATTAACTATATGTATTACCGTGTTAGAGTGTCAATTTGTGTCATTTTGGTTGGTGGTGTGCCCCAGGATTTGGTAAATGTAAAACGTGTGCTGCGGCTCAAAAAAGGTTGGGAAACACTGCTGTAACTGGAGACCAGTCTGTTTTCTTCCTATTCCTTTCTTGCGTTATCTCTTGTGTAAGAATGTCCATTTTCATGATTTCAAGAAGTTTAGATAGCCAGTCCTCTATTTTTGGAGGGTCCTCTTCTTTCCATTTTTTAGCCAGCGTCATCCTGTCAGCTGTGATACAATATACAAGTAGTTTTTCGGTATTACTATCAGGGACAAAATCAAAAAGGCCTCGTATCAAGTAGTCTGGCTTCAAATCAATTTTTAGTTTCAACATCTTTTGTAGTTCCTTATGTAGTTTCCCCCAGTATTTCTTGACTATTCTACAGTTCCACCACATATGGAAATGATTTCCTACCTCTGTTTTACATCTCCAACATTTTTGGTTGTAGTTTTTATTGTATCTTGCGATCTTTGTTGGAGTAAGATACCACCTATAAAAATTGTTTACATTACTTTCCTTAAGATCATAAGAGTATGTGTATCACCAATGTACATTCCAGAGTCTTTCTCAGCGAGTCAAAGTAACGCCGTGACCCAAGTTTTGTGCCCAATTAACCATACAAGTTTTTATTACTTCCTGCTGTTTGCCATTCCAGCAATTTCTCATATTATGCTGTTATTTTTTTGCATTTTTTTTCCTAATATTATATCCCAATTTTTTTGTTGAGCTTCAAATCCCCTAACCTTATCTTTATTCAATACTAGCTTGGGGACCCGGCCCTGCCCGGGTTATTTGAGAAAGGCATTGTGTGCCAAGGTGGGTCCTTATCATTTGTTTATTTGGCTCGCAGTGGTCTCAGGAAGTGAGTGAAGGTACTTGAAGTCCCATCATTCATGGTCCACCCTCCTCCAAACTGCACCAGGATGTAGGGTGGGTCATGGGGGCTCTGTGTGCCAAGTTTGGTCTTGATCAGTCATTGGATGAGGTAGGCAGCAGTCTTGTGAAGTGAGTGGAGGTACTTCAAGTCCCATCATCCATGGTCCATCCTCCTCCAAAGTGCTCCAAGATATGGAGTGGGTCATGGGGGCTCTGTGTGCCAAGTTTGGTCTTGATCAGTCATTGGATGAGGTAGGCAGCAGTCTTGTGAAGTGAGTGGAGTTACTTCAAGTCCCATCATCCATGGTCCATCCTCCTCCAAACTGCACCAGGATGTAGAGTGGCTCATAAAAGGTTGAAAAACACTGCTCTAGTGTGATGATGTCTTTAGACTCCTAGAGACCAGTGTTAAGAAACTCATGGGGGCTCTGTGTGCAAAGTTTGGTCCTGATCAGTCATTGGATTAGGTTTGCAGCAGTCTTGGAATGTGAGTGAAGGTACTACAAGTCCCATCATCCATGGTCTGCCCTCCTCCAAACTGCACCAGGATGTAAAGTGGGTCATGGGGGCTTCTTGTGCCAAGTGTGGTCCAGATCAGTCAGTGGATGAGGGTTGCAGCAGTCTTGGGAGGTGAGTGGAGGTATTGCAAGTCCCGTCATCCATGGTCCATCCTCCCTCAAACTGCACCAGGATGTAGAGTGTGTCTTGGGTGTGCTGTATGCCAAGTTTGGTCTTGTTTTCTCATTGTTGGGGGCCGCAAAGTGTTTTGGTCTTAAACTCCCACCATGCCTGACTGCCTCAGGCCTTTCCCTTCCCCCCTCTGCCACTTTAGAGTGTCGGAATGTTGGTGGTGCTGGCCAATCAGAGTCCTTTATGCAAATAATCCCACAGTGGGAGCCAATTAGAAAGCTACCACATATCCTTCCGCCCTTCCGCCCTCTGGACACATACATACATACAAACATTTTTTTATTATTATTATATATACAGGTGTCTTTAATTTGTATGTATTGGAACCAATTAATTGACTCATCTAGTTCCTTTAACTCTGCTGGGACTTTTAGGTTCCAGTCATTACCAATTTTTCCAGCATGGATTCATAGGTTATCCATTCATTTTTCCCGTACTGCCTTCTAAACAAAGCCTCCTGATGAGATATCCAAAGCGGAGTTTTTTTCCGTAAAGTATATCTTTATATTTGAGCCAGACTCTTAATAATGCAGTTCTGATACAATGGTTTCTAAAATTGTTCTCGATCTTCACTTTATTGTACCACATGTAACTGTGCCATCCCACCCTGAGGTCAAAGCCCTCAAGAGAAAGAAGTTGTTGTTGGTGTTGTTGTTGTATTTCTGGTATTCCTAGTTGTTATATATCTGTGGAATAATATCCAGGGCAGGAGTGATGTTTAGCAGGTCCCTTTGGCATCCAAGACTGCAGGAGAAAGAACTCTGAATGGCCTTGCAATTTCAAAGCCTGGCTGGTTGCTGCCTGGGGGAATCCTTTGTTGGGAGGTGTCAGCTGGCCCTGATCGATTTCTGTCTGGAATTCCCCTAGAATCATAGAGTTGGAAGAGACCTCTTGGGCCATCCAGTCCAACCCCATTCTGCCAAGGAGCAGGAAAATTACATTCAAAGCACCCCCGACAGGTGGCCATCCAGCCTCTGTTTAAAAGGAGCCTCCACCACACTCCGGGGCAGAGAGTTCCACTGTTGAACGGCTCTCACAGTCAGGAAGCTCTTCCTAATGTTCCTAATGTGGAATCTCCTTTCCTGTAGTTTGAAGCCATTGTTCCACATCCTAGTCTCCAGGGCAGCAGAAAACAAGCTTGCTCCATCCTCCTCCCTGTGACTTCCCCTCACATATTTATCCATGGTCCTCATCATGTCTCCTCTCAGCCTTCTCTTCTTCAGCTCTTTAAGCCGCTCCTCATAGGGCTTGTTCTCCAGACCCTTGATCATTTGAGTCGCCCTTCTCTGGACACATTGCAGCTTGTCAACATCTCCCTTCGATTGTGGTGCCCAGAATTGGAGACAATTTTTTCTGTTTTCTGAGGGTTGTCCTGGTTTTAGAGTTTCTTAACACTGGTCTCTAGGAGTCTAAAGACCTCATCACACCAGAGCAGTGTTTTTCAACCTTTTATGAGCCTCGGCACATTTTTTACATTTACAAACTCCTGGGGCACGCCACCAACTAAAATGACACAAAATGACACTCTAACACAGTAATACATATAGTTAATATGTTTTTAAATGTATTTATGCACTCAGTGTGAAACTTGGGCCTGTTTCGATGAACGCAACATAGATATCCTGGCAGGAATGGCAGAAAGACACAAACTTCCCCCACAGAACTCCCATAACCAAGAGAAAATACTATAAGAGTTTGGTGGCCATTGACCTTGAGTTTGGAGTTGTAGTTCTCCTATATCCAGAGAGCACTGTGGACTTAAACAATGATGGATCAGGACAAAACTTGGCATGAATACTCAATATGCCCAAATGTGAACACAGATGGAGTTTGGGGAAAATAGACCTTGACATTTGGGAGTTACAGTTTCTGGGATTTATAGTTAACACACAATCAAAGAGAATCCTGAACTCTTACAACAATGGAATTGAACCAAACTTGGCATATTGAACTCTCATTACCAACAGAAAGTACTGAAAGGGTTTGTTTGAGAATTGACCTTGAGTTTGGAAGTTGTAGTTCACCTACACGCAGAGAGCACTGTGGACTCAAACAATGTCATGTTATGTTGTTGTTTGTTTTCTATCCAGAATCACAATGTTGGAAGGAGGCTCGCCACTTTAAGGTCCCTAAAACAGGCATGGGAAAACTTTGGCCCTCTGGGTGCTTTGGACTTCAACTCCCACCATTCCTAACAGCCTGAGGCCCTTTCCTGCTTAAGTGGCTGAGGGAAAAAAGGAAAAGGGCCTGAGGCTGCTAGGAATGGTGGGAGTTGGAGTCCAAAACACCTACAAGGTCCAAGTTTGCCCATGCCAGCTTCCGACAGAGACCTCTTCTTCCTCGTTCCTTTTTGCGCCCTTTCTTCCCCCTCCTGCCTAACACTTATTTTTTCTTCTACGCTGCCAATTCTGCCGCCATTTTGATCAGAGGGGGCAGTGTGAGTGTGTTCAGGAGGGGAGAGGGGAGGGAGGAAGACGTGACCCATGCGGGCGCTACTGCGCATACTCACCCCAGAGCAAAGCGAGCAGAGCGAGGCTGGGAAGAAGGAAGCCCGAGTGGAGAAGAAAAAGTGTTCATCAGGAGGGGGAAGAAAGGGTATTGGAGGTTCCAATTTCCCACGGCACACCTGACGATCGCTCACGGCACACTAGTGTGCCACGGCCCACTGGCTGGGAAACACTGCACTAGAGCAGTGTTTCCCACCCAGTGTGCCGGGGCACACTAGTGTGCCGTGAGCGATCGTCAGGTGTGCCGTGGGAAATTGGAACCTCCAGGAAAGGGGGGGGGGGAGAGTCTAGAGTGTTGGAAGTATAAATACCCTAAGAAACCTACCTTGATAAAGGCACAAAATTACAAACACCCCCCTTCCCCACCCGTTGTCTACTTCAGTGTTTCCCAACCTTTTTTGAGCCGTGGCACACTTTTTACATTTACAAAATCCTGGGGCACACCACCAACCAAAAGGACACAATATGACACAGTAATACGTATAGTTAATATGTTTGTAAATGTATTTATACACTCAGTGTGAAACCTGGGCCTGTTTCGATGAACTCAACATAGATATCCTGGCGGGAATGGCAGAAAGACACAAACTTCCCACACAGAACTCCCATAACCAAGAGAAAATACTGTAAGAGTTTGGGGGGCATTGGCCTTGAGTTTTGGAGTTGTAGTTCACCTATATCCAGAGGGCACTGTGGACTCAAACAATGTTGGATCAGGACCAAACTTGGCATGAATACTCAATATGCCCAAATATGAACGCAGATGGAGTTCAGGGGAAATAGACCTTGACATTTGGGAGTTGTAGTTGCTGGGATTTATAGTTCCCCTACAATCAAAGAGCATTCTGAACCCCACCAATGATAGAACTGGGCCAAACATCCCACACAGAACCCCCAGGAGGCAAGAGGAGGTCTCTACTTGGGGAAAGGGAAGCGGGCCTTCCCAATGCATGGAGAGGGAGAGGCCAAGTAGACAACGGGTGGGGAGGGGGTCTTTATCGAGGTAGGTTTCTTAGGGTTTTTATACTTCAACACACTAGACTCCCCCCCCTCCCCTCCTGGAGGTTCCAATTTCCCACGGCACACCTGATGATCGCTCACGGCACACTAGTGTGCCCCGGCACACTGGTTGAGAAACACTGGTCTACTTGGTCTCTCGCTCTCCATGCATTGGGAAGGCCCACCTCCCTTTCCCCAAGTAGAGACCTCCTCGTGCCTCCTGGGGGTTCTGTGTGGGAAGTTTGGCCCAGTTCTATCATTGGTGGGGTTCAGAATGCTCTTTGATTGTCGGGGAACTATAGATCCCAGCAACTATAACTCCCAAATGTCAAGGTCTATTTCCCCTAAACTCCTTCTGCGTTCATATTTGGGCATATTGAGTATTCATACCAAGTTTGGTCCTGATCCAACATTGTTTGAGTCCACAGGACTCTCTGGATATAGGGGAACTACAACTCCAAAACCCAAGGTCAATCAATGCCCACCAAACTCTTATATAGCATTTTCTCTTGGTTATGGGAGTTCTGTGTGGGAAGTTTGTGTCTTTCTGCCATTCCTGCCAGGATATCTATGTTGAGTTCATCGAAACAGGCCCAGGTTGCACACTGAGTGTATAAATACATTGAAAAACAGATTAACTATATGTATTACTGTGTTAGAGTGTCATTTTGTGTCATTTTGGTTGGTGGTGTGCCCCAGGATTTTGCAAATGTAAAAAGTGTGCCGCGGCTCAAAAAAGGTTGGGAAAAACTGCCCTAGAGCAGTCTTTCTCAACCAGTGTGCCGTGGCACACTAGTGTGCCGTGACGGACCTCCTGCTGTGCCGCGAGAAAAGCTCACTGCCCGGCCCTTCCTCCCCCTCCTGCCGAACTCCTGCTGCTTGGGGAGGAGGAAGGGCCAGGCAGTGGCAGAGAAAAAGAAGAAGGGACCGGGACGCCGCCTCCTTCAGCCATTTCCCCAGCCAGCCTCCAATCCGCCATGACTCCCACCATGACTCTCGCCCCTCGCTCGCTGAAGCCGTGTGGAGAAGCCCCACCCACTGAAGCCCGTCCACCGCTCATGCTCCTCCTCTGTAGGAGAGCTGAAGCTGGGGGAGGAGGCGGGGCATGGCGTGGCCTGTAGGAGAGCTGAAGCTGGGGGGGAGGGGGCAGGGCATGGTGCGGCCTGGCTCTGCCCCCTCCCCCAGCTTCGGCACTCCCAGCAGCTGCTCCAGCCTTGAGGGGGCAGTGCCAACCCAACATTGTATTGGCTTTGCCACCACTGGCTTGGCATTGCTCCCTCAAGGCTGGAGAAGCTGCTGGGAGAGGTGAAGCCGGGGTAGGGGGCGGGGCATGGCACAGCCTGGCTCTGCCCCCTCCCCCGGCTTCGGCACTCCCAGCAGCTGCTCCCAGCAGGCCACCAACCCCCAGCTGTTCTTTACTGTCTTAGAGTGTCATTTTGTGTCATTTTGATTGGTGGTGTACCCCCGGATTTTTTTAATGTTAAAAGTGTGCCGCGGCTCAAAAAAGGTTGGGAAACACTGCCCTAGAGAATGAATCCCCTTTCAATCCGGTTGCTGCCTCTTGCAGAATGCTGGGCTTTGTAGTTGAGAGAGGAGCCTTTCAGAGAAAGGAAACTGAATTGAAAGTGGGCTCCTTCTCGAGTGTGATGAAGTAGCCTAGTGGTAGTAGTAGTGAGATCCTGTGGCAAGGAGGGAGAGAAGGAGGGGTGGGCATCCTTCCTTGCCCGCATCCTGCACCAGAAAAGCCAAGGCTCCTCTCTCCCTCCCTGCCTGCCTCCCTCCTTCCCTGCCTCCTTTCTCCCCCTCTTAAGGTGGCGCGGCAGGATGCGGCGTGGCCTGGGCCGTCCCTCCAGCGGGGCGTCCTTAAACCCAAGGCCCCCGCGAGGCAGCCCCCTTTGGACAGAGGCGGCGCGGCTCCTTTAAGGAGGCTCCCGCAGCAGCCCCAGACCCAGCCGGAGCGCGCGCGTCCCGCAAGCAAGCCGGCCGCCGGAAAGCGCGAGCCGCTCCTCCTTGCCTTCCCCCGGCTGCCTGGGTGGACTTTCCCCGTGGATGCTCCGCAGGTGAGGAGCCTTCCAAGCATCCCCGCCAAGCCCCTGCTCCTCTGGATGGAGGTGAGACCCATTCCTCTCTGGCCAAAGCAGAAGAGGCGACCTTGGCCATGGCCTCTTCTCTCTTTGGAGACTCTAGGACCCCGATTGCCTTCCTCAAGGGCGAGCTTGCTTTCCTCTCTCTTTCCAGGGACCCGACTGCAGGGAAAAGGGAAAGAGGTCCCACTTCCCAAACTTGCCCAGGCAGGCGCGAGACACAACCAGATGGAGAGAGTGGGTATCTCCCACTCTCGGGAGGTTTTGAAACTGAGGCTGCGTGCTGGCTATCTGTCGGGAGGGCTTCGATTTGGCGTCTCCACCTGGCAGAATGGGCCCTCGGGAGGGGGTGTCTCTCTCTTTCAACTCTAGGGACCCCTTCCACACATCCCAGAATATCAAGGCAGAAAATCCCACATTATCTTGAGTGTGTGGACTCAGATCACCCACTTTCAAAGCAGACATTGTGGGATTTTCCGCCTCTCAAGGCTGCGTGGAAGGGCCCTAGGATTGTGTGAACTCTTCCAGGTTCTGTCACGCAGCCATTCCAGCGTTTCAGGGATCTGGAAAAGTCATACTTGATTGCTGTGAGTTTTCTGGATTGCATGGCCATGTTCCGGAAGCATTCTCTCCTGACGTTTCACCCACATCTATGCCAGGCATCCTCTAAGGTTGAGAGGTCTGTTGGAAACGAGGCAATTGGGGTTTCTCTGGCATTGCTTCGCAAACGAAGATTCTTAGGAAGGACTCATCCCACGCTTTCTACAAGCGCGTTGAAGACTGAAAAGGCCAATCTGAGATAGGCAAGTCCGGTTGCAGAAAGCACAGCAGAATGTCTCCTTGGGTGATGTTGTTCCCAAGTTGCGGTTCTTTCTGCGTTGTCGTTTCTCTTCGAGACCCGTTTGGCGTGTCTTCTCGAAAGAGGCCGCAGCATTGTGGATAGCGCGTCTCCATGCCTCCCGATGTGAGGCCAGGGTGGACCATTGTTGGTGATCAATCTGGCCAAGCCTGAGATGTTGTTTCAGGGAGTCCTTATATCTCTTTTTTGGGGCGCCTCTCTTGCGCTGACCCATGGCCAGTTCACCATAGAGTAGTATCTTTGGGAGGTGGTGGTACTCCATCCTAGAGATGTGCCCTGCCCAGCGCAGCTGTGTTCTCAATAGCATGGCCTCAATGCTGGTGATCCCTGCTTGCTCAAGGACAGCAACATTCATCACATAGTCGGTCCAGTATATATTTAAGATTGTGCGAAGACAGCGCTGATGAAAGTGTTCGAGGAGGCGTAGGTGTTGGCGATAGGTGACCCATGTTTCAGACCCATAGAGGAGAATAGACAGTATGATAGCTCTGTACACACTGATTTTGGTGCTTTGTCTCAGGTGCTTGTTGCTCCAGACTCTTTTGTGAAGCCTTCCAAATGCACTATATGCCTTTGCTAATCTGTGATCTATCTCTTTATCAATCTTGGCGTCTGAAGAGATGATGCTTCCTAGGTAGGTGAACTGCTGAACGGACTTAAGCACAGATGTGCCTATGCTGACGTGGGGGTGATGGTGTTCTTCCTGTGGTGCGGGCTGGTAGAGGACTTCCATTTTCTTCAGGCTGACTTCCAGCCCAAACAGCTCTGCAGCTGTTGCGAAGCAGGATGTTAGGCGCTGCAGGGCTGCTTCTGAATGGGCGACAAGGGCAGCATCGTCAGCAAAATGCAGCTCACGGACTAGATAGTTTAGAGTCTTAGTGCGAGCCCTCAGATGGCTTAAGTTGAACAAGATACCATTAGTACGATAGCGTATATATATGCCGTTTTCTTCTTCGAGGTATGCTGTAGCCCTTTGGAGCATCATGCTGAAGAAGATTGTAAATAGGGTTGGCGCAAGAACACAACCTTGCTTCACTCCGTTAGTTATTAGAAAGGGTTCTGAGAGAGCATCTCCATATCTGACTTGACCGTGCTGGCCCTCATGAAGCAGGATAATCATTTTGAGGAATTGGGGGGGGGGCTATATCCCAGAATATCAAGGCGGAAAATCCCACATTATCTTGAGTGTGTGGACTCAGATAACCCACTTCAAAGCAGACATTGTGGGATTTTCTGCCTCTCTCTGTGTGTGGTAGGGTCCTAGGATTCTGTGAACTCTTCCGGGTTCTGTCATGCAGTCATTCCAGCATTTCAGGGATCAGAAGGAGTCATATTTGATTGCTGTGAGTTTTCTGGATTGTCTGGCCATCATCCGGAAGCATTCTCCCCTGACGTTTTCACCCACATCTATGCCAGGCATCCTTAGAGGTTGAGAGGTCTGTTGGAAACTAGGCAATTGGGGTTTATATATCTGTGGAATGATGTCCAGGGTGGGAGAAAGAACTGTCTGTTTGTGGCATGTGTGAATGTTGCAATTGGCCATCTTGATTGGCATTGGGTGACCTTGCAGCTTCAAAGCCTTGCTGCTTCCTGTCTGGGGGAATCCATTGTTGGGATGTGTTTTCTAGCCCTGATTGTTTCATACTTGTATTCTCCCTAAGAAGAGACAGAATATCATTGCAATATGACAGCCAGTGTACGGTATTTTGCTTGACTCTGGAGACCAGTGCTCAGTTTCGCATCTTGTGACAACAGTTGTGTGCATACTGCATATACATCTTTTTCATCACATTTAGACTGAGTGGCCCTTGGAGTCTTTCCCAACTTTATGATGCTATGGTCATTTTTTTCCATGTCAGGAGTGACTTGAGAAACTGCAAGTCGCTTGTGGTGTCAGAGAACTGGCCGTCTACAAGGATGTGTTACCATCCTGTGGGAGGCTTCTCTCATGCCCCCACATTGGAAGCCGGAGCTGACAGATGGAAGCTCACTCTGCTCCCCAAATTTGAACCATCGTCTTTTTGCTCAGTAGTCCTGTCAGTGGTTAATGCCCAGATATGTTACCATCCTGTGCGAGGCTTCTCTCATGTCCCCACATCGGAAGCTGGAGCTGACAGATGGAAGCTCACCCCGGTCCCCAAATTTGAACCACTGACCTTTTGGTCGGCTGTCCTGCCAGTGGTTAATGCCTGGATGTTTTACTATCCTGTGGGAGGCTTCTCTCATGTCCCCACATGAGAAGCTGCAGCTGACAGATGGGAGCTCACCCTGCTCCCTAGATATAAACTGCCAGCCTTTCAGTCAGCAGTCCTGCTGATGGTTAATGCCCAGATGTTTTACCATCCTGTGGGAGGCTTTTCTCACGTCCCTGCATGAGAAGCTGGAGCTGACAGACAGGAACTCACCCACTCCCTGGATGTGAGCTGCCAGCCTTTCAGTCAGCAGTCAGTGGTTAACGCCAGGATGTTTTACCACACGGTGGGAGGCTTCTCTCATGTCCCCACATAAGGAGCTGGAGCTGACAGATAAGAGCTCACCCTGCTCCCCGGATTCAAACCACCGACTTTTCAGTTAACGGTCCTCCCCACACAAGGGTTTAACCCATTGCACTACGAGAGGCTCCAATTCTATGACTATAATAATGACCCCTTTCACTCACCCACTCCAGACCCTCTTTCTTTCTTTCTTTCTTTCTCTCTCTCTTTGGCCAGGGTTCGGACAAGCCTAACTGTCAACTTGAAAAGGTGTGAGGCTTTGGGGATTGTGAGTTTCCCCTTTGTTTAGTTTGGAAGTGTTAGAACAGAATGCCCTCCTGTTTTTCCTCTCATTTCCTTCTCTTCTTCCTCAACCAAACCTCCCTCCTCCAGCCAGGTAGCGGTTCTCTCCCTTCCTCGGCAAGATTGTGCCAACCCAGAGCGGTAGAAGTCTCTTGGCAGCGGAGGAATGTCTTCCTTTTGTTGTCTGCATAGCGCTCCCTTCACAGAATATTATCTAATGATCCATTGTTTAACCATCTTTTCTTTTTTGCAATTGCGAAATGTCACCTGTCTGCAACACAAAGGGAGAAGAGGGGATGGAGGGGAAGAAGAAGAAGAAGGAAAAGATGCGAGAGGCATATTAGCTGGGCAGCCTCCTTGCTTCGAGATGGAAAGCAACGCATTGAAAGGAGGACTCAGGTGTCAATAATTTGTTTTTGGTGTTGATTAACCAAAAAATAATAATAAATTACAAGCGGGGGGGGGGGGGTGTCACAGCCTTAAAAGAGAGAGGGTGGTCCCAAGAGTCACGTCAACAACAAAAAGTCTCATTTATGACAACTTGACAAAATAATAATTTCCTGAAATTCTGAAAAAAGTACACAAGAGGGGATGTTTTGAATGTGTCGCCGAGCAAAGAAAGCATTCTTGATTCCTTTTGCCCTTCTCATACTTATGTTATTATATTTTTTTAAAGAAAAAAATTGGCAGCATATTTCTCTCAGTTTTATTTGGAGACGAATTTGTCGAAGGCAATAAGAGCTTCGCTTCTCTTGCTATTCTACACCGCTGAAATCAGAACTGTGAGATCAGGTGGGGAGGGGGATGCTATCGGCAACCGCAAATGGGTTTTAATTTCCAAAATGACAGGGTTAGAGACAGTCTCACTCGCCGTTTTCATTTTCTGATCTGAAAGACCTTATCCGATCCAACCAATCCAATGGGAGAAGTCAGGATCCGGTTGTAGTTGTGCGTTAAGCGAGGGGGAAGCACTCAAGACGTGTCTCAAGGCATCTGCGTGTTCCTGGGGCTGAACCGTGGCAGACTCCAGAGCAAAGTCCCTGCAGACCTGCAGCTCAATTCAATCTCTGTGCGAATCAGGCAATGCCGCTGTAAATCTACAATGTTTAAGCTCAATACAGGTTCAGTGTAGCAGCAAGAAAAAGGTTTAATTGATGCTCCAAATGTAAGCATCCTGGCTCTGCATGCAGCCCAGATGTAACGTCTGGGGATAAATATTGTCCTGCCATTTCCAGATTCACTTGAATGGTCCCTCTGTGTTTTGAAAACCTGCCTGAAGTTCTGCAGATGCAAGTTCAGGGTTGCACTGATACGTAAGGAGACATATCTGCTAGAGATCTCCCTGATCCCATATAGTTCTTCAAAGCAGAGACCATGTTTGAATTGGCTATCTTCCTCGTGAAGTCTGACGTGACCATGGTGGTCCATCCCTTGGTTACTTCTAGACTGGATTACTGCAATGCACTCTACATGGGGCTGCCCTTGAAGACGGCCCGGAAACTTCAACTTGTCTCTCCTTGTCCATAGCTCCCTATCTCAGCTCTCTGTCTCTTTTCTGTTCGGTCTGACTGGTCATTCCTAGTTCTTTTAGTTCCAGCCAGCACAGCCTTCCAATAGTATTCCCAGTAATAATAATAATAATACATTAATTTTTATACCTCATCTCCCCGAAGGGACTCGGGGCAGCTAGCAGAGGGACAAGCCCAAGGATTACAAATAAAACAGACACAGTAAAAACAAACAATAACAACAAATAATAAAAACATTACAATCAATTAACATCATAAAAACAATACCCTTACTGGCCAATTCGAAACTGGGTTTGGGCTCAGAGTAAGTGCCTGGCTGCTGTGACGGTTTGGATGAGGAGGAACAAGCTGAGGATCAATCTGGATAAGACAGAGGTCCTCCAGGTCAGTCGTTCGTCTGACCAGGGTATTGGGTGGCAACCTGTGCTGGATGGGGTTACACAACCCCTGAAGTCACAGGTCCGCAGTTTGGGGGACCTCCTGGATTCAGCACTGATGCTTGATGCACAGGTGTCAGCAGTGGCCGGGAGGGCTTTCGCACAGTTAAAACTCATGCGCCAACTGTGACCATACCCCGTGAAGTCTGACTTGACCATGGTGGTCCATGCCTTGGTTACCTCTAGACTGGATTACTGCAATGCACTCTACATGGGGCTACCCTTGAAGACAGCCCGGAAACTTCAACTTGTCCAATGTTCAGCAGCCAGATTAACAACTGGGGCAAGGGAGCGGTCAACCCCCCTGTTTAAAGAGCTTCACTGGCTGACGTCTATTTTCCGGTCCCAATTCAAGGTGCAGGTGGTCACCTATAAAGCCCTAAACGGTTCGGGACCTGCCTACCTTCTTGACCAGATCTCCCTCCATGAACTCTTCATTCCTTGGGGGAGGCCCTCCTTTCGCCCCTGCCAGTCTCACAGACTCGTCTGGTGGGCACTAGGGAGAGGGCCTTCTCCTCTGTGGCCCCCCAACTATTAAACTCCTTGCCCAGAAAGATTAGGAAAGCACCCACTCTGGAGACCTTTAAAAAACACCTTAAAACCTGGCTTTTCTGCTGTGCCTTTGGAGAGTGGCTACTTAACTCTATAATCATTGCTCTCCCCCGTTGTCCCAATGTCCCCCGTTTGGAGTCCACTCTCCCCCTCCCCTTATAGGATGCGGCTTCAGAGCAAATAGGAGCACCACAGATATGGTTTTTGCCCTTAGACAACTGCAAGAGAAATGTAGAGAGCAGAACAAAGGACTCTATGTAACATTTGTCGACCTCACCAAAGCCTTTCGACACTGTGAGCAGGAAAGGTCTGTGGCAGATCCTGGAACGTCTAGGATGTCCCCCAAGTTCCTCAAAATGATTATCCTGTTACATGAGGGCCAGCACGGTCAAGTCAGATATGGTCAAGTCGGAGCCCTTTCTCATAACTAATGGAGTGAAACAAGGTTGTGTTCTTGCACCAACCCTATTTACAATCTTCTTCAGCATGATGCTCCAAAGGGCTATGGCAGACCTACAAGAAGAAGACGGCATATATATACGCTATCGTACCGATGGTAGCTTGTTCAACTTAAGCCGTCTGAGGGCTCGCACAAAGACTCTAAACTATCTAGTCCGTGAGCTACTTTTTTGCTGACGATGCTGCCCTTGTCGCCCATTCAGAAGCAGCCCTGCAGCGCCTCACATCCTGCTTTGCAACAGCTGCAGAGCTGTTTGGGCTGGAAGTCAGCCTGAAGAAAACAGAAGTCCTCTACCAGCCCGCACCACAGGAAGAACACCACCATCCTCACGTCAGCATAGGCACATCTGTGCTTAAGTCCGTTCAGCAGTTCACCTACCTGGGAAGCATCATCTCTTCAGACGCCAAGATTGACAAAGAGATAGATCACAGATTATCAAAGGCATAGAGTGCATTCGGAAGGCTTCACAAAAGAGTCTGGAGCAACAAGCACCTGAGACAAAGCACCAAAATCAGTGTGTACAGAGCTATCATACTGTCCATTCTCCTCTATGGGTCTGAAACATGGGTCACCTATCGCCAACACCTACGACTCCTCGAGCGCTTTCATCAGCGCTGTCTTCGCACAATCCTAAATATACACTGGACCGACTATGTGACGAATGTTGCTGTCCTTGAGCAAGCAGGGATCACCAGCATTGAGGCCATGCTATTGAGAACACAGCTGCGCTGGGCAGGACACGTCTCTAGGATGGAGGACCACCGCCTCCCAAAGATACTACTCTACGGTGAACTCGCCACGGGTCAGCGCAAGAGAGGCGCCCCCCAAAGAGATATAAGGACTCCCTGAAACAACATCTCAGGCTTGGCCAGATTGATCACCAACAATGGTCCACCCTGGCCTCACATCGGGAGGCATGGAGAAGACATATCCACAATGCTGCGGCCTCTTTCGAGAAGACACGCCGAATGGGTCTCGAAGAGAAACGACAACGCAGAAAGAACCGCAACTTGGAAAAACATCACCCAAGGAGACTTTCTGCTGCACTTTCTGCAACCGAACTTGCCTATCTCAGATTGGCCTTTTAGTCATCAACGCGCTTGTAAAAAGCGTGGGATGAGTCCTTCCTGAATCTTCGTTCGCGAAGTAATGCCGAGAGAGAGAGACATGTGCCCCCCTTGCAACGAATCCATTCCTGTTGTCTCACCCTCAGTTTTTAACATTTTATATTCTGCATGCGGCCCGCCTTGTCATTGTGATTTTAGAGATGTATTTGCACTTTTTTCTTTTAATTGATATCTATGCATTTTATTGTGTTTTGTTGATATTGTTGATGTTTGATTTGTATTTTAATTGTAATTTGTTGTTTGGGCCTTGGCCTCATGTAAGCCGCCCCGGTTCCCCATAGGGGAGATGGTGGCGGGTTATAAATAAAGTTTATTATTATTATTATCTGATCAATGGGATCTTGTGCAGCAAGTGAAAGATCACAAATGACAGTTTCAGCTCTTTTTTCCCCCTTTGGTAACAGATGGGGGAGATTTCCTTGTGCACAAAGTGTGAGAAGCATGCAGGGTTGAGTACCTTTTTGCATAGTTTGCATCTGATTTATTTCAGCCAAAACAGATTTAGCAATGTAGCATTTCCTCTCAGTCATGCATCCCATCAAAAGAGGGCCCAGATCAGCGTTTCTCAACTTGCGGGCCAGGACCCGTGTGAGGAAGTGTCAGAAGTTTCACCAAAGACCATCAGAAAACACAGTATTTTCTGTTGATCATGGGGGTTCTGTGTGAGAAGTTTGGCCCAATTCTGTCGTTGGTGGGGTTCATGATGAATAGGTGAACTATAAATCCCAAATGTCAAGGTCTATTTCATGATGAATAGGTGAACTATAAATCCCAGCAACAATAACTCTCAAGTGTGAAGGTCTATTTCCCCAAATTCCATCACTATTCAAATTTGGGGATTTGGTTATTTTTTCCAAATTTGGTCCAACGGGGACTCGGGGCGGCTCATATGAGGCCAAGCCCAAACAACAAATTACAATAAAATAAAATCAAAACTTCAGCAATAAACACAATAAAAATACATACATATAAATAAAAAAAAACCAATATACAACTAGATATCTAAAACCACAAAGACAAGGTGGGCCGCAGGCGCACATATAAAGTGTTAAAAACTCAGAGTGAGATAAGCGGAATAGCATCCTTTATGGGGAAAAACATCCTTTATGGGGGAGGGGGGGTGGACTCCAAGAATGGTGGCATTGAGGAGAGCAATGGTAGAAATTAAATAACTACTCTCCGAAGGCACAGCGGAAAAGCCAGAGTGGGGGCTTTTCTAATCTCTCCGGGAAGGAATTCCAGAGTTGGGGGGTCACAGAGGAGAAGGCCCTCTTCCTTGTGCCCACCAAATGAGTCTGTGAGACTGGCAGGGGCGACAGGAGGGCCTCCCCCGAGGAACAAAGAGTTCGAGTTGGTTCATGAAGGGAGATCTGGTCACGAAGGTAGGCGGGCCCTGAACCATTTAGGGCTTTATAGGTGATCACCTGCACCTTGAATTGGGCCCGGAAAATAAACGTCAGCCAGTGAAGCTCTTTAAACAGGGGGGTTGACCGCTCCCTGTAACTTGCCCCAGTTATTAATCTGGCTGCTGAACGTTGGACAAGTTGAAGTTTCCAGGCCGTCTTCAAGGGTAGTCCCACGTAGAGTGCATTGCAGTAATCCAGTCTAGAGGTAACCAAGGCATGGACCACCAAGGTCAAGTCAGACTTCACGGGGTATGTCACAGTTGGCGCACGAGTTTTAACTGTGCGAAGGCCCTCCTGGCCACCGCTGATACCTGAGCATCAAGCGTCAGCGCTGAATCCAAGAGGACCCCCAAACTGCGGACCTGTGACTTCAGGGGGAGTGTAACCCCATCCAGCACAGGTTGCCACCCAATACCCCGGTCAGATGGACAACTGACCTGGAGGACCTCTGTCTTATCAGGATTGATCCTCAGCTTGTTCCTCCTCATCCAGACTGTCACAGCGGCCAGGCACTTACTCCGAGCCCAAACCCAGTTTCGAATTGGCCAGTAAGGGTATTGTTTTTATGATGTTAATTGACTTTAATGTTTTTATTATTTGTTGTCATTGTTTGTTTTTACTGTGTCTGTTTTATTTGTAATCCTTGGGCTTGTCCCTCTGTTCGCTGCCCCGAGTCCCTTCGGGGAGATGAGGTATAAAAATTAATGTATTATTATTATTATTACTGGGAATACTATTGGAAGGCTGTGCTGGCTGGAACCAACAGAACTAGAAATGACCAGTCAGACCGAACAGAAAAGAGACAGAGAGCTAAGATAGGGAGCTATGGACAAGGAGAGACAAGTTGAAGTTTCCGGGCCATCTTCAAGGGCAGCCCCATGTAGAGTGCATTGCAGTAATCCAGTCTAGAAGTAACCAAGGCATGGACCACCTAGCTGCGCCAAGTCCCTTCGGGGAGATGGAGACGGGGTATAAAAATAAATGTATTATTATTATTACTGGGAATACTATCGGAAGGCTGTGCTGGCTGGAACCAACAGAACTAGGAATGACCAGTCAGACCGAACAGAAAAGAGACAAAGAGCTGAGATAGGGATCTATGGACAAGGAGAGAATTAATAGCTGAAATCTAATGGACATGAGATAATCTCTTTAAGTGGGAGCCCCCAAAATATGGCTACAAGGTCACAAAGGGCACCTGTTAATTTGGTTCAGGTGACCAGCAGGGCAAGTTTCCGGCACACTGTGGCAAAGGGATAACACATTAAAAAACCTGCCAGAAATACACGGAGACACAGAAAATGTCCTTTGAAACCATGCCTTTCAGAAGGGTGCCAGGCTGTCTCATGCTGGAAGCCTAAGTATTATCGGTTGGAAGCACTTTCTACACATGCCACTTACCACTCTTATTCTATGAAGTTTCCTTGCCAGGAAAGGGATATAGAAGGGACATATTTCACTTCCCCCGAGCAGGAAATGAGAAACCAAGCATCTCTGACTGATAAAGAGAAGGTTACACAATTATAACAGCGATATAATGTTATAGTGCAATGTGATGTGTAGTACTGATATTGTGCTATGGCAGTAATGTAGTTTGTTGTATTTCCAGTTTACTGTAAGCAGGGGCGGTCCTACCGGTAGGCAAAGGATGCCACTGCGTGGGGCACCATCTTGGTAAAGGGCGCATTCCCCCGCTCGCCAGACAGCATCCGGCCTATGTTCCGCTTTTGGGCCTTGTGCGCTCTGACACCGTGCCGTAGCAAACCTCCCTGCGTGCTGAATAGGGAGTGCTGTGTTTACAGGCTTCTGCACCTGCGCACAGGAGCTTCTGGGCATGTGCGGAGGGGGGGCACCAAAATAATGGGGGGCGGCACCAAAATAATGTTCGCTTACCATTTAAAATTACCTTAGACCGCCCCTGACTGTAAGCCATGCTATGGCAGTAATGTAGTTTGTTGTATTTCCAGTTTGCTGTAAGGCGCTCTGAGTCCCCTTTGGGGTTGAGAAGGGCGGCATATAAATATCGTTAAATAAATAAAAAAATAAAATACACAGTCTAAAATAGTCGGAATTCATCAGTTCTGTGCGTGTTTTTATATGTGATGTCTGTAAAAGGCATCCCTAAACATGTAATGGTGCCGTTTGGAAACCCCGGTTGTTATCAGAGGTTTGTGAGATCTGTGCTGGACATGCACACCCATAACCGTTGCTTTATGATGTGTGAATTGGCTCAAAGGCGCGTCACATTGAAGGCTAATAGGTCAATGAAGTTGTTTTCAGATTCTAAACCAAAGTCAGAATCACTGGTAAAGCACAGCAAGGGCGAAAGAGGTCTTAAATCTTAAATGCTTCCAATCTTTCACTGCAAGTGAATGTTTAAGGTAGGAGATCTTGGTGGTCTCTGGGAGTGGGAGGTATGGTGTTAGGCACAGGCCTATGTATTTGAGAGATACACCGAGTCGGTCAACGACCCAGAGACTTCGACTGGTGCAGAATGCGGTGGCCAGACTCCTGTGAGGAGAATATAACACCTGCTCTACATCGATTGCACTGGCTTCTGGTCGAGTTCCAGATTACCCACAAGCAGGGCCGAAGCCAGGATTTTGATTCAAAGGGGGGGGGGGGGCTGAGTTTGATTTGGAGGGGGCTGAGTCCGAGTGAGAGAGGTTCTACCCTAGCAAAGCTTTTGTATCTTTATCCCAATATATATGGGATATATTGAGCATAGTGATCAGATCATGATATGAATGCACATAACAGTTTAAGTAATGTACCAGTAAGACATTCTCGTGGACCACCCAGAGAATTTGGGGGGGGGGCTGAGCTCCTCCAGCCCCCCCCCAGGGCTACATGCCTGCCCACAAGGTGCTGGTACTAACCTTCAAGGCCTTCTATGGCCAGGGGCTGGCGTACCTATGGGATTGCCTTGTCCCCTGTCGATCCTGGAGATCACTGCGCTCAGACCATCAGAACTTACTACAGATCCGTGGCCCTAAGGAAGCCCATCTGACATCAACCCGGCGTAGAGCTTTTTCAGTGATCGCTCGATCACTCTGGAATGCCCTCCCTATATCAGATCCACTCGCGATTTAAAAAGACTTTCGCTCATCTTGTAATACGTGGCTGTTTGAGAGTGCGTTCGGCTGAGAAACTGGTTAGATTGCTCAAATTTAATTGCGTGTTTTATTGTAAATCGTCCAGAGCATCTGGGATGGGCGATTAATAAATCTCAAAATAAATAAATAAATACATGATAAAGAACATTCCTATAAATTTTTATTGGTTTCCAACTGTTTTCATAATATCTAGGAGACTCCTGGCTCATGCGCAGGTGTGCCGCTTCACAAATGGTTGCTTCAGATTTTGGTGCTAAAGTAGGGGACCTTTACAGGGATTCAAACCCAACCAGACATCATACCAACTAGACATTATACCAACATTTATCCATACTGTAGCTGATTTTAATGTGTTTTGAGGTTGCCGGGTTTGAAAAATGCAATAAAAATAATGTGCCCCACACTATTTTTTTTCATAAATTTGATATTTTATCCATTCGGTTGCTGCTCGGTTTTGGGAAACAAGAATACATTTAAAAGAAAGATTTATGACCCCCCCCCTCCAATTTTGTAAGTCTGTAACTTGGTGGCGCAGTGGGTTAAACCGCTGACCTGCTGAACTTTCTGACTAAAAGGTCGACAGTTTGAATCCAGGGAGCAGGGTGAGTTCCCACAGTTAGCCCCAGCATCTGCCAACCTAGCAAATGTGAGTAGATCAATAGGTACTGCTTCTGCAGGGAGGTAATGGCTCTCCATGCCATTCTGGCCACATGTCTTTGGAGGTGTCTACAGACAACGCCGGCTCTTTGGCTTAGAAATGGAGATGAGCACCAGCCCCCAGAGTCAGACACAACTAGAGTTCATGTCAGGGGAAGCTTTTATCTTTACCTTTTATTATTTAATACCTAAGGGATCAGAATTGAAATAGCCATTTCCTAGTAAGGCCAAGGTTGATAATTTTGAGGAGAATTACTGAGTTGATGTGAACAAGGATTTTAATCCGTTCCTGTTCTGCTGCAGTCTTGACAAAAATAGCTTTCCAGAAGTTGCTTTTTATATTGGCAGGAGAGATTCCCTCATTAGCATTTCAGCATCAATGAAGGTGGGATTTCCCTCTAGTGAAAATAGCCTCTTCTGTGGGATGGTTTTCAACAGGACTGCAGCAGAACTTGGAAAAAATTACATTATGTCCTCCTTCCCCATCTTTAGCAACTCGCCACATCTCTCTCTCTTTTATATATGTGTGTGTGTGTGTGTGTGTGTGTGTGAAAGAGAGAGAGATGTGGCGACATATATATATATATATATATATATATATATATATATATATCCCACACACTATATCCAAAGAGCTCAGGGAAGCATGAAATAAAATCATATCTTTAAAATGTTAGCTTAGTAAAAGGGAATGCATGACAAAACATGTTAAATAACATAACAGTTTGAAACAGGAGCCATGCTGGGACAATGGGTTAAACGGAGTAAGCTCCTGTCTGTCAACTCCAGCTTCCCATGCGGTCACATGAGAGAAGCCTCCCACAGAATGGTAACACATCTGGGCATCCCCTGGTTAATGCCTCTTCAGACGGTCAGTTCTCTCACACCAGAAGCGACTTGCAGTTTCTCAATAAAAAAAAGTTTGAAACACATCCAAACTCTTCAAGCCATGGTTATAATCAAATTGTGCAAACTTGGTAAATTTTTGATTGGAAAATATTGAATTAATGATGATGAACACTGCAGATTTGTGAAGAGAATACCCAAGACATTTGTAAAGGATTCTGAATAGTTGACCAAGGACTCTAACCCTCAAGACTACACAGCTGGCCTTATTTTTTTATTTTATTTATTTACTTTATTTATATTCCGCTCTTCTCACCCCAAAGGGGACTCAGAGCAGATTACAGAACACATACTTGCAGACAATCCCTGCAGTTCAACATATAACATATAGACGAACAGACGAACATATAGATGAACAGAGGCAAACTCGGGCCACCAGGGGGAGCTGATGCACTCCTAATCTTTCAGCATTTCCAGCATCCCTTTGTTGTTCCTTCTGCATTCCTCAGTGATTCCTGGAGTTCTTTAATGGCCTCATAAATCAGTCAAAATTTGCCTCCCCATTTTAATGTGGTACCTTTATTTCCTAATTGACAGACACAACTGTCTTTCGGGCTGCATAGGTTGACAGCACCCACCTCGACCCGGGCAGGCCTTGAACTCATGATCTACTGGTCAGAGAGATCCCATTCAGCTGATACCCACAGGCTCTGCACCAACAGATTCAACCAACTATGGCTCAAAAATATTCTGAAAAAAGCAAATATTTATTTAGCCATTCACCAAGCACTACACTGATGTGTAAGAACATCCAGTTGTTGCTACCTGCCTATTTACAGATCCTCAGGTTCCCTCTGGCACACTGAGTTGTTCATGATTTTATATATGAGATGCTATTTTACAAGGCTATTGTACATAACATGCTATGAGTGTCCATAGGTGTTGATATCCATGGGTGGGGCCTGGACTCAAACTCCGGGACCGAGCCTAGATTGCACCATATGTGTACCCAGATAACTGGAAGAGCAATTTGTGTGGAGAGAGAGGGGAAAAGGGAGCCTTTACTGGGTCTCCAGGAGAAGAATAATACATAAGCCTAGTGGTGCACATTTGGTAAATGTTTGCTTTAGATTTCCAAATGTTCATGGTTTAGCTCAATTTAATCTCTATGCACATCAGACAATGGCACTGAAAATATACAATGTTTAAGCTTCTTTTTTCCGGATCAGGCGTGACTTCAGAAACTGCGAGTCGCTTCTGATGTGAGAGAATTGGCCGTCTGCAAGGACGTTGCCCAGGGGACACCCAGATGTTTTACCATCCTAGCCATATCTGCTAGAGATCTTCCTGCTACCACATGGTTCTTCAAAGCAGCGACCATGTTTGCTCCAGATGTGGCTATCTATCTGATCATTGAGAGCACCAGGAACGTGGCACAGCTGGCTAAGTACCAGCTGCATAAGATCTCTCTGACCAGTAGGTCATGAGTTTGAGGCCTGCCCGGGTCGAGATGGGTGCTCGACCTTTAAATGTAGCCTGCTGTCGATCTTTGCAGCCCGAAAGATAGTTGCATCTGTCAAGGAGGAGATAAAAGTACCACATTAAGTGGGGAGGCAAATTTTGACTGAATTATGAGGCCATTAAAGAACTCCAGGAACACTGAGGAATGCGGAAGGAACAACAAGGGACGCTGGGAACGCTGAGGGATGAGGAGTGTGCCAGCTCCCCCTGGTGGCCAGAGTTTGCCTCTGTTCATCTATATGTGTGTATGTGGAAACGGCAGGGATTGTCTGCTAAGTATGTGTACCTGTAATCCGCTCTGAGTCCCCTTCGGGGTGAGAAGAGCGGACTATAAATAAAGAGTTTTATTATTATTATCTTGCACATTGTGTTTTTAACGTTGAATGCTAATTTGTATATGTTGGAATTGTATTGTATTGATAATTGTTGATATGTTTGTCTTGAGCAGTTTTTGCTGTTGTACACTGCCTCAAGTCACCTTCGGGCTGAGAGAGGCGGTCTAGAAGCAAAGTAAATAAAATAAATAACTAAATAAGATCACAACGGATAATTTCAAATCACTTTTCCTTCGATTTCTCTGTGCACAAAGTATAAGAAGTCTGCAAGGTTGACTGCCTCGTTGCATAGTTTGCATCTGCTCTATTTCAGCCAAAAGACATTTAGCAATGTAGCATTTCCTCTCAATCCTGCATCCCTTCAAAACAGGGCCTGGATTAACCCGTTCAAGAGGGCAAGTGCCTTTTTCAGGCTGTGTTGGTCAAACAATCACGTCTCATGTGGCTGTTGAAATTCAGAACTGAGGCACACTCGGGGGAAGCCAGGGGTTGCTAGTCTGTTTTCCTTGAGCTGTTAAAGAAGCAACTGGGAATACAATTATTTATTTATTTATTTATGTTATTTCTATCCTGCCCATATCAGCCCAAAGGACGACTCAGGGCAGCCTCATAGTATTTATTATTTTATTATTATTTCCAACATTTCTACCCCGCTCTTCTCAACCCCTGAGGGGGGACTCAGAGCGGCCTAACAAAGGCAACAATTCGATGCCGAACACAATATAAATACAATATAAAACCAAAACATACAGCATTAAAATACATTAAAATACAGTTAACATTAATACATCATATACATCCACATAAGTTGAAAACAGTATTCCGTCCATAATAAGAGCATTGAGCCATATCCACCAACTTGTCATTACAATCCAATCCAAAGTGCTGCATTGTGCTAATGTGCAAATGCCTGGTCCCATAGCCAAGACTTCACTTTTTTCCTGAATGCCAGGAGGGATGGGGTTGATCGTAGGTCACTTGGAAGTGCGTTCCACAGACAGGGAGCCACCACTGAGAAGGCTCTCTCTCTCATCCCCACCAACCGCGTTTGAGAAGTCGGCGGGAGCGAGAGCAGGGCCTCCCCAGATGATCTTAAATTACGAAGTGGGATGTAGAGGCTGATGCGTTTGAACAAGTAAGCTGGGCCAGAACCATATAGAGCTTTAAAGGTCTATGGGAATGCTGTGGGAATGCTGTGCTGGCTAGAACTAACAGAATGACCAGTCAGGTAGAAGGGAAAAGAGACGGAGCTGAGGTAGGGAGCTATGGACAAGGAGAGCATTAATAGCTGGAAACTAGTGGACATGAGATAATATCTTTAAATGGGAGCCTCCAAAATTTGGCTACCAGGTCACCAATGGCACCTATTAATTTAGTTCAGGTGACTAGCAGGGCAAGTTTCCGGTACACCCTGACAAAGGGATAACACATTTAAAAACCTGCCAGAAATACACGGAGACACAGAAAATGTCCTTTGAAACCATGCCTTTCAGAAGGGTGCTAGGCCGTCTCATACTGGAAACCTAAGTATTATCGGTTGGAAGCACTTTCTACACATGCCACTTACCACTCTTACTCTATAAAGTTCTCTTGCCAGGCAAGGGATATAAAAGAGACATATTTTACTTCTCCAGAGCAGGAAATGAAAACCAAGCATCTCTGACTGCTAAAGAAAAGGTTACTACGACAGTCAGAATTCATCAGTTCTGTAGATATTTTTATATGTGATGTCTGTAAAGACACACTTAAACATTTAAAGGTGATGGTGCCACACAAACGTTTGGAAATCCTGGTATTATCAGAAAATTGTGAGATCTGTGCTGGGCATGCCAACCCATAACTGTTGCTATATGATGTGTGAATTGGCTCAAAGGCAAGTCACATTGCAAGGCAATAGGTTAATAAAGTTGTTTTCAGAAAACTCCCAAAGCATGTGACAGAAGTCAATATCATTGGTAAAGCACAGCAAGGGGGAAAGAGGTCTTAAATGATAACGAACATTTCTATAAACTTTTATGGGTTTCCAACTGTTTGCATAATATGCCTGTACTATGTAGGAGACTCTTGGCTCTTGCGCAAGCGTGCTCCATCCCTTGAGACAGAATGTAATAAAAGTGTTTCTTCACAAACGGTTGCCTCTAATTTTGGTGCTAAAATGTGGGCCTTTTTCAGGGCTTCAAACCCAACTAGTCATGTCACTAAATTTAGATAATGAAAAAATATTCTTCAATACTATTGTTGATTTTAATGTTTAGAGTGGCTTCACTGATATATCCCAAAAAAGGCAAATGGTGGCTGGTTTCTGGATGGCTTTTGTGATTTGCAAACTAGAAGCTATTTCCTAGTTACTGCATGACATCTGGTTACTCTCATATCAGTGAGGTGATAGACCTGTTTTGTAGATAGGGTTCAGCACCTTGGATAGCGCCCTTCAATTCAAATGAATTCTTCTGCCCTCTGAGATGGGAGCCATTAACCACTCCTCCTGCATCTACAAAGGATGTTAGAGGTCACTGCAGATCACTGGAGGCTCTTCACACTTGGCATTGAATTATAAAGTACAATATACCTAAATGACAAAGTGCAGATGTTTTCAGAACATCTGCCTCATTCAGATGCTCTTGTTGGAGACCTGCTGAGAGCACTACTTGCAGTTTCAAGTTGAATGGCAAACATTTTTTGTTGACTATGTCTCTGGCATTACTTCACGAATGAAGATTGTTAGGAAGGACTCATCCCACGCTTTTTACAAGCATGTTGATGCTTTTTCGGAGGTTGGATGTGTCCTTCGAGCCTGTGCAATGGATTTTTCTGGTGGAGCGCAGCATGCACAGAATTGGCCTCACACTTTATGAAGGACCTCAAACTGTGTTTTAGTGTTGTAAGTCACCCCGAGCCATAAGGGAGTGGCGACAGACAAGTCTAAATAAATAAATAAATAAATAAAGGTTCATCTGCCGGGGCCTAGCAAGGTTGGATGGTGGCAACGAGGTCCTCAGGTCATAGGTTTGATTTGAGTTTCCTTCTCTAAATGGTTGACCTTACAGGGTTAGACAAGCACCATCTGCCTGGGTTTGAAATCAGAGTTTTCCTTCTCTTAGGATGGTTGCCAAAAACCTTAGAGAGCCCATCTTGCCCATTGACGCTCTGTCAGACCCTTCGGTTGTGACCTGCTGGGATGGGGGGCCCTACTGGTGACTGTTATGCCACCACCAGCATAGTTCACAACGTCATTAGGGTACGCAAGCCTCTCCCCCTAGACAAGGGGGCGCCAATGGAGAGGTTTACTATGTAGACAAGGAAGTAATGGAGTCTGAAGGATTGTAAGTAAAATATTTTAAGAATCTGTTCTGATAAAACCTAGATCTTCATAGAGTGGTTGGGCAGGAAGTTCCTTTGATCTTGCTGTGCTGGTATTACATAGTTATGATCCAGCATATATGTAGAAAAGTCAATAGTGCAGCAAGTGCAGTTATGGCAGGAATCAAAGAACCAATGCACACTGCCATAATGCCTGCCCTTTCTCTTGCTACCCATGGTGAAGTTTGCTGACAATGCCCTCATTTGAGCCATGCATGGAAGGCAGCATCAGTGATGATAAACAATAGGTGTACGATGAGGATGTCTCCTCACAACCCCAAGATAAAAGGATTCCACCAAATGCCTCTCTTCTCGGAGCCTTCTATACCTCTAAGTTGGCAGGCTGTAGGCAAGGTAGCTCTAGTGGCAATCTAGGTAACCTAACCCTTGTAATTACTCTACTTGGTTTGCTTTGTACTCTCTTTCCTTTTGCCCAGCTCATGTCTTCCCATTTTTTTTAAAAAAATGTTCAGTGTATTACTGTATGTTACTAGACATAAGCCAAGTATTTGAAGAATGTTATTGTAAGATTCCTTACAAAGAGCGGCTGTCTATTTTTGTCTATTCAAAGTTAGGGTGCCTGAACATCTGTCTCACTGTCTACTTGCTTGTCCCATTGAAGAGTCATTATTGTAATTAGTACAGTCTTGTTTAAAGATTTAGATAATGTAATTTGATTAATCGATTGGGTGTTTGATCAGTTTTCTACCAGTGGGCCAACTTCCCAATATTTCTGGCCAATTTTGCTGGTAGATAAATAGGAAAGGTTGTTGTGATGACAAATGAACCTGCTTAGATGAACAATCTTCCACTTATTGAATGTTTATCCTTACTGTGTTATTATTTTAGTTTGTTTCCCCTGTATTTCATTTTGTAATGTCATTTAGCTATACAAATAATGTATGTTGGCAACAACTTCCGAACCAGTCCCATCTCTTTCATGTTATTGTTTCAAATATCTTCCATGCCTAGGCATTGGCTCTAATTGTTATTTTATCATCTCAACTCCGAGTTGTTGGATTAAGACATTGAAATGTCGAACTACAACTCTCAGAATCACCCAGTCAACATGGTGTAAAACATAACTGAAGTGAAAACATAACCTTGCATTGGTCACTGAAATCTTCTGAAAGCCATTTGCAAGGTGCCTGGAGCTCTGTAAAGAGAGAGGAAATACGATGGAAATAAATCTACTTCGAGAATAAACATAGCATGCTGGTAGAACCAGAATTTGGAAATGATGATCCAGAAACAACAAAAATAACAAGCACTGACAGAAAACATTGATTTTATGTTTTCTTAAAAAACATTTATTTTCTAAAATATTTCCACATCTTACCTCTCAGCATGAGTAGTTTATGTGTATATTTACATATGCATTTTAATCTAGAACAGACCTTTCTACACAGATTTGGATACTTTTTTTTTCAAATAAGAACAATTTTGCAACTTGCAGAGATTGAATAAAAACCTTAAACATTCTTAGGTTTGTTGTGCCCATGGTATTCTCCTTTGTTCCCTTAAGTAATGAAGACTCTAATCTTCTATGTAGCTGAGACAGTGAAAGGAGGAGTTGGGGAGGCATCTATGTTGTGTTTATGGTCATTACAAGGCAGCTTTGGGGTTTGGCTAAGACAGTGAAAAGTGCCGTGCCTTTTGTAAGCTGGCAAACTCAAGCTTCGCTTGTTGAATTAAAAATAAAATCAAGCCATGTATGATTGACTCCGTGGATGCAGAATCTGTGCATACAGAGAGCCAAATATACTCCTATACAAGTTCTTTTATTTATGCAGCTTCTTGCTGTAATGCAGAGTTTGAAAAGTTACTTCTTTGGATTGCATTTCCTAGTGAGCCCAACTATGCAGTAGCGATTCTAGCAGTGGGATTCTGAAAGCAGTGATCTAAGAAAGTAACTTCTCCATGCTCTAGTGCAGTGGTTCTCAACCTGGGGGTCGCGACCCCCAGGGGGGTCGCAGGGTCATTTTCGGGGGGTCGCGAAGGTGCCTGGGTTGGCCCCGCCCCTTTTGCCTCCTCAAAATGGCTGCCGGCCCCTGTGCCAGGGAAACAGCCAGGCAGTCCAGGTCAGCTCCTCCACCTTCTGTTCCCACAGGGCTGCAGGGAATCAGGAGGAGGAGGAGCTTGACAGCAAAGGCCCTCGCCGCCTGCTGAGCTCAGCAGGGCTCCTTCACACAAGGCCTTGTTGTGCGTCGCCTCTCTCGTGCTCCCGCCGGCTGGCAAGAGGGTGTGGGAGGTGAAGGCAACAAAGGAGGAAGCCAGGCCGGCAGAGAGATGTTGGAGCTTGCATGGGCAGGAGGAGGTCAGGCTAGGTGGCCTTTAGGTGCAGAGGGAGGGGAGGGAGCAAGCCCCCGCTGCCCTCCCTCCCTGCCCCTGCAGGCTGCAGGGCAGGCAGAGCACCAAAAAAAAACGGCGCGAAAGGCTGTGTGTGTGTGTGGGGGGGGGGAGAAGGACCCATTGCTCCTTCTTCCCCGCAGGCCGCATGCAACAATGGAGGGTCTCCCCAGGAGGAGGAGGGAGAGGGTGAAGGTGCTGATGCACTGTGCCCCTTTTCTCTCGAGTCCTTTTGACTTCCTCCCTGCCCCTCTTCCCTTGAAACCCTCAGGGCAGAGACCTGGCTGGGATGCTGTGAGTTTTCAGGCTGTATAGCCCTGTTTTAGTATCATTATGGTCTGTCGGGTTTTGTGTATGAAGGAAAGAGTTGCCGGTCAGTGGCACCTCAGTTGAGTCTTTCTGCTTCCCAGATGGGTTTGTTTTGTGTTTAAGGCGGGGGGGGGGCTGCAGGGTTTGGGCAAAGTTTTCTTTGGAACATTGCCCTCCCTTCCTTACCAATATCCCCCAATGACAAGTGCCCCTTGTTGTTTTCCCCCAGGGCACAGGATATCCTTCCTCCCCATTCAATTCCTTCCCTTTCTTCTCCCCCTTTTCCTTGCTTCCTTCCTACCTTGCTTCGATCTTTCCGCCCTTCCCTCCCCAGGCTGCCTAAATCCAGGTTGCAGCCCCTGTGTGTACGCTGCAGCCATCCACCCATGCATTGGGAGGAGGGAGAGAGAAGGGGGAGGGAAGGAGGGAGGCTGCTGCTGTTGGCTGTGTGCTGGTAGTGGCATTCGTGGAGTAGAGCAGCACCCAGCCTGCACTGGCTGCAGGGGACGCAAGCTGCTTTTGCTGCCCCCTCCTCTTCTTCCTCTTCCTCCTTCATGTTGTGCTTTTGTTTTGGGAGGAAGGAATGAGGAAGGGAGTGAAGCCGCCTGGCGCTGCTGTCTTCTGTGGTGCCCCCAGAGTTGACAGAGGAAGGGGTGCCTCTCCAGGTGGCCTTAGCTCAGGCCTGGGCAAACTTGGGCCCTCCAGGTGTTTTGGACTTCAACTCCCACAATTCCTAACTGCCTACCAGTAGGCAGTTAGGAATTGTGGGAGTTGAAGTCAGACACCTGGAGGGCCTAAGAATAGTTTTTGTGATTTATCACTATGCTTTAATTATATTCAATTTGTAACAATGAAAATACTGACCATATATACCAGATATTTATATTACTGGGTTGCTGTATGTTTTCCAGGCTGTCTGACCATGTTCCAGAAGCATTCTCTCCTGACAATCTGCTCACACCTGTGGCAGCTATCCCCAGAGGTTGTTGGGATCTATTGGAAACTAGGCAAGGGAGATTTATATATCTGTGGAATGGTGTCCAGGGTGGGAAAAACTCTTGTCTGTCAGAAGCAAGTGTGAACGTTATAATTAATCAGCTTGATTAGCATTGCATAGCTTTGCAGCTTCAAGGCCCGGCAGATTCCTGCCTGGGGATATGTTAGCTGGCCTTGATTTTTCATGCCTGGAATTCCACTGTTTTCAGAGTGTTTCTTTCTTTTTTACTGTCTTGATTTTACAGTTTTTAATACTGGTAGCCAGATTTTGTTCATGTTCAATGTTTTCCTCCTTTCTGTTGAAAATTTCCATATGCTTCATGTGGCTTCTCTGTGTTGTCTGACATGGTGGTTGTTAGAGTGGTCCAGCATTTCTGTATTCTCAAATAATATTCTGTGTCCAAGTTGGTTCATCAAGTTCTCTGAATCAAGGAACATGAAAGGCACTGCAGACTGATTCAGCCAGAGAACTCAGCCATAGCAGCGCACTTGATAAATAATTGAATTTAATATTAAATAATTAAAGAATTCATAATTAAATAAGTAGCAACGAAAATAATTTTATGGTTGGGGGTCACCACAACATAAGGAACTGGATTTAGGGGTCACGGCATTAGAAAGGTTGAGAACCACTGCTCTAGTGTAATGTTATATCTGTCAGATAGGATTAAGAGTAACGCTATGTCAGCATAAATGCATTTTGCCAGTAGACTGTACCCCCCTGTAAGTGCAAAGGGAATTTATTCATGATCCCGCATTCAGATAACTGTTGCGGCTCAAAGACAGCATTTTGCGCTATTAAAGTTGATGCTCTCCACTTAAATGCTGCTTTTTGAGTGAAGGCTATGGTCCCTCTGGAAAGGGTTGTGTGTGTGTGTGTATGTAGCAGCAGCCGCAGTGACTGTGATTGCCATCCGTTTCTTGTGTTCACAGCAGCTGCCACTTAGCATCACTTTCAATGCACTTAACTCTGCGCTGAATAAAGGGCTAGTGGGAGTAGCGGGAGGGAAACCTGCGGCAATTAAAACTCGATATTGCGTGTTTTGAAAGTCTATTGATATTGAATTAGAGCATGCTGTATGCCAAAGCCAATCAAAAGTACCAACAAGCGGAATATCCATTAATGAATCATTTCCACTTTTTGAACAGTTGCTGGACTGAAAGTATGATTCAAAGGGTTGCTATAGGGGGGAAAGGGGAGCCCAGCTGGAACAAAATGCAGCCCCCTCTGCTATGAAGGGAATTAGAAGTCCATGTAGAGTGTGCGAAACTAAATGGCACCTTAGGTAGGCAGTAATGACTCTGGTATAAATGCACAAGAGTGGAGGCGGGCAATAAAAATATATTTTATATTGAAACTAACCAGGAATTCAATGCATGATGCTGAAGTATTGTTTGAAAAGCTGAGGTCCCCTAAATCTGATTATTATTCCTGGTTTCATTGTCTTTCAACTGCTGCTACTCCTGGAATTTTGAATCATCAGTAATTGACATTCAGTCAAGCATCTAAGAATCAGTAGTAGTAGTATAGTTGTTGTTTTTGTTTAGTGATGGGTAAATTCCCTTCAGTTTGGTGATATGCGTATTCTTTTCAGTGTAACTGATACAAACAACCCCCCACATACAGACTTACTAAAATAGAAAAGAGAGTTGTATTTTGAAATTCATAAACTGTGGTGTTCCTGATAACGTAAATGGTAGCCAACAGAGAACAAATGCACCCTACATCCCGTAAGCATTTTCCTATAAGCATTTGAATTCTGGGTTTTTTTCCTTTTCTGACTCAGAGGTGGGAAAAGTTTTGTGGGTTGCATGTGTCCCTTTGGGGCAATGCCTTTTGACCCCTTGGCATTCCCCAGCTATTATTATTTCAAGCCCGACAAAAACCAACCCCCCTCCTACATTCAAATTGTCCCTGGAATTGACATTGACTGTCATGATTTGGCAGGTACAGCCTTCCCACTTTTCTAGCTCTTTCTGATGTGTTCCAGTTACTATAGCCTTCTTCCGTTCTTTTCCCTTGCTCTCTTACTTCTCTTACTGCAGTTTCTGCAAATTGAATTTCAAATGCAAAACTAGTTTTTAGTTACTTAGTTAAACCAAGAGGAGGGGAGAATTGGGAGGATCTTATTCTTCCCTTTAAAGGTAAATGTAAAGGTTTCCCCTTGACATTAAGTCTAGTTGTGTCCAACTCTGGCGGGTGGCGCTCACCTCAATTTCTAGGCCGAAGAGCCGCCGTTGTCCATAGATGCCTCCGAGGTCATGTGGCCAGCATGACTGCATAAAACACCGTTACCTTCCTGCAGAAGCAGGACATAGTGATTTACTCACATTTGCATGTTTTCAAACTGCTAGGTTGGCAGAAGCTGGGGCTAACAGCGGGAGTTCACCCTGCTCCCCCGATTTGAACTGCCAACCTGTTGCACTCCAGGACAGAAATAACCCTCTGACTTTAAAACTCCACATGTTGAGTAGAAAAACAATTCTTTTATTGAAGATAAGTAAAGGCAGCAAAGTAAAAAAAAACACTTTAAAGGAATAGGTAAATCCAATTAGGTAAGAATATAAGCAGGAACAAATTAGTCCAAGGTAGAGTTCAGCGAAGTCCATTTAAAAAGTCCACTCTTCTCTAATAAAATCCAAAAAACCAGGAAACGTTGATCCAAGGCATGAGTATGTAATCGCAAGAGACAAAGGGCCAAACCAAGAAACAAGAAATACTTCAACATGAATCTTCTAAGCAAGGCTTCCATGAAACAAGGACAGGAACTTATCAGGATTCTAAATGATGCTTCATCCGGCTACATTTCCCATGCTTGGTACTTTTATCCCCTCATTAAGCTATACCAGGGCTGTCCAACTTCTACCGGACCTGTGGCCAGAATTCCAGTTACTGATGACCTGGGGGGCCGAAGGGTCTGCTTCCGCCCCCAGCTCCGCCCCCTCCCCGGCTCCGCCCCCTCCCCGGCTCCACCCACTCCCTGGCTCCGCCCCTCCCTGGCTCCGCCCCTGCCCCGCCCCCTCCCCGGCTCCACCCTCTCCCCGCCTTGGAGGTGTCTGTGGAGGACACCACGGCTTTGACTTGGAGATAGAGATGAACACCAAAATCCCAGTCTCAAGTCCCAGTCCCTGCTTTGAACTGGATTATATTGCAGTGTGGACTCAGGGCCCTTCACACAGCCATATAACTCAGAATATCCAGGAAGGAAACCCCACAAAACCTGCTTTGAACTTGATTATATTGTAGTGTGGACTCAGGGCCCTTCACACAGCCATATAACGCAGAATATCCAGGCAGGAAACCCCACATAACCTGCTTTGAACTGGATTATATGGCAGTGTGGACTCAGGGCCCTTCACACAGCCATATAACGCAGAATATCCAGGTAGGAAACCCCACATAACCTGCTTTGAACTGGATTATATTGCAGTGTGGACTCAGGGCCCTTCACACAGCCATATAACGCAGAATATCCAGGCAGGAAACCCCACATAACCTGCTTTGAACTGGATTATATTGCAGTGTGGACTCAGGGCCCTTCACACAGCCATATAACTCAGAATATCCAGGCAGGAAACCCCACAAAACCTGCTTTGAACTGGATTATATTGTAGTATGGACTCAGGGCCCTTCACACAGCCATATAACGCAGAATATCCAGGCAGGAAACCCCACATAACCTGCTTTGAACTGGATTATATTGCAGTGTGGACTCAGGGCCCTTCACACAGCCATATAACGCAGAATATCCAGGCAGGAAACCCCACAAAACCAGCTTTGAACTGGATTATATTGCAGTGTGGACTCAGGGCCCTTCACACAGCCATATAACTCAGAATATCCAGGCAGGAAACCCCACAAAACCAGCTTTGAACTGGATTATATTGTAGTGTGGACTCAGGGCCCTTCACACAGCCATATAACGCAGAATATCCAGGCAGGAAACCCCACAAAACCTGCTTTGAACTGGATTATATTGTAGTGTGGACTCAGGGCCCTTCACACAGCCATATAACGCAGAATATCCAGGCAGGAAACCCCACAAAACCTGCTTTGAACTGGATTATATTGTAG